>WBNH01008471.1:0-185000 GCA_013401255.1 Urocolius indicus | reverse complement strand
TGAGCTAAAAATGTTGCAGAAAAATGATCAACATTTCTAGAGCTAGCTAATTTAAAGCTACTTCAGGTACAGTTTCAATCTGGTCACCATTATAAGGACTGCAGTGGACACATAACCAGAGGAAGACAGAAGAGATTGGTTTTCTAAGCAAAATAAACTACTCTGTCATTTTAGATCCATCTCTTGGATCAAGGTAACAACTATTACTCCTGCATTTCACTGCTGCAGGTTTGATTTGGATGCAGTGAATAACGAAAGAGAACTACTACCATGAAACTACATAATCAAAATCATGCCCTTTTTCAGGTGGAGGCAAATAAAAACCTCATCAGATTGGGCCTTACGTTTCCCTACCATTTTATATAATTTAAAGTGAAGGTGGTAGATGAGCGACAACTGATATTCATTTGGTTTTAGTATGACCAGGTTCTGACCTACCTGAACAAAGACATTAAGTGATTTAATGCACTCATGTCTAGATAGCTTTAATGGGAGTCTTTATTCAACATAAAATCACACAATAAAAATTATATTTCCTTACAACATCACATGCATATTTTTTTTTAGCATAATCTGATTTCTATCACATGGTAGAGCTAAGTTGGAAAAAAAAAAAAGGCATTTCACTTCAATTCTGAACATGTGTATATTTTCCAAGAGCAATTCTTAGAAAATTGCAAGAGGTTATGTCTAAGGTCATATGGACCTACAACAGTGGATTTCTTTATGGTATGAAATAGAGATCTCAGAATTGCAAGCAATAAATATGATTTTGATAAGCACTTCTACACAGGATAAATAAGAAATTCCAAAAAAGTTTTCTGTGAAGCACCTTCCTCTTCATGTCCTGTATTACTCTACACTTATAAATAATAAAAAAAGGAGACTGATAACAGTAGCTTTATGTAAGCAAGCTTAGAAATCACGCTCAGATAAGTGCTTTTGACCTAAATCTTGTAGCGCCTCGATCTGACATATAACCCCACAACTGTGAAATTCTGTATGAGATTTAGCAGCTTGAAGCTGCCAACTGACCCAGCCATGAAGCAGCTAGAGATAGGATTTAAGGTACGATATGATACAATTAGACACTCACCTCTTATTTATTTCAGTCCATTTCAGTATTTAACCTGCTTAAAAGTTGCCAGCTTTTTATTAAAATGTAAATGCTAGTGTGCCATATATTTTTAGACAGCTAAGAACAAGAAGAAAAGACTCTCATAAATTAGATTTCTATGAATGAAAAGGGTAAACAAGAGATGCTTCTGCAAAACTCTTCTAGACGTGCAGAGATAAAGGACAGTTCTACCACACAAAATAATCAGATACAAAAATAGCTGTTCAGAAACAGCACACCTAAGGAGTACTTTAATCAAACATTTAGGTTACCTGCCAAAAGGACCATGATCTCTTCAAAATGCAATGCGGATTAAAGTGTTATCTAACACAAGCAGAAAACTAACCTTGGAGTGGAAGTTCGAAATGTGTTCATCATAATTTTCATGTCTTTGGATAGAGAAACCAGCTTTTTCAGCTAGATTGCAAAACTGGTTTAAAGTATTCCCTCGGAGTGGAGCAAATACCATTGCTTTTCCCTGGAACATTAAAAAGAGAATTTATACATTTTTAAAACTGGAAGGGAACCAGACATAACATACACCTGACTGAGCTTTTAATATACTCAGTCTGGAAAAGTCAATTATTCTCTCGGTAAATTACTAAAATAATTGTTATAAATATGCAAGATTTCTGTGATTAAATAAATGCAAAATAAAGGGTAATAAATAATAATTTTCTTTAGAAAACTGCCAACTACCATATGTCTAGTCCTTTTCAAGTAATAATGGTGGATATGGATTTCCAAAATAAAACACAGAAAAAACATGGAAAACATACACTCAATGCAAAATTTGTTAGCTCATGACCATGCAAAGCCTGTAAATAATGATTTTTTTTCCCCAGTCTAACGCATAGAAAAGTACCTCCCATTTGTGTCCAATGGAATTATAACAGTGTAAACCAAGGCAAAAGGGGGCACAAATCAGACCCCATCATTAATTTTTTAAAGATATTTTAAACTACCTGAGCAGTGCAAACAAATTTGCCCTTGGATCAGTAAATTGCATTTAAAGCAGGGCTTAACATTCTTGCATGGTAATTCTGGATCTTTCAAGACAATCAGGCCATTTATGATGTCCAGGCAATAAATTCTGGTCCATTAGCTAATATTTTGTTCATCGTTCTGTATTTAAGGAAACAAAAATGAATGTGCCTTGAACTGATAGATTTTTGACTCCGTGCAAAGTACTAGTCCAAAACCTAACTTACTTGCTATAGCATCTCTTGAAATCTTATTTGCAAAATTAATTCTAATTGACTGAACATCATGTTCTGTCAAGTGGAATGAAAACTGGTTGAAGAGCTGTAAACAAAGGTTAATATCAGCCAACAGCATATCACACCGAGGGGAGACACAAAGTTTACAGTGAGTTCTTGTACTTAAACTTCTCTATTAATGAGAGCTAAGACTAATTCAGGAGGTGCTGTAATCAACTGAAGAGACAAAACCATATTTTTAGAGATCTGAAGAAGTTGTAAGATTATTAGAAGAAAGAGGCTTGAGAAAATGTAGTCTTGTATATCGCAGGAAAAGAAGTGATCAGAGGAGAGAATTTCACTGGGAAGTCTGGAACGTAACGGATACTTAATGAGGAAGATACAGAACAAATCTGTGTGTTACAACTTCTGCACACATATGTTGAGACAATATGCAGTGAGGCAGCAATAAAAACTCTATGTCAGTATCTATGGTACTAATGTGTACTTGGAAGACTCCAATCATTAATACCATAGCACTGTATATATTCTTAAAATGCCTCTGCAAGAAGGGGAAATAGTGTTTTCCTTATCTTTCTCACAGGAAATTTACACACAAAGGAGACCTAGGGCAATATCCAAAGCAACTCCCTTCTGTTCATTCCTGTAGCTATAACTTTAATTCTGTGGCTAAATGTGAGGTGCAAATGGGTGTAACTCCCACTGAAACACTGGAATGGCTTATGTAAATGTTAGGTCTGAATATAGGCTCAGCTCAGGTTGAAAAACATTAAACACAGGAAATTCTCCATCAGTCCCCTCACATCCTTGGCATGCTTTAATGACATCAGACTGAGGTGGGCAGCAAAGGGAGCTGAGGATCCTTGTCCTCCTGCTGCCATCTCAAGCTCCTCAGCATGTTGCTGTGCTAAGACCTTTGCTGACATAAGAAGGATGAGAATTCTCTGCAATCCCTCATCACCAATGGCATGTCAATTGGTTACTGATCCAGCAGGTTCAGTAAGGAAGCAGCGCTCATACAACACCCCTTTACGCATTTCCATTTGGGGTCAGCAGTCCATGTAGTCATTCCTTCTTCTGTTCTCTGCAGACTGCTTAAAACCAGTCTAAAATATTTGGATAAATGATAATTTATTTGAATAGTAACTTTGAAAAAGGGGAATGGCCTTTTACAGAAATCACTAAACAGTTACTTTTGTCCAGCTCTTTAGTTGCAATACAATCTCTTTCATCCATTGAAATTAGTGTGCATCTAGAACAACTGAGGATCTTGCTTTTGCTGATAAAACCCAATAAGTCATTATGAAGTTTAATTATTGTAATCTCCTCAAAACTGGCAGGTACTGTGGAGGTACTGTGATCAATTCTGGTCTGTCATAATCTGAGTTTAAAGTACCTTCTTTTCAACTGCCTGATCTCTATCATTCTACTACCTGTTGTGGAGTTGCATTCAAATTTCTAATTTTAAATGGTTTTGATTTCTTGGTTGCTCTACAAAAAAAAAAAAAAAAATTAGACCAGTGGCCAGTATTAACACTCGACTACCTCAAGCTTGTTTAATTCTAATTCTAAATCATGTTTAAAGTTCAAAATGGCCTCTCCTCAGACAGGAAAATTCTTCCAGTAAACTTGTGAACAAAGCACAGAGGAAAATGTCAGTTACAAAAGTCTGAAGTGTCACTAAAATGCTGCAGTAAGATAATGGGATGATCGTTCACATTTTGGACATGACTATGACTAAGTTTACTCATCAATCATTATTAAATGCAGTCTTATTTTCTGGTACTAATCACGGCTTAATAGCATCCCATTGATTTAATTGGGATTTTGAATGGAAGGCCACAGAAGAATCAAAGCTTTCACAAAAAAATGTTCTTAATTAGTGAAATGCACAAACAAGCAACTGCTTATTTTGAGATTTAATTTAAAAGAACATTTTAATGATAGGATAAACATAAAACTAAATGTTGGCAAATCAAATAGCTTGCTTATAAGAGGAATGACATATAGCCATTCAAGATAAATTTGTTTGCAGTAAAATTTCAGTGTCTAATTTTTGGAATGAGTTTACAGGTGACATTTGCCTTCATAACAAATTCATACAGAAATTTCAGCCTCTGGCAACTCTACAAGCTACTCATTTATGCTTGTGTGAATTTCTGGTCCTCTCTCCTTGTGCCAGTACAACTGTCCATGGGGCCATACTATGAATTAGGTGACTGAAATGGCCAGAGTCGTGTTTCCAGAAAAATAAAAGTTACGCAAACCACATAATTCTATGCCATGAGATTATAATAGCCACAAATAACATCCCTAAGGAAAAAGAAAATAATGAAATTTATCTCTTTTTAAACTAACAGTAAGAATGGATTATCTGTTTTGAATTTATCATTCAAGATAGCTTTGTAAGGCTATTTGTTATTTTCTATTTACTGCATTTTTCCTTTCAGTTTTGCTGGCTATTATTTTCCATGAACTCCTCTACTCTAGTTGTATTCTAGTTGCATTTGAAACATGTCTTTCATCTAGGTGCGTCTTCTATCAATATGTAAATGTAGCTTCTAAATCTAGGACAAAACAATGTATAGAATCATAGAATGGTAGAGGTTAGAAGGGATCTTTAGAGATCATCTAGTCCAGCCCCCCTGACAAAGCAAGTTCATCTAGATCAGGTCACACAGGAACATATCCAGGCGGGTTTTGAAGGCCTCCAAGGAAGGAGACTCCACACCCTCCCTGGGCAGCCTGTGCCAGAGCTCCCTCACCTGAACAGTAAAATAGGTTTTATTGCTTAAGTGTAAATGGGACTTTCTATGCTCCAGCTTCATCTCATTACCCCTTCTCCTGTTGCTAGATACCATCGAAAAAAAAAAGTGCTGCCCTAACCTCCTGACTCCCACCATTTAGACATCTGTAACTATTAATTAGATCCCAGGCAATCTCCTCTTACCCAGACTAAACAGCCTCAGTTCCCATAGCCTTTCCTCGTAATGAAGATGCTCCAGTCCCCTGATCATCCTGATGGCCCTGCACTGGACTCTCTCTAGAAGTTCTCTGTCCCTCTGGAGCTGAGGAGCGCAGAACTGGACACAGGACTCCAGATGAGGCCTCACCAGGGCAGAGCTGAGGGGGAGAAGAACTTCCCTCGACCTGTTGGCTACACTCTTTTTGATGCATCCCAGGATGCCTTTGAGTGTCTTGGCCATGAAGGCACTTTGCTGGCTCATGTTTAGTTTGCTCTCAACCAGGACTCCCAGGTCTCTCTCTGCAGAGCTGCTCTCCAGCAGGTCAATCCCCAGCCTGTACTGGTGCATGGGGTTGTTCCTCCCCAGATGCAGGACTCTGCACTTGCCCTTGTTGAACCTCATGAAGTTCCTCTCTGCCCAACTCTCAAGCCAGCTGAGATCCTGCTGAATGGCAGCACAGCCTTCCAGGGAATCAGCCAGTCCTCCCAGTTTGGTGTCATCAGGGAACTTGCTGAGGGTACACTGTCCCCTCATCCAGGTTATTGATGAAGATATTGAACAAGACTGGCCCCAGAAGAGTGAACTTAGTCAAAGTAGTTTTCCACCTTATCTTGGGCATAAACTAATGATCATAAACTATTCTCAACTACTGCAACTGGCAAATAAATTCACTACTAGTTAATTTTTCTTTTAAAGGCCACAATATAGTGCCATTTAGTAAAGTTTCCTCTGACGTTATCCTTAGATTTGTACAGGTTAACAAGAACAGTAAAAATAATCACTACTTGTAATTGCATCTTCTCTTGAGATCTCAAACGAGTATACATTTTTATTTGAGTCCTTCAAACTGTGAAAGCATATGGTTGAAGGCACTTCTGTTCAAGTTGTCATTTCTGGACAAGAGAGCTTATTTAACATGTGTCTACTTCCAGCTTCCACCCTATACAACAATTTGCTGCCCTCTTAAGTTATGAATGACAATAACTTGCAAGGTCATGCTATAACTAGATAGCCATTCATAAGGCCATAAATAAAGTGAATTAGGCAAATAACTTTAGTTAAAAAATATATTTTGGATAGTGGTCCAGAATATTGTAAAAGAAATTCCTGCAATGAGCAAGAATTTCTTAAGTTAGCTTTGCCCATAAGAAATAAGAACCATGGCCTAAAACGCATAGCAAACAAGTACAGGCTATGCTATTAATCACAATGTGCAGAAACAAGTCAGACCAGGAACACAGGCAACTAAAAGCCATCTCTTGTTACTCCACCTGCATTCACAGAGGACTGTAATTCATCTGCTCTGGAAAACAAAGCCGTGTTGTGATTTTGAATTAGCTGACTGGAGTTAAAAAGCAACAAAGTCAGGCCAGTTTTGGTTTAAAGGCAGGTTAACAATTCCTAAATTGTCTGTAGATGGGAACTTGAGCTATGATTGCTATGCAAATTCAGGCTGCCCTATGGTCACTATTTTTTAAATCAAATTCTCTGATTGGGCTAATTAAGCCCAGGTAAAGAATGTGTGTATGTGGGCATACACAAATGTATGTTTTGGCAATATAGACCACCAGATCACAATTAGCTATAAGCAAGAGACAAAACAACTGACAACTGTTCTTCCAGTCCAGCTAGAGGCTCCAGTCGGGTCACTTCTTATACACTTGTTTTTCCTGGCACTCATACTTTTCTCCCTGTTTCCCTTCATGGAACCAGTACAGTGGCCTACGGGGTTACCTGAAGACGCAGATGTGGACATTGATCTGGGTTGAAAAAAAAACCTAACTTTTTGCACTGTTTTAAACTGAGATCAGCTTTGTGTTCTATATCACCTCTGGTCCCAAAAATTCTTGCACCCTGTTAACTGATGGTTCATCATGAAAGTCAGAATGCATCACTTGGGGTAGGAGTTGCATTAATCTCCCCTTGCTGCCACTAACAAAAATATCTGGGTAAACATCTCCTCAGGGTGGCTACATTTCTTCTGTCTTTGTGGCAGCCTTGTCCCCGAGCTCATTAAAATAATTCAGTCTTAAGTAACTTGCCTTAGGTCACTTAGGAAAGTCTATGATAGAACCAAGAATAGAAACCTGATCACTCTTAGCAAAGAATGAGATTACTTACATGACTAAAATGACTCAGTTTCTTAAGCCTTTGCACGTTTGGGTCTTCTATTCCTTTTACAGAGAAAATCCCTTGTATAAAAAGTACACTGCAATCTTAAAATAAAGTTTTGAGAATGCACTGCTGACATTAAATACTTCTGTTTTGAAATTGAAAGTTTACCTGACTGGAAGATTTCTGTGTTAAGCATGAAAGGTAAATTTCTGTTTCAATTCCTACTTACAGCAATACTTCACATGCTTTCTCATATCCTCATTTTGATATCTTCTTTTAATTTTTTTTTTGAGATCCAAAAATACGTGGGGTAGAAGCATATGTATATAACAACTTTTTTTTTTGCCTGTGTGTCTCTCTCATTTAACAGTCCAATAGTTAAATATTAAAATATTTCCTCAGTTATGTAGAACATGTAAGCATTTTATGAAGAGTTAATTTTGTTATGTTCTGAAGTGTAAAACATGTAAACATAGGGCTTACTTAATGGAAAAAAGTTTCAGGCTACAGTATATGCACAAGGGTTTTGTTCATTTTATATAAACAGAAATGAAAAGAAATATTCTTTCATAACAAATAAATACACAATGACAAAGGTTACAATTGAAGGGATTATAAATGACAGAAGCCAACATAAAAACTTTCAATATCGTACTTTTACTTTAATATGAAGACATTATTATCAAAGGAAAATACTTGAGAAACGCTTTGATAAAAATAATCTCACGCTATCTTTGAAGCAGTTTCATTTATTTTACTACCCACTGTGTTCCTTATCAGAAGGCCAAGTATAAGAAGTTTCCTAGTTTATGATTAGGAAAGAATCTGATAGATTAGAAGACTCAATTGAAGTTGGACATAATAAGTATTAAAGTATTACATGACATTAATCCTGCCATTCCATTACTCTCTCAATCATTGTGCACAGACTAATTATTCTGAAGCCAGTGTTCAGGAGAAAATAGAAACATACTTACACTGGGTTGGAGTAATCTCTTTATTGCATCAACAAGGCTAGCTCTGTACTGGTCCAGAAACAGGCTGACATTGAGAGGAGAACAGAATCCAGATTAAAATGGGTTTTCAATTCTAATGATACTAATGCAGATAAGTACAAGGCTAATTACATATGTTTACACAATGCTGTAAAAGAGAAACTGTGGTCTACATTTATGTCCAGTTCAGGTACTTTTAAATATTAAACATACATAAACTCAAACATAACCCACACCAAAGCATGAAACATATCCTCGGATGGCTGAAATTCACAGTTCACATACTCTAGTCATTAAAATACTGCTATACCAAAAGCCAGGGTCAATATATAAAGTTAACATTTTACCTAATTTTTTATACAATGGGGTGTGTATAAGGAGCTTTACTAAGTGTTTTTTTTCTATTGTATTTCAGGTGTTACTATTAAGGGTATTTTTTTTGCTTTCACCTTCACAATTGTGACATGAATTCATTATTATCTATTATGCATATTTGTTCCATTTATGTATCTACCTCTAACCTGTCCCTATAAAGATTTACAAGCCTCCACCTTCTCACTCCCTCAGTGTTCAAATATAATGACCCAGATCATACAGAACTGTCCTCTCTCAAGAGTGAAAACCTTCATCTCCAGCATGTGTCCTGCAAGGACAGCAGCAGAGTCAATTTTCCCATGCAATGTTGCCAACATGCTCAGCCCTATTTTGATGTGATTACTTCATGATTTGAGGGGATAATTCATTCTTTATGCCCCTCAGTACCTTAATGTATATACTAATAGTGGCAACCAGGGTGCCAATCACTCTTGACTAGATATTTGTGGACATGTCGTTACTGTGGATGAGAGTGCATTTACAATGGTTAGTGAACAACCATCGAATAGAAACTGATGCTTTTCAGCCCTCGCTACCTTGGGCTGCATTTATATTGGCGATTCAGATAAGAAACTCTATCAAGCAGGCCACAAATAACGTGATTCTTTCTTCATTATCTTCCATGCTTTCTCTGGAATAAACCTGCTTCCCAGCCTCTGTCAAGCTCAGGTTTCACACTACACAGCCTTTTTTCCATTCTTTATGATTTTTTCTATACTCCCCTTTCAATTATTCTTAAAAACTTCTTTCTGAGGAGATGTGGGTATTATTTTTCCAGTTTTTAAATTTCTAAAAGAATATATGAAAACACTGAAAATAAAATAAAAAAAGAGTGGTCTGCCAAGCACATGACAATCATCAAGGACAGAATATATGTGGATATTTAAGTAAGGACACTCCACAGCTACCAAGCAGATTACAATATTACCTATTATAGGGTCGAGCAACTGTGCAAGATCTATGAATTTTTGCTAGTCAGAAAAAAAAAAAAGCCCATGAGATAAATTTTCAGTGACCAAATTTTATCAGTAAAACCTGGCAGAACCTCAGACTGCTGAGAAAATAGGGTAGACCGGGTATCCATACATTTCTTGAAGATCATTTCATACAGAAGTATGACCTTTTGAATTTCTTCTCAAGATACTGAAGTACTAGCTAACAATTGCTCTGACAGCCTGCCCACAAGAAAAATTAAACTTTAGAAATTGGTGTGATGGCTGCCCCTCAACCTTGATTAATCTTACTGGAAGAATCTTACGGAAGGAAAATGCTTGTTTAAATTTAATTAATTGAAATAGCAGCTGATATCTTTAATATCTCCTGGGAGTTTAAATCACATTCACCCCAGCAAGATCCTTATACAGATAGATAACATCAGACACTGCTTCACTGGGAACGTGGCCACCTGCAGAAGAGATGGAATGTAGTACATGGGTCCTCTCCCAAAAAAATCGCTGAAAATAATTAATTTTATACAACATGAACCCTTGCAAGCATGCACACATTTATGACTTGCTGAGATCTTGTGAAAAAAGAAGTACATTCTGAATGAAAAATTCACTTGTAATATTTTTATTTTTGAAAGCAGTTAACTGTAAACACAATTCTGGGGCAGCTTCCCAATGCTAAAATTCCTTTTTCATGGGACAGCACCATTCTCTTTTTTTACAATGAGGGGCACAGACACTGCTAACAATCTTGTTCCTCCATAGTGAGAGAACTACAGGCCTTTGTTCACCTGAAACTAAGTGTCTTGGAACTTAAAATAGTTACATGACCTGCTAGATTAGACAACTTCAATAATACTGTTTCGGTCTGACCCCAATTGATATTTTATTGGTATGGGAGATAGAGTCTTAGCCCTCTTAGCTTAGGAAGCCCAGATAACCTGAGACAATTGCCCTGGTTCTGCTCACAATTTGTGCCTGCCCTCCAAAAGGTCTGTTGAAAATAGTCTCCAAATTGCAATTTCCAGTCTGTTGCTCTGTGGGCCACATACTCTGGCCAGAAAGAGCAGAGAAGGCTGGAAGCAATGTTAATGAAATGCAGTGACTCCAGGGAACATGTCCATTCTCTCTGAGTTGGAAGATGCTTTGAATAAGGAAAACCCTGAAGAAGTCATTAGATAATCTGTGCTGCAGACAGAGCCTGCACAGGATCTGTCCCACACAAGATTTCACCATACAAGTTATCTTACCAGTAGAATTTGTATGACTAAATATTGTCACAGCACACTGAAAATGTACTCAAGAGAATCCTTTAAAACTTACAATAGCTCAGTGAAATTAATAGTATTGTTCTAAACCATTCACACTCAGTTCTCGAACCTCAATTCAAATTTGGTTTAGCTTATCATTACTTTAGTGGACTTTAGTCTCCTGTTTATGTAGTAAGGAGGCTGTGAAAGTGATACATTAGGATAGGAATAGTAAGCTTTTCTTGGGATATTGAGGGAGTTTGGGATCACAGCAGTAGAGAGGCAAGAGCACAGCTGACGGCAAGTAACCTGTCACCTCTCTCCTCTCAGTTTTGTTTCATTTTAAATTACCATTAAAACCTGAAAGAAAGTTTATACTAGAACTGTATAGAAGTAACAGTATGTCACAAAGAAACAATTTAGAAAAACAAGTAGATTCTCAACTTGCTTCATGTCGATATACTTTTATCTTTTGCCTCACATCAAAGGACATATGTTGCATGTAAGAAAACTTAGTTTTCTTTTTTATACTTTTCATTGGCAAATTAGTGTAGTTTACAGGTGTACTTCAGACATGACTACATTCATGTATAGTAACTAATGTATAGAGGCATTTATCTTTTTGTTCACCTTCAACTACACAGCTGACATAAACTGAAAAACCCTTGTTTCCATGTTGTCAGATTTCAATGCACTTGAAAGCGTATGCAAGAAATGAGGCTTAACAGGAATAATAAATTTAAACTGGAAACAGACATTTCTGCAAGAAAATTTCCTTATATTACATGAAATGCAGTAATGGAGATAAAAGGGACATATTTTAAGATAAAGAATGCCTTCAGTTCAGTTCTACATTCTTGATGTATCCACGACTGCCCACAACTTCAGCAAAAATCTCAGCAGTGAAAGTAATGTGGGATAGCCCCCCTGGTCTCTATTTTGAAAATACTCTTGCATGTGCAAGATCTAAGTAGGTAAAGTGGGATAGTATGTGTTTCCAAAATGATACAAGAATCTAGACCTTATAATGTCTCTGCTTTAAAATTCTTTCTGAAAAGTTGTTCACAAGAATGTGAAAGATAAAGATTTTTTCTGTTGGCTTAGTCCACCTGGCCTTGACTCTGTCCTTGGATTAAAAATCTCAGCACTTTTTTTTCTTAATAACCAAAAAGATATATGCATCCTTTTAAATAATCAGAAATCTGAGGCTCTCAAGAGCTTTAGAGGAGTCTTGGATTTAGTCTGTCCATATAGGCAGCTTTTATTTCTCCTACTCTATTCATACTCTTACAATTCCAGCACATAGGTAACTTTAGATCCGTAAGTGCAGGTCAAATGAAAGTCTAAAATTGTGGCAGCCCTCAGCCAGGCCTTAAAATTCCTCTTCCAAAATATGAGGTGGGTGGATATGCTTTAAAAATTCCATTCATTCAGGTTTTATTCCAGTGTATCCTTCTTCCAGATGTGGCCTCTTTTTTCCCCTTATTTTTATCTCATAGTTGACATTTTACAAGTTATTTTGGAACTGCTGAACCATGAAACTATTTTTATTGTCAAAATCCTGAATGGTTAAATAACAACTAGCTTTCACAGTTTGCCTCTTATTTATTTGATAATCTAGTTGAGCTACTAAATTTAGCTGTTAACTAATAGACTGTCTGTTCTGGGAAATAACTTATTTTCCACCCCTGCACACAAGCTTTATGAAAGTCTGACTGTAAATATATGAATATAAACATATCGCTGCTCGTTGTAATCATGTATATTTTTACTTGAACCTCCATGTGGATTTGGAATATGTTTATGAATAGAGCTTGTTTTCATGTAAATGGGATCAAGCAGTACCACTGGTTAGCTATTCAGAGAATCAGACAATATCACCCTTGCTGGAAATACTTCAATAAAAATTTATCCATGTACCTAATATTTGAACTCAGATTTTTTGCTTTTTTGGTTCTCTGTTCTAATCTCAGATTTTATTGACTGAGAATGAGCTATATGATGGTGTTAAACTAAATGCAATCTATTGTATCTGTTTTTATCACTGAATACTTGAAGTTTCAGTCGAGAAGCTATAAGAAAAGAGGGTGGGTTTTTTTTCCTCTTTAATGGCAGCCCAAAAAATTCAGAGAGCAAAAATCCTTCCAACAGTTCTCAAGCCGATTCTGTATCTCAGAAGAGAAATACATGAAAATGAAAAGAAGATTTGAGTTTGATAAAGCGTGGAACATTTTTTCCCCAGCTCGTTCATCTACCAGAAAGCCTAGTGTCCATAACTAAAAGAATGATTTCTAAAAAGAAACGAACAATAAAGGGATTTGCATGCTTATTAAACTATGTATATGAGCACTTGCAATAAGAAAATAGAGAAAATTTGTGAATAAAACCATGTTCTTTAAACTAACCTGCACATTTCTATTTCTTTTTTTAGAAATCTATAAATATTTATAAACTTACCTGCATCTTAAATGCTTCAAAATAAATATAAAAAATGCAGGGATTGCAAATGCATTATGTATTTTACTTGTCATGTTTGATTCTTTCTTTCCTAAAGAAACTACACTATTTCTAAACAGACCAGAAAGAGTATTAGGCAAGAATATTACTGAAAAAAACAACTTAAGTCTTGCTGTACTCTGCTCCACTCTGTTGTACTCCCAGCACAAATAGGATGACATGGTGTGAGTATCAAGAATACAAGAGATGGCACAGCCAGGTTGTTTTGATATTTGTGTGAAGAACAAATTTAACTCTAAATCTCTTGGCAAGACCTTGCTTCACCCACATAATCTGGAGAACATCCATATGTGAGCCTTGTCTAAGCCTCCGAGAAGACTGCTGTCCTCCTGCTCATGTCCGCCAGCACTCTGATCTGACTTTCATACTTAATCTGATCTAATCCTGTCCAGCATTAACTTCATCTGTGCAATGAAACCTGGAGTATCCATTCTAATATTTGGTGAGGAAGGCATTTACTAAATTACTTGCTGAAATCATATGGTGTTGTTTAGCTCCTTATTTTAATCAGATGATGCATCTCTGAGGCACATTATCAGCGATTAGTTAGAAACCCTTCTCTGTCCTTTTTGCGAACAAAGAACTTTTCTGAAATTAAATGCTAGGAGAAATGAAGAACTATTGCATTCTGTCAATAAATAGGTATTAGAAAAAGGAGAGAGGATGACCAAACACACTTTCTCCAGTGCTATACAAACCTAGTAACTTTTCTGAAATAAGTGTTTGCTTAACTAGCAACAAATCAAAGCAAAAAAAAAAAAAAAATCCCAAAAAATCTGCAGAGGAGTATTTTATGAGAAGCCACTTAAAAAGAACAGTGTATAAAAAGACAATAGACAGCTAAAAAACAATAGATTGCTTCATACTTCCCTTTGCCTTTTTCCTTTAACTATTTCTTAGTAAGGCAGAGAAATCTGCTGATCTGAGCTGTCCGACAAGGTCCCTGTTTTCAGAATCTGGTCTCTTGTGACAGTTATGTGCAACAAAACACACACAGCTTTTTCTGTTTTGGACATTTAGAGGGTCAAGAGCAAATAGTAATGAAGAAAAGACAGATTAATTTAAAAATACTTACTCTCCTAAATGAAATTTTCACATCTCTTTTCACACTGTCCCAATTCATACAACACAAATAATTAATAATGTACCATTTTTTTAAGTTGGCATGCAGCTAATATAGCACAGCACAACTCTTCAAATCCAGTATCAGAAAAGGGTGTGTCAGTAATAAAATCTATTTGCATCAGTTATTGAACAATATACCATATTGTATCATACATCTACCTTACCTTACCATGCTGTACTCTTATTTTTTACCTAAAAATTCTCTTACAATTAACATATGCCTGTGTAACTAATATAAAGACTATGTCTACAAATATTGCTGTCAAATTGATTTAAGAAACAGAATGTGAAGGGAGAATAAAAGGTTTTGAAAATCTTTTTTGCCTCGGAAAGATTTTCCAGGGAGCAAAAAATATATCCCCTTATATCAATAGTCAGATCTTTCCTAAGAAGAAAGCTAATTGAGCTGTTTGTGTTGATAAACTCCCTTTTCTCCAGACTGTTCCTCACTGAGCCATAATTATTTGCAATTTGCCTAAGTCGTCCATTTACTGATACGTCAAGCATGAAACAGAGGCAATTCCAGAAAATGGAAATGCTTCTCAAAATCAATCTTTGGGAAATAATGTGGTAGAAGTTACTGTGTGATAGAAGACTACCTTATAACTGTCACATGGAGATGAATATTAATTTGTTGAGGTTAAGGTGGCTTTGTGCTTCATTTGTTGACTTTGCTTAGCCATCAGCAAGCAGCACAGTACAATTACTCCAGCAAAGCTATTTTTCTAACATGAGTTTTATGATTTTTATGTACTTACCAGTCAGCACACATAACAATGTCAAAATGTCCTTCCAGTTGAGAGACATCTGTCTCATTATCCCATCGTAAAATGCTAGAGGGAAAAAAAAGATTAAAGAAAAAAAAAGACTTATATTTTTCATCTTGAGATTTTAAAAGTATTAATATTATTGTTATGTAATACAAGTGTTTTAAAAAGTACACACTCGTTACTTTCAAATGTGATTGCAAAAATATGATTCTGTACATTTTTAAGGTTTTAAAACTCAAAGCTAAAGAGCTATTTGTAATAGGACAGAAAGGCAATCCACACAGGTTCTGATGAGTGGATCACAAATGTGCATTTCTGAATAAGTGGCACAGATTTTCACCCTTAACACCACTGCACGAGGAAGTGAAGTCAAAGTATCGACAACCTGAGTGAAACACAAATTTGCAGAATAGATGTGAATTCATGGATCTCTGCTACATCTGGCAGACAAGTCAGATGTGTTTCTCATTGATGAAGTGAGCTTTCACTTGGGCTGCAGGAAAGAGGGAAGGGGTGAAAAAATGCCAAGCTTAACTTCAATGCCAGCTATGTTGCCTTGGGCAAGCTTAGAAATACAGCAGTGCTGACTCTGTCAACACCTATTCTTCCACAGGTGATAAGTTATTTAATTCCAAAGTACTCAATAGTAGACAATAATGCACATATGTACAAAGTTCCTCATTGTTTATAAATGCTGCCGATTCATGTACCTGCCAGGAAGAATTTCAGTACTTTGCTCCTGTTTAAAAAATAGCAACTAGTATTGGAATTTACTGCATACTTAAAATATCATTACCCTGAAGATTTGAAACGGCATTTCTATTTCCAGGCTATTTAAAAAAAAATCCTTCTTTTTCATTTCCTGGTTATTTATAATAGAAAGTAGATAAATATTTATGGGAAAAGCACTTGTGGGGGAAGGGTCTAATCTGATCTTGTCAGGTTGTGCATGCTTATCTCAGTTTTGTATGAGTCTTGACCAAATAGACCCTTTAGTCTTCCTGCAGCTATAATCTACTTCTGGTTAAAAGCCATCTCCATTCACATCCTACTCCTAATATTTAACTGGGGATCAGTTATAATGTGTTCATTCAGAAATATTCCCTAAGCACACAGGAAAAACTGAAATTTTATACATTGACTATATGCAAAAAAGGCTCAGAAATACACAAATAGATATAGAGCCATAAAGGATTAAGGTAACACCATATGTGTGTACATGTGCACAGAAACAAAATTTGAGACAGAATGCTTTTAAAACATGGAGAAGCCTGGTTGGTTTGAAAAGCTTTGATTATGTGGGGCTCAGTGTAACTGAACAGATCAGGACTCATTAGCCCATTTGCCCTCCTGGAATTTACTGTGACAATCCAAAGAGAGAAAAGAGTAGATTAATTTAATTTTTCCCCCTCAAATTGAAAGGATTCCAGATTTTAGAAGCCTAGGTAGCTTTGCACACTGGCACGCAGCAGGCATCCAGTAGTGGAAAGTGACAAAGGAGAGTTCTCACTCTCAGCTGCTGGCTGCCTGCTGGCTACCAGCAGCTTTTTCAACCCTGTTTCCGTGGAAACTTAGGTTAGAATGGTGAAAATTAGGTAAAGGTAAGTTTTTTGGGTTTAAAGCACGCACTCTAATACTTTAAGAATCCTGAAGCAGAACTGGAAATTGGTAGATGAACTGTGAGCCTTAAAAGGCCACCTTTGGTTCTCATTGCTACAGAAACAGAGATCTGATCAGTACCACTATAGGGATTTGAATTATTATTTTTTTTTAACCCATATATTTACCATACTTCACACACACAGGTCGGAAGGCAGCACAGGTGCCTCCTCCTGGCCAAAAAACCCAACATCTCTCATGTTACTGTCAGGTTCCCACTGAGCATCCAAAATACAGCATTTTCTACGCGCACCTACTATAGGCACAAAGGACTTTGTGTGGGTAGGTAAAAGCTCAGAATGCTGAGAAAAATATGGAATTGACGACTTGCCAAGAGCATGAGCAGTGGTGCAATGTGACTGGCACATGTGCTGTTAGGAGGAGTGAGCTAGGAGCCCAATATCCAGCCTTAAGGCAGCTTTCTTCCATTTTCCTGATCTAGCACCAGGGATGCTCTTGATTTCTAGCTTCAGTATAGTTACATTCCTGAAGACATGATAATTATGCAAAGGCCAATGATAACTTTGCACACAAAATTTTCAAAATCTCCTTTGTCATAATTTTCAAAAGGCACAGGAAAAATCTATACTTCTATGGGGAAATAACCATGCAAACTAAAGATAGTTTCTATACAATAAATTCCAACAAGACTCATTCTAATCTCCCTCAGGATGCATGCATGTTGGCAAGAGAGACACAACTACAAGCCGTATATATTTATCTATGCTATCTTTAGCCAACTGCAAGAATGACTAGTAAGGGAACCACAGAGAGGGTATATGAAGCACAATACCAGCTGCAGCCTCCAAAACTGTTTCGGTAGCTAACTCTGGGCTACTGAATCTAGTGTTATCTGTTTAATGCTTCCACAAATTTGCATGAGCTGCAATCAATACATCTGCACCTGCACCTGTAAAGCAGACATGGTCATGCATATTGGGGAACCGGAAACAATTCTGCTCAAAGTCAGCAATATTACATCACTAACACTGATGTCAGAATCAGGCTGATTCTGAATCAGAATCAGCTATTTTGAATTCTAGTGCTAATGGAGGTAGTGAATCAGAGTCAGGATATAAATATATCAACTAGCCATACAAGTTCCTGTCATCTGAACACAATTCCTGAGAGTGAAGTACAAAAAAACCCACTGATATTGAAAAACAAGTTTGAGAAAGCTAAAGATGTGTATATCTGTATCTAAATGCATGTATCTATACATAGGAAGGGGATGAGGAACAATAATTTTTTGGGGGATTATTGAGTATGTCACTTTTGGATTTAGGGGTCAGATCTGAAAGAAATACCAAAGGCACCATGAAGTAAGGGCTGATTGCATTTCCATTTAAAGAAAAGCACTGCTAGGAAACCTAGAAAAGTGTTAGCAACAGAAATGTGAAAATCTCAGTCCTCACAAAGTTCCCTTTTTTTTTTTTTAAAAAAAAAAAAAGCCTAAGTGTAAAAATAGTATACCATAAAAAAAATATTTTAAATCATCAGTATCATGCTGAGTGCCAACAGGAAAAAAATGCAAGGCTTGTTAATATTGTCCTCTTGTTGCCCTTCCAGGGATGCTAGATTAGTGGACATAAACAACTTTTTTTTTCTAATGCTACTTTTCTTCCAGCAATATAAGAAGTTTTAAAGCTACGATTTTATTATGGTTTTTTTTTTTTTTTTTTGAGAGAAGATCATTGTGTAAATCTGAAAAATGTGCTTTGGGTTTCTTTCTAAGTCACAATTTCAACAGATTTTTTGTAAAATAAAACAAACCAATATATTCAAGGCCACGTAAAGCCCACTCTTGACATTATTTTAACTGACTTTTTTAACTCATGCAGGTTTAGTTTCTTGAAAATAGGCAACTTAGTTTCAGCAGAAAAGGGTGTGAAACTCACTGGATATATAAAGCAGTTTGGGATCTTTTTTTTGGCTATAATAAGAGCAATAAAAATGAAATAGGATGCAAGGGAAAAATACTCCTGCACTGTTCAGCTACTACTTAGGTCAAACTGATGGTGGCTGAAACTTGGTACCTGCTAATGGCTGCTTTATGGCCTGTATCAAATTAATTTGACCAGTTTTCAGAGGAAAAGTACACACGTCACAAACATATTACTATAATTAGCAATCTTGATGGTAGTCCTAGCAAAAAGGACAGGGACTGAATGAGCTGTGGAGAATGAACTATCCTCTCACATGCAGAGGTGGCTTTTCCAGGTCAGGGATAAAGTGTAATATCAAAATAGTCTGAGAAAATATGTGCAGATGCTTTAGTTTCCTAAGCTGTCAACCTTGTATCATTCTAAAGCAAGAAATTAATTTTTAAAATCCCCTAAACAACAAACAAACAATCAAAATTTTTCCCCTCACCCCACCCCTGCCACATTTCCTCTTTTAAAGAGCAAGGTAGACAATGTGTTTAGATCAAGATAAAAAGAATTATGAAGAATTAAAACAGAACAAAAAGATCCACCAAGTAAAGAGAGACTTTAAGTAATGTCAATGTACCCCAAACATTCCCTTGTATTTCAAAGAAAAAAAAAACTTAAAAACCCCTGAAACAAAACAGTAAATGTTGCAGGGATAGTTATGGCAGCCAAGGCTGAACTTCCCCTATACAGTTATTCTAATTTATGTAGGATAGTCTGATAAATGTCAACAAGGTTCTTCTTACACTAGTAAAGTATCTCAGCAATCTACAACAAAAGATCTGATTTTACCAGGTTTTTAATTCTCATGCAAAATTCCTCATTACTATTATTATTCAACTTCTGTTGTTCAGTGTTTGTCTTCCTAGATTGTCTAGGCAGGTCGCTTACGTGAGAAAAAACAGGTTAAGTCTCTGACTGTTAAAACTTGAAACATTTCCAAGTCCCTCTGAGATATTCTTGTGATGAATGGCATAGGCTAGAGTAGCTCTCAAACTAACAGAAAAGTAGTTGTGTAGATAAAGACAAAAAAAATCAAAATTAGAAGAAAGGATAAATCCACAAAAGCTTTACTTGCTTCAAAACATATTTATAGTTTTAATAATGATTAAAAAAAAATCTCACCTAGCAAATGAACAGCTACGAAGAAACCCTATCTATACCCACTTCTTATTTTCATATTTTAATTTAGGCTTCACCCTTTGAAAAGCATTACCATTGGCAGGCATAGAGGTTCAGGTAAAATATTTTGTTTGGAGGTTTATGTGACTTTCTATGGCATTAACCAAACAAGTTCATTAACACAATAATGAAGAACATAATTGTATTTTTTCTCCACAACTTGAATTTTGTTTTAGGTTCCTCAGTTTTGAATAAAGGTCAAGAACATGGATTTAGTGACAGGAACAATGTATATACCTATCATTACAACTCCTCTGAAGACTCTTGCAAATTTGCCTACTATAATTTGCCCATCTTTCTCATTACATTCTCATTAGGTTGCTCTTATTTCTCCACCTTCTTTCATCTCTGCCCTCCTTACCTTCCCTACTTCATTTCACTTTGTATTCTTCTTATCCATTATCTCATTCCCTACAGTGCATACCTTGTTTGAAGGGATCAAGGTTAAATTTTCAGCCACAGGTAGCCAACATCAACCATTCTTGTTTTCCTCTCAGATTTCTAATCAGTCTGAATGGGGTATTTACAATTGCCAATGGACCTTTCCTTCAAACAATCTCCTTGCAGGTTTTGGCAACTTCTGTATCATTTATCTGCTCTTGTCAAAATATATTGATGATTTTTCTCAGCTAGGCTCAAAATCTACACTTTATCCTAATTCTCCTGGGCCTTTCTTCTTTCTTCATGCCAGTAAAATCTTTCTATTTATTAGAATTTTTAATTCCACTGTTTTTCTGTTTAGGTTTTTTTTACTTGTCTCTTATAATTTTTTTAATGGGCTCATCTAAAGATTATCTTCAAACCTTTCCTACATTTCTGATGATTTCACAACACTACATCTCAACCTCTTCTTCCTCTCAGTTTTACTGCTGGGCTATCCCATCCAGAAAAACTAAACTCAACTACCCTCTTACGTACTTCACACTGTGTATCCAGTCTCACAACTCAGTATTTTTCTCAGGTTCAGTGAGCTAGAGCTCGTAACTTCTAAAGTACAACAAGGCATTGTTGCTACCACTTTTTCCTGATCCCTTTGGAGATAACTATTAATTCCAGGTCATAATCTAGGCTTAGCTTAGACCTTCCTCTATATTTGCATATCTCATCTCCAGATTTGCTTATTCTTTCTGCATAGCATCTCTAAGTTTATTATCTACCCACTCAAACTGCTGACTATGTCATCATCACTCACATCTTAACATCATCATATTTCTCTCTCGGCTCTTGAAAAATGCAGTCTTGATCTATTAATATTTATTCAGTAAGTTGCTGCAAAGATTGTTTTTTTCTTGCCTACAACCCTTGTCACCTTTCTCTTTCTACTCCTCCAGGTGAGGTGCAAATCTAATTGCTCCACAACAGTTCAGTTCCCTACTTTTTCTCTCTCATTCAGTATTGAAGTGACAAGTCCCTTCTTTAATCAGCCATGTCAGTCAGCATCTTCCAATTAACTTTTCGAGTAAACACCTTTAAATTTTTCTTCCACTATGTTGTCCATGAACATTCACAGTCTTAGTCCATTATCCTTGAAACTCTCCTTTTAAAATAGTTCCTAGAAAAACTTAGAAGAGGCTAGGCTGCTCTTACGCCTCCAACTCTATCTGGGTGACTACAGTTATTCTTGTTATCTTTCCTCACTATTATCTATCTCTGGTCTTAGATCATAGATTTATTAACACAAACTGCCTTTTTGCTCGGCATTTATACAATGCCTAGTACAATAATTCATGATGAAACCTCATAATGTTAATGTGGTAAAACAGAAGAAACACTGAGGTCAACTATGCATCCCTTTTAACTTGAGGTATTCCATGATTGTATCTTGGTTTTACTGTCTTAAAGCTCCTTTAAAAAAATGGATGATAAAGTCATTCATTATTCTGAGAACGTATTTTCTCTCTCTTATTCTGTACAACATATTTTGCTAAAATTCAGATGGGAATATTACAGTTTTGTCTTCAAAAATAGCAGTCCTAACACTTACACATTTGTTGCATATCAAAAGCTACTAAATATTGGGACATAATAAATACACTCCATGTAAATAAAACTGTTGCAGAAGAAAGTTTTTCATCTAATAGACATAGCACAGCCCAACATTCAGCACAAGTGTGGTTAATTTTTTCAAAGAAGTGACAACATCTTGTACGAAAACATTATTAATAAAAATATACCAGTAGTGTCTGTGAATTTGCCTTTTTGAATCCCTCTTCTACATCAATAAATTCTAAATCAGTCTTTATTTAGGAGACTGACTACTGTTTTTAGCAAAGTTCATGGAATACATAACATGCAAAATTATTGGTTCTCATGTTATAATTTGTTTTAATTGGTTCTCACATTCTAATTTAAACTGATATGGTATAAAAGAATACACATTTTCAAAATGCAAGACCTCATAAGCACATGTGGCAGAATTCTATTGGTAGGATCAGTGAATGAAAGCTTTGTAAAAGTTTGTTTTGTGTAAAAATATATGGTAAAAGATGACAGTTTCTTGCTGACAAAACATAAAATAGTCTACCTATGAATACAGGGAGGATAATCAAGAGAAGAAAAACAAACACTGTGAAGTGAACAAGGCAGCTTCAGATTGGCAGGATTGAATAGAAGGAAAAATTAAAAACAGCAGAAAAGATGTAATTAACAGGTGCTTAAATTCTGAGGGCAGAAGGGATCACAATAAACATCCAGGATTTCAGAATTCTGTATCAAGCTCATATATCTCAGGAAATTAATACGCATGCTTTTGAAGGATACTCAACTTGATTTAAACACATTCACTGCTTAAGAAACTACTGCTTCCCATGGAAAGATATTCTAATATATTATCATTCTCTCTGTCAAATCTAATTTTTTTCTAGACTGAATTTGTCTAGCTTCAATTTCTACATCTTGTTAGGTACTTGTAAGCTAGATTAAAGAATGATCTATTAAAGATTTTTTCTCCATGTGAGGCTTTCAGATAAAAATCAATTCATTTCTTAACAATCAAGTAATTTCTTTGACAAGTTAAGTAAACAGAGCTCATTAACTCTCTCATTTCCAGAACCTGATTCACTCTTTTGCCTCTTTCCTGAATCTCATTAATTTTCAGTATCTTTGGTTAACGTTTGAATCACTGGGTATAAATTGAATATTAATGACACAAATAAAGATAACACTGTAAGTATAACTCTGACAAAATTAAAAGTTTGTCTCAACTTTCCTGTGTCTGTGGCAAAGATTAGCCAACAGTGCTGATGAAGAAAAGAACTTATTTTAAAACAATACTTAGCTTTTCTCCCTGCTCTTCCAAACACATATAATTTCTCTACAAAGCTTCCTTCATAAACCTTAATCTCTTCAAAGATAGTAATAAATGATTAGTTCTCACAATAGAAGGAGATATTCGACATATTTACAAAAGATGAGCTCCAAGGGGCAAAGTTTGCTGATGTTAAGAAGTTATTCAAGATAGTAAGGAAAAAAGCAGTCCAAAGAATTGTACAAATAGGAAACCGAGATATTGGATAATAAACTGACAGATGAAATTCAATGTGGATAAATGCAAAATGGCCAATGTGAAAAATGATTCTGGCTTCATAAAGAAAAATGAAGGTCTCCAAACTGACCATCAGAAAAGCTCCTGATACTGTGACAGACACTGTCATGAAAATATTAGCTCAGTGCTCCACTGCAGTCAGCAAAGCAAATCACTGTTATGCACTTTTAGAAGAGGAACAGAAAGCATAATTATTCTACCACATATATCTATTATTTATGCACACTTTGAATGCACTGAATACTGATAACCCTCATCTGAAAATAAGTAGAAAACTTATTCTTATTCTGACTGAAAACTGGAAAAGTATGGGCAAGTATGATCACAGGTATAGGACGGTTTCCACCTGAGTTGAGAGGGTTTTTTGTGATTGAGAGCTATGAATTCACAATTGGCATGAACAGATAAACAGTTCATTGTTTCTTCCCACACGTATATAAAGTGATGAAATTGAGAGAGCAGGAAGCCTTTTCTTTCTAACCAAAGAGCAGGAAATGTTCCTTTTGGTAGCTTCCTTCTTGCCAGTAGATGCTATCATGCATGAGTGTTACATGAGGAGACTGGACTATCTCTCTGAGACAACTCTTAGAAAAACAATAGACTTGTCCAGAGCTAAAACTCACAGGTCCTATATAAGCAACAAGTATACAGGCTTGGTCTTCTCAGACAAGGGAATCTGATAGAAGAACAAATTTCCTAGTTGATAAGACAGACAGAGTCTGTTAATGTTTAGAACATACTGCAAGTCTTCCTCTTCAATAAAGCTTTTCCATTATGACATTTGTAAGAATAACACATTTTGAAAATGCCCAAAGCCCTGCTTCAGGAAAATTTCCAAATTAAAACACAGAGAATAAAAATAGCAGAAATTCCTTGACTTTATTGTTACTAATTTAATCATTGGTGGACATGTTCAAAACAATGATATAATGCATGTCAAAGTAGTAACTATCAGGATAACCCATATGCTAAGTTACATGGTAAACAACGTGATTCAGGGACAATTTTTGAACTCTGAAAAAAAAATCTTGAAATTCAGACACGGTATTCATAATTTGCCTTATTATTGCGAGTCATTATGAGTAACTTGGTGGCATTGCTGTACCTGTTTCTAGTAAGTGTAAGCAAGAAATTCTGAACATACTCATGGAAGCTAAAAATAAGACTGTATATCCACTGCTCAAGTAAACTGTTTACTAAATATCTATTAATTATATTTTAATACATAATATGACAATCTGCCAGTTTGGCTTACTTTACTGTACTTTTTTGCTTAATAATAAAGAGTTAGCAGAGAGCTAGAAAAGTTCGTTTACTCATTTTGTACAATTTTTTACTCATTTTTTTGTATTCATTTTGTACAAATCTAAATAAATAAATGTATAGTAGGTTGTCCTAATCTAACTTTTCTTGCTGATACTGGATTATTCCTTTTGTGCAAAATTTTTTTGGCATATTTTCCAAGTCTAGACTTAAATGTCTGGAATAATCACAAACTGACTCTCATACTGATAATTTCTGTTCCGTATGCAAGGAGAAGATTACAAGATCACAGTGTGACAAGAAAGTGTAGTGAGAAAGTCTATCCTGAATCGTCTTTTATTTGGAAAGAATCTTGTAACTTTGCACTGGACACTCAAAAGTTGCAAGACTGGACACTGTTCAGATATTAGGTTAGAGTGAGGAACATGCTTTCTCCATATTAAAATAATGTTGCAGTAAGTCACTTGAATACATCACTACATTCCTTTTCCTGCAAGGCCGGATCAAGGTAAAAGAAGTCACCTCATGCCACTTTGCATGCCAGTGTTGTCTTCTCTAAAAAGCACTACTGTTTTGGGTTTGGGTTGGTGGTTTGTCGTGGGGTTTTTTGGGTGGGTTTTTTTGGTTTTTTTTTTTTTTTCCCTCCTTTCATCAACATTATATAACATTATATCAACATTATATAATTAAGGTTTTCAGTTGCAGGAAAAGTGAATCAGGATTATGGTAATATTTCAGATTTTACATTAGTCTTTTCATTTCTTCAAGGCCTTGAGAAGTGATGAAGTAACTTTGTTACTGCCTTCGTCACACATCATTATTGAATTTGAAGGACCGATCCATTCATTATCACTCCTCAAATAAATATTCTTAAGTACCTTAGGTTAAGTAACCTTAACCTAAGCACAACCTTAATTTTGACTTGATAAATCAACTATTAATGTCTATAAGGTAGAGAAATGCAAGATTACAATTATTTTTGAGATTAGAGAGTCATCTGAATACTTATTTTCTAAAACTGTACACTCTTCCAACAAGTCTGCAATAACCTTAAGAATGTGGAACTAAAAATCATATTATGTGTTTATGTCTTATGTTTTTAGTACTCCACTTTATTTTTTTTATTTAATTTTTAGCTATGCAAATAAGGCCTAAAATGCTATTGCACTCAAGAAGTAAAAAACACTTGACATTTTCACTCCTTAAAATGCAACATTTTGTGATGTCTAGATATGTTTATTAATTAGTGATTATTAACACACAGTAAACAACATCATGTCTTGTAAAAACACAATCTTTCTTCACAGCATGAGGCTGAAATCTATTATTCACTGATTCCATATGCTGAAATACACTCAAATGATCACAAATGACCTTAAGCATTAGATAAATGCAAATGAGGACAGGGTAGAAAATGTGCTTTTGATTGATATCTAAAAGACCAGGTTTGAAGTCTTGACAGGGGATGAAATCCGAGATCTCATACAAACTAGATGTCAATTGGAAATCTACAAAACCTAAGCTTCTGGATGGACGTACCACACAGCCTCTCCTCAGCAGGGATCAGTGTCTGAAGCTGCTCACAAGAAGTTTTCAGCATATGGGACCTGAAATCCGTTCCTGGGACCCCATAACGGTCTTTCAGGTCCTGTGGCCTTTATCTACTTGGCAGGCACTTATTAGGATGCAGAGATATATCTCTAAGTTATGTGTACATACACTCTAATGAAGGCAGAATTTTCTGACCCTAAGTGCTCCCTTAAAAGAACTTCTCTACACAGAATGGCTACATAAAAATAGGGAAAACTTATGTGAATGATAGCCATTAAAACTGTATGGGTTTAACCCTCTATGTTAATAAGTTCATTCTGCTGTAACAGCTTGCCATTTTTCAGCTTTAGTTTTGTCACTGAGAAGGATTGAGAGTCCTCCTGGAATGAGGATCATCAAAAAAAAAGGACATTTAGACACACAGATAAGAGTGCACTATTTGCTGTTAGGTAGCCATCTCTAAGCACATTCTAATTCTTAACTCTGTACCTCAAATATGAAGCACTTTAAACTTTACTTTTAAAATACTACTAGAGATGAAGAGATTTCAAATTTTCAGCTGCTTCCAGCCCCTACTGTATGTGGAGATGCCACAATGAAACAATTAAACAGGTAATCTCTGTGGCACCACCTATTACAAGGTGGGTCAGGAAGATCTCTGGAGATGATCTGAAAACAAATTCTCTTATTCTCTACAACAGATCACCCTGCAGAGCATGCCTTCAGGTTTAATTCAGAGACAACAGAACTGGTGCACTGTGAGAGTCGCTCTGCACCTTAGGACACAGTCGGTGAGAGAAAGGCCCCATCACGCTATGCCTGGCTCCCACACTCCCCATCTGTCCTCGCAGCAACAACACAATACTGATTGCACAGACAGGATGACCAAAAATCTCACATGCATGCTCTGACCCCTACTTTAGGGGCAAATGGGATTTGTTGCCACCTTGAATTCTCATAGCTATTTAAAATGAAATCTGTCAGTGATTTAGGCACATTCATTCAAGCCTCATACTCAATCCAATGGGTAATGTTGACTCTGAAGCAAATTTCAAACATGCACTAAACCACAGCTTGAAGAGACATAGGGTATGTTAAAAACCCCAGAATGTCACCAAGAACAACCATACTGTATTTGCAATATAAAAAATCAATTATTATTTTTTTAATACTTCAAAGTTCTGTCTTGCATCACTTACCTACTTACACTGTATATACACCCATGTCAACATCAGTAATACAGGTCACACTTTCACACTTTTGCATACACTTCACATTTACATTAAAGACACAATAACATGACAAATCAGTAAAACGGTTTAGTAGAATCTTACCAACTTGACACTTTCTGAGCCTTAAATACTCCCGCATTTTGGTTTCTTGTTATGATCTCACTTACATCTGTAGTATAATTGTTAAGAATTATTTCCAAAACTAGAACAGTAATAAAAATAATTTAAAATATTTTCCCCCCATTTTTAATACCTTCATAATGTCTTTTATCTGTTTGGTCTTCTTTAATCTGTGTTAAAAGTCAGTCATTTTTCAGAAGCATAAATTTTACATTGTTACTCCACTACATCAGCTATATATCTATGCAGCAACTTGCTCTTGTTGCCTATCTCTATTTCCTATTTCATTTCAGGAATTGCTAGCCCTGTAGCTATAGAAAAAACTGAAAAAGACTTCCCATACCTTATATACATTTAGAGGCAACTATTGCTTACAAATTTAAGAATGTCAGCTGTGGTGAACAGAAAACTAGTCACTTAGCATCACTTTAGATTGTACTGCTTTCTACTGTGTCACTAGATCAGAGTGCTGAGATTTTGGAGGCTTACGCGTTTTGAGTACCTACCCTGCCTCAAGATGTATACCTTTGTCCCTGGCTCTGTCTGGGTGAAATCCAACACACAATGGAAGCACCTTAATCTATAAGCAAGGGAGTTTCTAGTCTACTTGCTTTCTTGGGAATGGTTTGGAACTACCATAAAAGGGGACAAAGCAATAAATGCTTTTTCTTCTCCATAAGCACCATAATGGTTCCTCACTCTCGTGTCTCAGTGTCTGAGATTCTTTCAGTTTGGAAATTCAGGTTACAAATTTGGGTAGCCATTCAGTTAGGCCAAGGCAAAGGCTGTCAATGAAAAGTTCCAAGGGAAGCTATGCCTGGTGAGCTATGCCTAGGAAGATAACTTTCATAATCAATCATCTGTGGTTATTGAGAAGCCATTGGAAGGACAAGGTACAACAATCACCCAGTGTGAATCCATGTATATTTGAACAACTCATTGTCAAACAGAAAAAAAATATTTTAAATAGATAATTGGTAAAGATGTCAATGATATCACTTCCCTAAATAAGGTACAGGAAATGTCATGCTAATTAAGAGGCTATTTAGGAAAAGTTGGGTGTGACTTTTAAATCTTTTCCACAATATCCAATGAGAAGCAGTAATGAATGGTCGATACCTGCTAAGAGAAAGCAAGCCATGCCTAAATATTTTTATGAGCAAAGCATGCTATTTTTAAGTAGAGGCAGAAGTAATACTATTGATAAATTAGCTACACAGCATTTAAATTATATAACTGAGTAAAACCATTAATAATTGTAGCAAACATTAACACTAGCTTTAAAAAATAATTTATGAGCTCACGTCCTCAGGCATTCAGGCTACACGTGACCTTTCTAACCTAAATTTCCCAGGACTGTTGCAAGGTCCACACACTATATTTTAATGGCCATTATAGTGCACTGCAGCAATGTTTTGCACTATTGATGCTTTCGGACAGTAGTTAAAGCCACAAGTGCATGGTGTGAAACAGAGCTAAGGCAGAAGGTACAGCCTCTCTGAATTGAGAGAGACATATTTACTAAAAATGAACCTCATCCTTGAATTTGGATATGTTGAATCCAGTATAGATGGTTCCAATGTTCTGGGGAAAATGAATTTTCATTACTATGGCATAAATATTCCCTAAGTTGGAAAATTTGTGTCTGGATGTATATTACCCAAAACTACAAGGGTGTGTGTGTGTGAATCTGATAACTTATCTATATATGTCTTTATTACTCACTTGAAATATCTGTAGGTTTTTAAAAATATTTTATTTAAATGACCCTGAAAGAACTTAGACAAAACATGCTAAACCAAAACCAAACTTTTTAACAAAGTTGCAAAAACAATAGCATCTGTCTTTATTGATTTTGCAATATAAATGTTCTGTTAATCAATTAAAAACTGCCCATGCTAAGCAAAAGGAGTGAGTTAGAGTGAAGTCTTTTAAATGGTCTAGTAACTCATGCATAAGACCATTGATTAATATAAAATACAGCTATATATTTCACAGTGAAAGGGTTAATATTCCAATTATTGGAAATGAACATATTTGTAAATTGTTTTAATTCTAAGCATTTCAGAAACATATCCAGCATACATATTGAAAATGTACATATTGAATAATTCCTGTGGCAGTATGAAATGGAAAATAATACGAAGAATGCCAAAAACTAAAAGAAAAAAACCAAATCCTCAAAAGCTTGAGACTTTGCAAAGCAAAGCTGTTAGTTCTGCTTGCTGAACAGCGATAACAACAACAAAAACAACAATAATTATGATGATGATGATAATACAAAAGCAGATTCTCAGATGCAATGCACTATTGCCAGGTCGATTTTCAATTACATTTCACTGATGTATTCATTTGTTTCTTAATGTGCTCATCTTGCCCATTAAGAATAATTAGCAGGCTTGCTTGGTGATTTCCTGGCTTCTGACAGTGATTTTTTTTTTTCTTTTTTGTTGACAACCACTTTTACTTTTTGGAAAGTAATTTTTTGATATTACAGTATGACTGGCACGTAATTTAAGCTTCCTAAGAAATTTAAAGGGAAGATGTAAACAGTAATTTAAAAACAAGATTATTTTAATCTATAATACCTATGTAAAAAACATAATACTAGACATTAACTATTCCTGAAGAGTAGAATCTAGAAAAGAAAACAGTAGCTTATACCATATTAATTTAATTTGGCATGGTAAATGATCAAAAAATACCATCAGCATCAATAAAAATTGGCAGAAATACATAATTTACAGTCTGTGGTACTTGTGGCCAAACACTATTTCCAATTACACTACAATTCTGACTGATTTCAGTGAGTCTGGTGTGGCTGAAAAAAAATCAAAATTTAGCCTAAACTTATAGCTAGTCAATATAGAAAAGAATGTGAAAGAAAATTACCGTAAGGCAGATCATAAAATTACTACTGCAGTCCATAAAACATAAAATGCAACATAAATTTTATTATGTGCACTTTTAAGAATACATTCCTCCTACACTGTAAAGTTCTAAGTCTGCTGCACTTTGGCACCCTGCTAATATTAAGCCCATTGTAAAATCCAACACAATAAAGCACTTTGTATGCTGAGCCTTCAGAGCACCAAATGTTAAAAAAGAAAAATAAATTCCTGTTAGAGCCTTCCACCAATCACTTCTCTGAAAGAGATTCACTGAGTGAATACAGATGAAGACTTCTTGTAAGAGTTTTGGGAAGAAAGGATAACTCTAAAACATATTGTGAAAAACTAAGGTGTGCTAATTAGATGACATAAACAGTATCTTTTTGGGGAATAAAAGACCTTTAATTTGTTTAATTTCAAAGACTGAGTGAATACTTTTAGCACTCACCAGTTTTCTTTGCTACAGAAACTTCTAAATTTCAAAAAAGTTCAGGTATGTTTATGGAATCTGCTATGCAAGGTATTTGCTGACTTGATGATTACTGAGCTCACCTGATGCTTTCTGTGGGCAAAATAACCTTTTGTTATGCACTTATGCTTCTACAAAACATCAACGTGTTTTGTTAGACTAGTTTTGAAACACTTCTTTTCTGCCACATTTTTAATCTTTGTAACGACATAGAAGAAAGATTGGAAGGGGTGATGCTGATTATAATACACAGAATAATGAATACTTCCTCCTCAAGACATGACTATAACAAACTAGAATTTAACAGAAAAAGAATCTCTGGAACACAACAGAGAACTTACATTTTCAAGAAAGCGGAGACTTTTTAAAGGTTTGCTTCAAGTTTTAAAAGATGTGATCTAGAATTGGCTGTTTTTTTCCATTAAATTGTTAAAGTGGCGTAAGAAATTATAGTTACCTGAGTTACATCTGAGAAAGTCTTTTTAAAGGTAGTAGCTAATATTATTGCACTGCAATGTCTCCTGTTTTACTATCATCAGCAACTGCAATTTTTTTAAACCATAAATTAATTCAACTATTTTTTTCCACTAAGTATTCATTATGTTACCTCTCAAATACATACAAAACTCAAATCTAAATAATTCTCATGATGTAGTGCCCAAAATCTGAAAAACCAGTCTGCCTTAAAATGCAAATGGAAAGATTACCAAGGAACAAAAGCAAATAGATATCTTCCTTTTTTCCCCTCTCAGTTTCTAAGGGCTATTAGTATTCACTGTATATATCTGTTCTTGTTCTGTGCTGATATTTAATGTGGCCACAAATTATGCTCATTCATTCTCTCGCTTAGCCGAAGTCCAGTTCAATTTTATGAAATATCTGTCCACATAAGAAGGGCGTTGTAGCAGTTTACTCTAACATAAGAAATATAATAAAATACTTTCTGCAAGGGATAGAGGAGTTTTGCAATCTTACATCAGGAGAAATAATGATAAATTGGTAATTGATTAAGCATATTAAATGGGTAATTTGTAGGTAATTATAACTTAGCAACAATGAAAATAAGCATTTCAGTATACACTAGGTAAGCTATGACAATATACAAATACTCAGTGTGTTTTAGGAGGCTGGTATCTGAAAGTAAAAAAAACCCAAGAATCTGTTTTTTCGGCAAAACAGATATGTGAAGGAGAGGTAATGATTTGATTCACTGCTACACCTCCTGTAACACACAGCAGATACACAAGGAATCTTTCTTCACTCAACCACAAGACAAATATTTACTACTGTACTTGCTCTATACCAACAAGTACTTTTTTAATTAAAGAAGAAAACATGGCATTTATTGTAAGAGAAGCTGTAGCTCTGTTCAAGACATTCTGCGTGTGTTTTTTAATTACTCATGTGGGGACTTTTTCCTAATATGCCCCATGCTGTCTGTCTTTATATCGATTGTTACTCATCCAGTAAAAAGGAACGAACACAACAAACCAGTTTTCTATCTGAATAAGGATACTTTTGATGGCCTTTTCATTTCCATCAGTTAACAGAACTTCTTTGACATCTGCAGAAATAGCAACCTGAAAAAAAGAGCACAGCAAACAATGAGCAAATATGCTTGTCTGTGTGGAAGTGAAGACAGGAGTGACAAGCCTTCAGTATCATGCTTCCTCACCTATTTCTCTGTAACAATCTTCAATCTTTTTTCATTTTATGTCTGCATTATTTTAATCATTCAATCAAATCAGTCAATACTTTTATCATTCCATTTGCGGGAGCCTCTATCTTGCTATCATTCTGTTCCGTAATTGCATTGTGACAGCGGATGATGGTATTCTGAGAGGCTTTCATTTGCGGGCTTCTGTTTATCTAGTAGAGCCATCATACAAGGCTGTCACTCTGCCTTTCAGCTTGCTTCTGTCTGACTGCCTGATGCCCTTCATATAACTTTGCATTGCAGGCAGATGGCTTTGTAAGGGTAATTTTTTTGTGAGCTTTGACATGCTCGCACATTGGGCTGTAACCTCGACACATTGTATAAGAGCGACAGGTTTGTCAAATGCCAATCAGTGTAACAATATGCTTTTATTTGTAGAGACATAAAAACTTGTCTAATGCACTGCACTGCTACATAATATCTCCTGAATACATGACTCAGAACCCAGAGAATGGTGAACGACTCTCCTGAATGGCCAATCTAATTCAAAAGAATCTAATTACCGAGAGCTCTGGATCATGTTTGTTGGTGTAATAATGCAGGCAAAACATTAGCAGCTATATCATGGTGCTCCAACTGTGATTCGCCAGGCTACTCCTGTATCTTAGCAAATGGGACTATAATCTGAAAAAAAAAAAAAGCTTCGGCTATGGCAATGAAAGACAGACCGTACGTGGCCTGGAATGTCACAACAAGCGATATTGACTACACGGAGGTAAAATGTTTCTGCTCATCGAGGCAACCATAAAATCAATATGATACGAAAGCAAGTCAATCTAGAAGGTCTCTCAAGACTCTGCAGCTTGACCGCAGCTGATGCTGTTGACAGTTCTCTGACCCAGCAGTTGGAGGCACTGGAACATTTTTCCTTTTGTTTCTTCCTCTGAATGGGATTGGAATTGAGAAAAGACCTACCATGAGCCCAGCCAAGCATGTCATGCCACCCCCTAGCTCACACACAGCAAGGTCCCTGAAAGAGAGAAAGGAAATGGTAGAACCCATACAAATTAGATGAAAATGGTCAGAGACACATATATGTTACAAGAACAAATTGCCATCTGCAGTAAGAACTGAGCTATCAGGAAGTTGTAGAGACATGACTAGGCTACCTCATGTCGTTTTGCGTTTTAAAAATAATTATGAAATAGAAAAGTCACAAAGCAGGCAAATCAGTGGGGGTCCCCTCATTAGTGTTCAGTGCAACATTACCACCGCTGAGCTGAAAAATCTGAGAAGGTTCCCTTTTTTCCCTTGTCAATGGCTCTGTCTTTTAGAACTAAACTAGCTAGAGTAGCGAAAGATAATTGTTAGGAAAGGATAACAATGTTAATCCACATTCATTCCTGCAAAAACAGTTAGAGAAGTAAATGGGGAAATTAATATTATTTATATATCTCTCTATATAGTTATACCTAAAAGCCTTTTTATATTAAAAGCAGAGAAGTTTTAAAACAAGCCATATACCACAGAACAATTACACATGAAGAAATCCGATCCCTCAATTAGCACTCAAAACTGCAAGTGACCTACAAACAATGCTGTTATGAACAACGATGGGAACAGCAAACAGTTAAGCCACAGAAAATGAAATGAAGTTAGTGTCAAGAGCCTAAACTGAGCCCAAGCAGAGGGTTGAATACATGGTCTAAAAGGCTGCTTTTAACTTAGACCATACTGAGCTGTTATTAAGATGTGCATGCGAAATATAATTTGGCGCAGAGAGCGTGCCGGATGGGAGCTTGCAGGGGGAGACATAAAGAGTGTCCTCCAGAGCTGTGGCCTGCCCCAGGAGGGGAGGAGGGAGGAATGCTGACCCCACGCCGAAGCTGCGTGAAACCGTGTCTAGGGCAAGGCACAGCCTCAGTTTAGGAACATGCTGCTTTACAGCTAAATCTGTGGCAACTGTTACAGCTGGCAGAAATGTTCCCATTGAGACACTTTTGACAGACAGAAAATGGAATTTCAGCTAAACAGATTTTTTTTTTCTTTTTTTTAATGTACTTTTTTTTCTCTCCTAAAATATCAACATTTCAAAATCTGCTTTTATGTGAAAGCATTACCTCCCTGCTCACTTGACACTGATATTTAGGAAGAGCATCTAGGATGCCGTATCAGTATCACTTTACGGATGCTGATGATTTGTTCGCTGAGGCCAATGGAGTAAGTTTTATGACTGTACTCTAACGCATCCTGTCTGGGATAGATTTATTTTTCTTAGACTCTACAAATTTTATTTGAGAAAAAATAAATCTTAGCTGTCCTATTTAATGGAAAGGAGACAAAAGACAGACACAGTTTGAAGGAACAAGTTGTACATAAACCCAGTGAGAATATAAAACAGATATGGGAAATCTGCAGTTTGTGGTCTAAATAGAAGGATTACAGGTTTTTCCTCACATTAGTTTTTATTTTTCTAAACCATATATGTCATAAATATCAAAATGATATACATATAGTTATATATACAAGATTTCCAAAGTACTTAATCCTTTGTAAGAGTCATGCTTATTGAAGTAAACACATAAAGTATCAAGTCTGGGGGGTTTAGTGCATTTTGAACCATATTTGCATGTGCAAAACATACGAGCATATACATACAGACATATGCACATATATATTTATACATATAAACAATGTGTTTCAGTGAAACGTTCCTTTACTAGCAAATTTTTAAAATGACATCTGTCTCTCAGGCAATGTTTAATGACATTTATCAAGGAGAATTAAAACAAGAAACTCTATGCTGAAACTCTATGTTGAGAGCACATAATCCTGAGAAATCAAGATGTGAAACCACCCATGTCCTCCACGGAAATTTGACTGATTGCTGCCTCCAGGTACCCAGGATTCCATACCCAAACTAGGAAAATACCCTTTTAAGTGGAGCAGCACAGCAAGGTTTGCTGTGAAGAGCCTCTGAGAACAAGCAGAGTGTACGAGGCATGGCATGAGGCTGGATGGCTACAGCAGGGCCACCACCGCAGCGGCAAAAGTCTCACAACACAGGGCCCAGCTAAACACAGAAGAAGGAGCAGCTGCTAGCAGATTAGATGTGTTCACTGCCTCTTCTAATGTGGTGGGCTTTGTTCAGGTGGCAGACAGAGTAAAAATGAGGCTTTACAAATCAGGGCATGCTTTGGTGCCAGGTGCTATGATTTCAGGTAGGAGTCTGAGCAAGAGGCAGGAACTAGTTTGCAGCTGATACAGTTTCTGCTTTAGCACAAGGGGCAGGGATCCACAGCTTGGTCCTCCCTTTTTTACCAACACCATATATACACAGACTGAGGGGTTTTGTGTACTCCAGACTAGTTTACCTGGTATTAGCCTTGCACCCTTGCTCAGAATACAATTTATGCCTCCAAATGTATTGTTATAATGGATTTTCTTGCACCCTATTCATGCTCTGGACAATGAAACTTCAAGGATTTCCAAGTGCAAAGCTTTGTATACTCAGGAGGAAAGAGAGGGAGGATGCAGGATTCATTTTTATATGTTCCTGTTGCATCGTTGATAATTGTGTTCTACAAGTTTAGAAAATATGAAAAAAAAACCCCAAAACCAAACAAAAGTACAAGATGGTTCAAAATTGTTTCAGAACACTTAAATACAGGAGCAAATTTCTCCATCACAATATGCAGTGACTGTGATATGTTTTATTAGGTAATATTTTGCTTACTTTTGCAACAGATGTCAGTTTAAAGAATGTCTTTTATTTTTCCTGACCTTCCCAATCATTACTAATCGATTGGAGCTTCACTTTTGTTTCCCAAAAATCAAAGTGAAATAAACCGCCTTGAGTGGAAATCAAAAGTCTTTGACATATAGCAGAAAGCTTGCTGTGCAATATTAGTACCCAAAGGCAGCTCAGAATTCTTTGTTAACAGCAACATGCTTTCACCTTGAACATTTTAAATTTAATCTGAAGACTTAAATCATAGCAATCTTTACCATGCAGATATAATAAAACTAAAAGATCGGAAAATAACTTTTTAGGTTTAACTCTGTACCTGAATATTTCATTGTGCTTTATGCAGTAGTAAGCCAGCACTTCTTCAGATGGCCAGAGACCTATAAAACAAAGATATTCAACTCATTAGTACAGGATTTTTTTTATTTGTCTAAAATAATATTTGAAAACATATTACCATTAGCAGATCTCTAGCAACTGTTTAATTTTCTAAATTTGCCATAATAACATAGAATAAAGAAAAAAAACAGACTTTTAGGGGAAGACTTCTGATGTAAGCATTGGAACGAAATATTTCATAGATTTCATGCCGACTAGCGATCAGAAATTTACTTTATAGACGTATACACACATATAATTGTCAGCACTTTACAAGCTATATAAAAATTAATTCTATGAAACTTCTGACATTGGAGCACTCACACAAACATCAAGCTATTTGTACAAGGCCAGATGGGAGGCCCACCTTGTCTTGTAGCCTGTTTCTGACAGCGGACAGGAGCCTTCTCTCCTTTTTTATTACCTGTCCTCTACAGTAATTTCATTTCTTTATTATTATTTAGGTCCTTTTCTCTTTCTTTCTTTCTTTCTTTTTTTTTTTTTTTTAAATATCAGGCATCAGTTTGACTGTAAGGGACACTGATCAGCAGCTGATATATAACTGATATACTGACACTGATCAGCTAAGGACATATACAGGACTACAGCAATAAGATGGCACAATTCCTAGTTAATGCTAGTTCCTAAGGACGTTCCTAAGGAAGAGGGAAGACAGAGGTGGTAAGTTCTGTTTAATAGTCACCAAAGGATTTTTTTAGTTGTTCTGTGGACTGTAGTAAACTTTCCACACCTGCGACATCCTGAGGCACAAAGCACCAAAATTTTACTGTGCTGTATAAAGAAGTGCCTCTTGTTTTGCAATTGCTCCCTGCCATTATCGTTTGAGGCCCTCTAGTTTTTGTATGGGAACAGACAGTAGCAATCATATCTTTTTCACCTAATCTGTATTATTTATGACTTTATAAGCTTTCATCCTAAAACTTACACTGGTCATTGTCAACCTCGGCAAGTACTTGTATGCATGCCTGCACATTTACCCCTTTGACGTCATTCACTCTTAAAACTTGCTGTTGTGTCAGAGCAGTTTTCCACCCCACTTCAGTGCCCAACTGAAGCGTGATGGCCCATGAAGAGGGCTCCACAGATCTTGTGTGGCTTGCACACTCTCCTGTAGGCACCAGTTTCCATTGCTGGAGGGAGCTTGAGGAAAATGGACTCATATTCAGGCACTTCAGTTAGGTTCCCAAAGTTAAGGGAGGATGAATCAAAGGCAAAATTACGGTTGTTATGTGTTTTCCATCTGCTGTTGCTTAGCAATGAAAAGCCGTGCTTACATGTCTATCCACAGGCAAAAACAAGGATTAGTCTCCCCCCACAACACAGAGCATTATAAATGAACATGACAGAAATGTAATTTTATGAACTACAGACACTCAAACAGTTTCAGTAAGCTTAAAAACAGGCATGTGTGAGTATTCTTTAGATTTTTTTAGACAGGTAAACTGCATTCCATGCAGCTTACTAGGTAAGTGCATCCTTTAGAACAGGTTTTAATTTTTTTTCTTTTTGACACTTTAAAAACTTTGTAACAATTAATAGAAGCAGAAGTTTGGAAGAGAAACTGTCTTACTTTCAGATCGCTTATAACCTTATTGTAACTGTCAAATATGTAATTCTTGCTTTCCATCCAGTGTTCTGAGCTACCCTTACTCACAGTGATAAATAATGAAAATTTATGAATGAGTTGTCTGCATCTGTAGATCAAGCAAAAGCCTGGACAGGATTTGTCTAACACATTGCATATAACTTTTGTATGACAAACATCTTAAACATAAATAAAATACAGTGATGATTCATATGTATGACAAACACTAAAGCAATATTGGTATTTGTCCTGTTTAAGACAGTTTAGGATGATTGGCTGTTTGCAAATGTGCTATTTTCCTGAGACTTGCTATGGGTTAAAATAAAATATTCACACATGACTACCCATTCTGCAGTGAAACATACACTAAGATTTGTATGGAGTTTTCCATCTCCCTTTTGAACATTTCAATGCTCAAATGCTTTTGAGCATTGAAATATGCTAAAATGACACATTTTGCAATAAATATAATAACTGTTTAAATATTTTAGTGTATCATATAAAGAATGTTTCAGTTTGCAGTGATTGGTGTATACTCAAGCAATAAAAGTGCTTTTAATATTATAGTGAAGACATGGCTAATTTAATTTAATACTATTTATAATACTTATAGCTCACATTACAAAATAATCACACACACCTACAAACACAAAGAAATCCTATACCCTTTTATAGCAAACTTTTGTCCTGAGTGAGTTTTAAAAATACTTGTCAATTGTAGCAAAATCCTTCAACATCTGAGTTTTCAATACCCTCAGCCAAATATCTCTCACTTCTGTACGGTTATTATTGCAAGGGTACTTTGAATGGTGTCTCTCAATCTTTTATAAGGGGTCACCATTCTTTCCCCTGTTACCATTACAATGTTGACATCAGCTGAAACTGCAGGTGTATCAGATAGCTCTGTGCTGAGAGAAGGGTAAAGCACCTTTGGAAAGAACATGCTTTTCTTTAGACAGATGTTAGCAATGCACATGACTTTCCTTCCCACTCCCTTCCCTCATAGGGAAGGAAGTATCACTTCAGCAATGATATAAGTAGCCGTCAGCTAAAGAAGCAGGAGTCAGAAGGTCTTTCACAAACACAGGTCTCAAGTGTAGAAGCACACGGTGCTTCCAGTTAAGCCAGGAAGCCAGAATGCTTGCATTAATTTTAGTAAAAGGAAAAGCTTCTCGTGCTTGAACAGGTAAGTAAGCCTCTTTACCTTCAAAACAGGGATAAGCTTAAAGATCCATGTGGAGGAGTTTGCATTCTGTCATCTTCTCCTTCAGTCTGACCTACGCTCACCAACACAATGACCTACATTTTGAAGTTGCAAGTATATAAGTGGTTCTGATTCTAACAGATAACATACCACTGTAATGCACAAATGTAGCAATTCCTACAAGTTAACAATTACCACTAGGTTGTGAAAAGCACAATTTATTTCCTGAGAACTCCTACACTTGGATATGGAATAAGTTTCATGTGAACATACTTAAAATTATTATTTCATATTTAAAATATCATTTTTCTCATTTTATATTATGAATTTCATTATACATACACAACATTGGATGGGTACCTTTATGCATGTGCAACTACTTACACATGATGAGACAATTATTTACACGTGTATAGGCAAAAGGCCCCCAAATGGTGTTGGTATTTAAAAGGCTATAAACATATTACAAGTCCTAGGCAGAGAGGCTAAAAGCCTTACTGTATGAGAAACTAGAAAGAACCAGGAGTTTCTTTTGGCGATTTTTACTAGAGGTTTAAAAATTTTTTATCACCTTCATAATTTACAATCTAAAGCCAGAAAACGTCTGAATTGAAACAGAAAAAAAATCAAGCTGTGTTGTGTGTTTAAAGGAGAGCCTAAAGGACTGTGATTTGGCATGTCTGAAGACATGGTAAACAGACAGCGGTCACAGACAGCCTGCCCACATTTCATCTCTTGGCAGGCATCCTTTCACCGTTAGGATGGAGTAGGAGATCCACTACTAATGTCTGCTTCCAGATAGCTTCATGATATTTACTATAGTAGTAGGAGTAGAAAAACATTGTCATTAAATAGTATGATGATGGATGGAAAAATGCTATCTATGCATAGGCATACAAAATGAAAGCATTTCTACAACACTTACCACCATCTCATAAAATCTAAACAGTAATGGAGTCTACCTCACAAGAACCTGATGACACTTTTTTTCTATTGTTCAAATTTTGCATATGAGGAACCAACTCAGAGACAGATCAAGTTATTCAAACACACAGAATGAAATTATGGGAAGGCCAAGTAAAAATCCTGAGTCATCCTAACACCTTGAGGTATGATGTAACCAAAAAAGACATCTAAATTTTTTTTATAGAGAAACAACACTAACAAGAAATCACAATAATGCTAAGGACACATAAATTAAATTGGTTTTATTACTCTCATAGCGCCTGCTAATGGGAGGCTTTAAGTCCTTCTACACTAGCCATGGCACAATAGTTCTTTAAAGCAACTTTCAACCCATGCGGACTAAATAATGTGTAGACACCCTTCTGAGGATGTTTTGCTTTAACCATCAGGTGGAGCACCATTGGTCCTAAGCAATACAAATCCAGGTGTCTTCTGTGCTGCATCTAAAAGTACTGAATCCTGATATGATAGAAAATTTTCTACTAGAAATAAATTTATTAAAAAAATTTAAGTTATTGTTTCTCCTTTTTTTTTTTCCTGCATACTTAAGGAATGCTGTTACACATTTGGATAACAGATATTGAAATCTGATGTGAAGATCTTAAAGAAAAGCATGTTATTAGAAAATCCTCAGGACAGAGAGGTGATAAAATTGAGATGTGTCTTTTTAAAGACTGCACTTGATTATTGGAGCCATTATGTCTCCACGCTGCTCCATAGGTACAAAGAAGTCACAGTAGCTACTTGATTACTTTAACTGGGATAGTGCAAGATTTAGTGGAACTCTGCTGTCTGCCGGTGCTACACATAGGAAACAAAAGGGTAACTGGAGGTGACAGGTGAATCTTCCCTCGAAGCTTTGTGTAGGAGGTATAAAATCTGTCCTACAATTGCTTCACTTATGCTGGGAGATTAAGAAGTTAATTTCCGAGCTAAACCAGATGGAAAGTTTTGTCACTGTTCCCTATCACTTCACATGGCCACACGTACCAAAGTATGATCTCAAAATTAAAATTTTGTCTTTTATTTTCACTATTAAACTAAGATACATCTTTATATTAATTTGAAGCTTCAAGTAAATTTTGCAGAAATCCCATCTTAACTCTCAAAAGCAAAGATATTTGAAATCTGAAAGGTCAGTCTTTTTCTCCAGAAGAATATACTGAAAAATATTTTTTTTTTCCTACTAAGGCCTAATTCTTGACTACATGAAATCACCTTATTTGCTTTAATACTCATTAAAGTTGAAGGGAAAAAAAAGCATTATGGCCAAAGAGGTGAATAATGCATCAAAAAAGATTTTAAATATCTCAAAAAAAGTACCAAAAATTGCACTGAGCAATGATAAATTGTTTTCTGACCTTAGAAGTATTTTCTATCTTTCCTGCCACTACAAAGAGTGGAAAAACCTTTGGCACCACAATGGACCATGCAGAGATGTTCAATGAAATATCTATCTGGACAGGCAACTATCCTCCGTCTCCTCTGTTAAAAGACTGTAGAGTGGATGGAAAATCCCAAACCCAAGACATGTACTGGAACAGGCTGTTCTAGGGATTTAACACATGGAATTCTATGAATTTAAAATAAGATCCTTCCACTTTTACTGTTGCGTTGTTACAATCCCAATTTTACTATACCAAACTTTATTTTCTACCGACTACGCCTTATATTCAAGTCATAAGGGAAGGCATGTTTGATGGTTTTTATCCTGGTTGGTTTTTTTTTTTTTTGGATCAGCATGACTGCACAGGCAAGAAACATAGAACACCTGCTGGAGTACCTGGAGAAGGAAGAGAGCAGGTCAAAATTAAGGTTCAACGCCACAGTAACTTGAAGTAAATTTCAAAATATGGCTCTAACAAATATTATGGGCCCTTTTGTCAGCAGAGTGCTAAAATTCACCTCTAAGTCAAAGAATAAATATGAAATGATGAATAGCACAACTGAGACTGAGTACAAAGTGGATCCACAGTATACATCTGCCAAATACACCTTGGTAGTAACATATAACATGGTGTTTCTAATTCAAGTAATTGCTTATGTAAAGATCACTTGTAACTAATTGCACTGCTGTAGTTAGTTAGTTTGCATGGATAAATCTCAAAAATGCTTCTAGCTCTCAGCTTCCTTCAAACTCCATACCTAAAGTCCCTTTTCAATATAATTTTATCATTTAAAATGTTGCTTAGTATAGTCAGGAAATAAAGATTTTATTTTAATTCACTTGTTTGCACAGCATGCAAAATCTAACACTGATGAAAGGATAATCAGGAATTCAGGATATTGATCTAAAAAACACAAACACATATAATGAGGCAGTAATACCACAAATATTAGATTTTTTTATCTATGATAAAATGCACGTACAGAAGAGCAGAAACCTCACATAGAAAATGATGTTCATAATAAAGACAAGTCTGGTCACTTCAGTAGAATGAAGCAATAGAGAGAATTGCTAAGTGAGGAAAATACCCACTGAAAAAATTCTTATATAATTTTGTTTGCAGCACACAAACCCACTATTTTTGAACTTACATCCTCAAGTTTAAGTTTACACCCATCTATAGCACAAGCAGATAAATGACGGGTCATCATCACCAAATCAGTTGCAGATGGTGTGTAAAAACTGGAATAGTGAACTTTTTTCCCCCAAACTTTAATTTGACAGCAGACTTGCAGAAGGAAGACAGCTAGAGATGCCTTTCTGGACATTTGACCATCTCAAGTGTCAACATAAGAGTTAAGCTGTTTTGAAAGTCCAAGTGTCTAACCTGAGGCTCTGCATCCTCAAATTTATGTCAAATGTATTTGCAAGTGAGCAATTCCAGTGGTAAATGTACACAGTGTGATAAAGAGAAGTATTTATTTGCTTTTACAGTAGCATGTTACACCCAGGCCTTACTGCACCTGACTTTTGCACACAGCAAACCACCTTTTAAGTCCAGTGAAGAGGAGTAATTTGAGGCAGGGAGAATGGCTAGCTTACTTTTCCACAGCAGGAATGCTATAAGTGAGTTTGAAAAGGTATACGAACACCAAAAGAAATAGAAGATAGAAACACATCTCACTATTTTTTCCCTATGCACATACATTTTATAGAAACTCTTGTCTCTCTATCTAAAGCAGAATTCATGATATTCAGATCATTGAAAAATATGTATAAGCACCGGCTGAGATCTTCAGCCTAGGCAAAATGGTCCCAGCACTGTATCTCTCACTTTCATTCTCATTATTATTCATGACTGGGAGGGAAACATGATGGTCTGCAATCTGCAAATTTCTTTTAGAGTGCAAACTCAAGAAGCTCGGTGGAACTGACGTGGAAATACAGTCACAAGTCCAAGCTGCAAATGTACGCATATCTCTTGCATAAGAAAAATCAGCAAACTGTACAAATCTACTTGTATGATTGTCTTTAACATGCTTTTTTTTCAAATGAACGAATTTGATTGTGTTGTGTGGGGTTTTTTTACCTAGTTTTCAAATAGTTATTAAAAATTAAACAACATTGGAACAAACCTTTTGTGATTATAGCCTTCATTCTCCTAAAAAAAAATGGATCTATAAATTTATGTACCATTGTAGATGTAAATTACAAAATTTTATATTCAACTATATTAAAACATCTATTCCAAAAATGATTACCAGTTGTGAAAAGCAGACAGGCTTATCACTTGCTGTCAGTTGTTCATGTCTAGTTAAGCAATAATGTGCTAAAACTGCTCTTTTGTTTTGTGTAAGAATTTTGGCAATAGAAGAAATGAACACTCGTTTAATAAAAACTCAGGCTGCTTTTTGCTTTGATGGAGGAAGCAGCTGCCTGTTTTCATTTGCTGCAGAGCAGCAAAACCCATCAATATAATAAGCAGCTTAGATGCATCCATCCACAGCATCTGTAAGGATATAGGGCTATTCGCTCAAAACCAATCCTTGGTTTAATTTTAACAAAGATGTGTCTGACATATTTGAAAATGCATTATAATGGGGTTTTGAAATACTAGCGTTTCCTCTTTTCTTTTTAAATACTTTTCACAGATTTTGAAAGGCAAATATACATATTGGAATGATAGAAATGATAAACCAAATATTACTATAGCAAACAGCAGAACTAGCCTAAAAATGCAAAGATGGAACATTACGAGATACCTTCTGGTTCACAGATTCTCCTATTCCTTGAAAATATAGAAAAACAGTATTTCAATCTTTTCAATGAAGTGTTTTCTCACCATAACCAAGAACATAGAAAGGTACTAGAAATAAGTATCACAGAAAAAAAAAACCTGCAAAGATCACACACATATTTCTTGAGATACACTTTTCTTTCCTTCCCTCATGCTTTGTTAAAAGTGGATAGATTAATATTAATGCTCATTTCCAAAGATGTTTATCAAATTGTTTTCTACTAGTGCCTGAAATTAATATAATTTTTTTACTAATTTTCATCAGTGTGAGTTTGTCCTCTGGGACAACTTCTAATTGCAATAAAAAAATTTAAATTAAAAATAGTTGCAGGACTTTTATATGTAATTACAAAAACAAGAAGAGAGAGATAAAAGACCACCTGAGATATAAACCACAAAACTCTATTTTTGCTCTAAAACTGTGCTGTGGCACATTCATATTATTAAAAATTCTTAAAACACTATTATTATTTTAGTGCTGTTTGGCTTTCTAAGACCTTTCTAAGCTGAGCTTTTAGATGATTTGCACATTAACTGAGAAGTCAGATAATTCTTAATCCTCCTCTTTTTCAGATCCAATAATGGATAAGGGAGCATCTTAGCATGATCAACTAGCAATCTGCCTAGCCTGAGTGGTAGTACACCTGAATTTAGGATTAGTCATCTGGTTTTCATAATATCTGATTTAAATGAGCACTCATCCTGGGAAGTATAGAAAAAGAATATTCAATGATATTTGAACTGTACCATTTAAGTATATACCAACAAATTTTGAGTGTGTGTATATTTATTTCCCACACAAACAAAAAGCTATACAGAAAGGAAGACTTTAAAGACTTTGTCCAGACAAACAGTTGGATAGTTTAATTAAATAGCTGCTTTTTTTCAGTACTCACAATAGCCTATAATCAACTATGTCTCACGTGTAGCCTTTTATCTCTGTCTAGTCAATTGCAATTTGTAATTTCACTTTTGTCTATAGATGAAGAGAGGAAACCAGTTGATTTTGGGAAGTGGGTATGTGTGTTTTCATGTTTTTTTTGGGGTTGTTTTGTTTTTAGGTTGGTTTTGTTTTGGTTTTTTTTTTTACAGATACATCATGTGCAGAGAATGTAAGAAACCTGTAGATTAACCCTAGTTACTAGCAATGCTTATCTTCCTCAAACATTTGATACAGAATGATAAAGTTTGTGTGGTTGAGCTATGCATCCTTATGTAGTGATTAAGATACAATGGAATTTATTTGGAGGATTTTTATTGCATTCGGAAACGGAGTCTAGCCCTTGTATTCCTCATGTTTTGTTTTGTTTCGTTTTGTTTTTTTTTCCTATCATAGTAACTGAAAAATGATGACATCTTTTTTTGGGTTCTAGTAGCTTCTGATTCAGTATTTTTTTCCTTTATCTGCCATTCTACATAGTTTACTATAAAAACATTATTGGCTCTGTGCTGCCAAAAGACACTAATTATGTGCAAGTAGAAACAATAATTGCACGCGCAGTTGAGTTTGAAGGCTTCAAACCACCTCTCTCTAACAAAATAGTATATCTCAGCACTTGTAACTTCATATACTGGCAAAAGGTGACCACACATCCTATGTATTCTTAAATGAATTCATTAGGTCACCATATTCAATGAGCCCCTATTCTTCCTCCAAGAGTATCATTGATTGGTGCTAAGTAGGATATTATAAGAAGTCTAAACTACAGGCAATAATTCTGCAGCAGGTGTCCAAAATCTCCCTACACTACTAAACTTTGTTTTCATCCCTCACATGGGACTATATTTGTCATGAGTTCTTTAAGAGAATGCTGCACAAGGATGAGCCACTCAGATATTTCATCTATTTATAGATTGGCATGTATCTATCTTCCACGTGAACTCATACTGTAAGAGTTAAAGCAAATGCTATCTTTTACAGTGAATGAAAATATTTACATTTTCTTGTTCTGAAAGGTCAAGGATTAAATAAGCATGATGATCCTTCAGGTGCTTCCAGATCAGGTTTGACATATATTCACAGGACAACACAAGAGAACTAAAATTGCTCATGGCTGGTTTTCACCTGAACAGGTTTCAATAACCATAGCTGTTTATCTGGCACGTTTCATGAGCACTAAATATAATGGGCTGGATCTTCATCTGGCATTAAGTGATACTGTGCCAGTGTATCCCAGATAATGAACCAGTCTTGAATCTGAAATTTGCATGGTCTTTCTGAGAAATGAAGTAGCTTTCATTCCATTAGCGTAACCTAGTAATATTGCTTTGGATCACTTTGTAAAGTCAAATCCAAAGGTTTCCTCCCCAGGAAATCAATGTTTCAGTGGGTTATATTAAGAGAGGATATAAAAGTGATAAGAGTAGAATTTAGTCTTCAAAGTGGCCTGAAATAGTAACAATGAATTTTCCCTGATTACTTACATGTTTCCCATGTTACTGTAATAAACCGTGACTTAACCAACTACATTCTTATTTCACAAGGCATAAATAATGCAAAACAGCAACACAGGTGCTACAAGAATTCTGCTGAAAAACACTGCTGAGCTGTATAAACACTTATTCTTTCACACTATGACACACAAGTGCTCTTAGGTCAAGAATAATGTGCTTTGAATAAGATATATAGCTTAGGGTCTTACGCAATTTTCCAGTGTTGAAAGAATATATCTCATTATATCCAGTGGACTGAGCCTCAAAAACAAAGGAATAAATTCAAAGTAAATCAGTACATTCAATTTAATTAAACAAAAGTATGAAAAAGCCTGTGAGCTAACCTCATAACAACATGTTTATCATTGGTAGGTCTTGAAATCAAGCCCATCAAATTCTTAATTAAAATGAGCACATGTTATTTGACTTCAGGAATTGTTCAGTCGTTCACCAGTACAGAAATTGGGCCCCATCTTTTGGCACTGTAATTTGAGAGACTTTTCTATTGTATACTCCATTCCATGGTGACTACAGATCCTTGGGCAATCCTAAGATTCTCCCTAGGGAGTAGAAAGGTTTTACAATAACTTAAGTCACGTTATTCTTTGAGACAGATTTCTACTAATGGCAAAATCAACATGGCAAGTCATCAGTTTCCACAGCATTTTTTGCACAGAGGACCCTGAGACATCTCCATGTTGAACTCCCACATTAGCAAGTAGATTCTTCAATACCTAGATTATGTTTTTTTTCCTTAATGAGTTTTGAGCTCAGACTTTGAAAATGGAGAGGCAGGTGTACAATCTTCTGAAATTAAAACTTTTTCCTTAAGGATTAAATGTGTTGTGACACTGTTTTCATATAGCTCTCCATCAATAAAGTGGTAACACTGTAATAATCTGGAAAGACACTTAAAAAAAAAATAGTACCATTGTAGTAATTAGCAGTTAACAACAAATTTTAGCACTTTCTTCTTGTTCTCTTTTCATGTTAGGAGTTTGAGTCAAAATAATAGAGTAATTTCCTGTTACTTCTGGGGAAGGTAGTGGGGGGAGGAAGAAGAGATCACGAAATATATGCAATTTTCACATATAACGCACTGTTGAGAATGTAATTCTCTATGTGTTCTTTGCTGAAAATATGTTCTATATTCCTGGATTGTCTTTGCTACCAGGAGCAGGATTGAAATCTCCACTTTAGTATTTATCTGAGGCTGATAGCTCAGTTGTCTGCCTCCAAATGCCAAGATAGGGAGAATCTCATCAACTGGAGACCAGCTGCATGATGGGCAGTTAATAGATATATCAAACCTTAGGATATATGCTAAGCTGAGGAGATGATTGGTCGGTTGATATACTGATTGATTAGCATAGGGAGAATGGGTTTCTTCTTGACAACCTAAGATTATGCTTCAGCTAAGCTCAAATTGCTTACACCTCTTCTATTGGGTTTAAAATTACAGTCCTGTCATCTAAAATCTCTCTTCAATGAAATTTTTACCATATATAAAAATTAAAGGGAAAAAGAAAGTAGGTGCAATGGATAAGAGTAAATGGAGTAGATATATTTCACACTATTGCTGTTGGTACCACTAGAAAAAGTTGATAAGTAAATCCACTTGAAATATGTTACATTTTCTATACACTACCAGAGAGTACTTCACAACAATTTAGAAGTGAGGGGGAAGTTCAAAATACCAAAGAGGTATCACTGCTAATATTATTACTTTAAAAAACTACAGTATTTATTAAGCAAAGTAATTATACAGTTGTCATACTACAAATACATTTTTGTCCTCTTATACATGCATTACCTAGGTTTTGCAAAAATGTATTTTACAGATATCAGAGAAATTGCATCAAAATGCATCACCTCACAGAGAAAGGCTTACATTCTGCAAGCTAGAAAAGTAACATTTATACTTTAGTATTTTTCCCTCAGAAGTCCAGATTTTTTTTTTTCCCCAAGAAAGCAGATGTAATTAAATTTTATTTACAAAATATTTAAGATTGTGTCATCATTAGGGCATGGACATTAAAGAAAACATAATATATTTTCATTAACAATACTATGTAATTACATGTTGCCAAAACAAATGCATTTCTTACACATATCATGCATTTAATTCCCAGAATTACATGTTCTTCATAATACCAGGCTTTGTCAATTGGGAAAGATACAAACACTACTAAACAAAACATTAAAAAAACAAACAAACTTTATTATCTTTAATTTGATACTTTTAAACACTTCTCTGCCTAGGCAAACAAGAATTTATTAGTCACGTAACAAAAGGAAAGTGGCTCATTGAGAATGTTGAAATCTGTATTAATAAATAAGACTGGGTTTCTCAGATTTTTTTTTTCCTTTCGTATCTGCTATGAGCGGTAGGGGATCAGCTGCAACTCAAATCCCCAGCTGAACAATCCAAATACAACTGAGTGAGCAGACTTAAAACAAGGCCATTTATTGGTGCCTGTTATGCAAACAAAGCATCCAAGTCTTAGAAACAGATGTCAACTGAAGCATATGCTTACTGTAAACTGGAATTTGATTCTCTTTATAAAAATAGACTTAAATGGGCCTTCAGAGACTAGGCTGCCTCTTGTTGTATACCATTGCCTAACTTGATTCAGCCTTAAGCGTTTTAAAAGATGAATAGACTGATATCCAAGGGCAAAAAATAAAAGTAAAAAAAAATTAAATGGGAAATAAATGATAACATGTTGGAGCAGTTCCCAGAAGCAATTTTACAGATTTTTCTCTAAAAACACAAGACAGGAAGTTCAAAGCGCAGTGCAGGTCACCTATGGCATGTCGAGTTACCATTTTTATACCACTTAGGGTGAAAAAGGGACTTTATGTTGAAGTGGCAAGTTTAGTACTCTGCTTTTTCTTCTTCCCCCCCCCCCTTTTTTTTTTACCTCTTCTCACATCTTGATGCCTTTTAAATGTCACTTATTTTACATGAGGCAGTTGGTGGAGACATGAGTCAACAGCAATCACAACCATTATCCCCTGCAGCGAGCCCTGGTCCTAATGCATTATGACACCTTAGCTGGCCAGCCACCGATTTACCTTTCTGCTTCTTAGGGAATTAAGTGGCATCATGTGAAAATGGTTGTGATATGAACAGCATGGGCATAACTGGTATTAAATTTACCTCTCAGCCTAAGTGAATTTTCCTCACATGTGACTAATCAGAATGAAAGCTGTGGACATGGGCAGATCTGGCCAGCACTTCTCCACCCCTGGGATTGGGGCTATTTTGTTTTATCTCTTTGTACAAGCTGGCAGAAGTTTAAAGTGAAGGGGATAATCCAGTGCTGGTGTCTTTATGAAATAACATCCTTACATGAAGAGGCTTTTAACTGTCTGTCGCTGTCCTCTCAAAAAAAAAAAAGAGCGTGACAATCTCATTTTGCTGAGCACCCTCCCATGAAAGGAGAAAATAATAGCCATAACAGCTATGGCTAGTACTGACCTTACATGATCCATTATCCACTAAACACTTTAAAAGTCAGTTTTACATACACTGTGGGGGAAATTAGAGAACTATCACAATCATTTTCACTTTAGTGAATTTGTCTTCTGTTTGAAGTCAGTTACTTGATATCCTTGTACATAACTCTCTGTATTGCTCCAAAAAAAGAAAGAGGAAGTCTTGCTTTAAAAATCGATCTAGTGCAAAAGGTGGGAAACACACCATACTTTTCCTATTCTGATTAATAAAGAGACTGTCAGCAGTGAAACTCAATTTAGCATGAACTTTCTTTGGAGTAAATGTGACATAATACAAAAATCATTATATAATTTATAAGTGTTCAGCATCAGTGCAAAAATATTTTTATCAATCATTTCAGCTGAGATAAGTAGGTGCCAAAGAAAGTGCAGGGAGAGCAATTATCAGCCTGTGCAGTCAAAAAGATATTTATTCACAGACTAGAGTGACTTGCATTTTACTACAAACCAGATGTGAACGTTACTGATAATAATGCAGTGCTAGATTTCTCCAAAGTACCGTAGTCTCTTTCTAACAACTTAGTTGTACAAGACAAAAATGCCTGGAGTATGAAGTCTCTCTCGCTTGCAAGGCTGCTCAACCTTGTTGTGACTGTGAGAATTAATTTCTAAAACATGAATTTTAGGCATTTACTGTTTGCTGTAAGTTAAAGTCACTACTAGCCCACAGTTCAGATTAGAAATATTTACTGTAATTTTGTTCAAGCAAATGTTGATTATAAGCTATGAATCAGAGGCTGAAATTTTAAGATTATTCCCATCTATCTGAACATCACATTCAGGTTCAAGTTGTGCAAGTTGTCCTTTCTAAGCATTAAATTTGGCTGTGCATTAGTCTACTTTTTTCCTCTGTGATGGTTTTATTCTGCTTCACACATCAAAGTTTACTAAATCCGGACAATACTAGATGATTTTCAATTTTCAATCATCTATCACTATATGTAAGGCATGTTTGACTGGAGATAAATAATTTAAAAATTAAAAAATAATAATAAGAAATCTATTTTGACTAAATTGACAATATTGTCAATTTAGTCTAAATTATTGCCAATTGCATTGATAATATCAAAGCATACTTTTTTCATAGGCATAGAAATACACAGATTTACATCTAAGTATCTCTCAAACACACAATTCTCATTTTTTAAGAACACAAATAACAATCAATATACACAATAAATATTCTTTACACTCAAATTTAGGAATGACTGAAGATAAAGGTTAGGAAGAAGGTTCAGATTTTCATTGTTACAAACACAGGGAAAATATTAATCATACATGGTGCTTCCCTGTTTAACCTTCATTTCATCAATGAGGTCATATAATTAAGGTCAAGTTAATGTAAAGGTTGAAATTTAGGGAACATATCAATTAAGATAAACAGGAAAATTACCTCTTCCCAAAACGATTAGCCTCAAGTGGAAAGGTTGGTTCAGAAAATTACAATCCATTTGGTAAAGAAGATGGATCCACGGTAATGTTAAAACTGAAGTGCATAGGATAGCATATTTTACACACGAGTTCCAGAAAACAAATACGGGATAGAATAAACTTTCTTTTCTTTTTCTTGTTTTCCAAAAATATCCCCTGATTTAAATAGCAAAAAATTGGTTACAATAGGCATATATTTTCTTTTTTTCACCCCTTTCTTAGTTTCAGACTTAATTGGACCTTGAAATCTTAACATCCACAGATAAACAGAAGGTACCCTGTTTTCAGTGACATTACACATTAGCATCATTGTAAAAATATCTGGACCAAAGAGATATTGTAAATATTCATGTGAGATTACAATGTTTTGTACCCTAAACAACAAGAATTATTATTCCATAGTTTGACAAGGAACAAGAATTATTATTCCATGGTTTGACAAGGAACATGAGTGACAGAACACAAGCAAAGTGATATTCTCCATTGTCTAGAGGGTACTGTCATTCTCCATTTAGTCATGCTCATTTCAACATCTCAAAAACGATTTTAAAAATAAAAAAAATCCATTAATTGTATGCTTTTTTTGTTCTACTGCTTTTATGACAATACACCAAAGAAATGAAGAAAATGTTGGATAAAATATGGTAGCCTTTAGTAAGATGAGAAGACTGATAAATATTTGAGACATGGAGATCTACAGTGACACTCCTCTAATATCTTCTGCCAGAAATTCTGTACCTAATTGCATGCTACTTCTCTGCTTTCCAAGAAGAGAATAACACAGTAAACAAAAGTGCCAGATTTGATAGAGACAAGGCTCTACTGCCTTGAATAAAATAGTCAACAATGAAAATATGGCAATGGGATAATGGTTTTTCAAATGCTTATCTTGGATGCTTCCCATTTATCATCTATAAAGAGATCTAAGAAGCTGGGGTTTTGAAGATATATATGTATCAATAAAAACCACTACAGTTTTTTTTTTTTCCATTTTATGTTCTTTATAGGAAGCAATGGCTTGCAGAATTATTACTACTACTACTAGCTTCTCTTTCAACAACTATAATGCCAAAGTAACTTTGAAAGCATTCAGTAGAATTTGCCTCATTAAACCTCCTTGGGGGTAGTCATTGCTCTGACAGGTCTGCCAGCACCTGAACGCCCCAGACCAGGCTGACATGACCAATGCCATCACTGCTCACCTTCTGTCCTCTCTGGCTTCTCTTTCCACAAGAGTGGCTTGAAAGTGTTACACTGCCCTGACTGCTGCAGCTCCACGTACGTTCATCTCATAGTCACAGCACATGAATGAACCTAGTATGTCTACTTACAGATTTGCCATCTGACTTAAGTTTCAACAGGCAACATAATGTTTTTATGCCATCCTTTTCTAAACAATTTTCTGGGAATCTATGCCAGCTTATCCATATAAATGTGTTCTTCTTAATTAAAAGGTTTACCCCTCCCCCCTTGTTTAATTACATATATATTGTAACATAAACAATTCTTTCTACTGCATTGACATGCATACTATAGGAATTTCAATCTGTCCTCTCCCATAGAGGGGCAATACATTACAATAGCTTCTACATAACATTAGAGTTTAAAATTCAAAATAAAGACTAATACAAGTGTTGAATCTCAGCAAAGCAGTGATATCACATATCAATATCACTTAGGAAAAAAATCAGCTGTAAACTGTTGAAACAAACTGTTTCCATAAAAAGCTATTACTGTCCATAAATTTGGGAACATATGTGCCAGAAAACACATCAACATTGCTGTGATATTGTTTATTAGGGCAAGAAAACTTTTCTTTCCATTAAGAAAGGTTAAATATGACAACATATGAAAGGTAAACAAATTTATCTATATCTCTATTGCTAAAATAGTTGAACAGAAAAATAGGAAAAAAAACCAGAAATGCAACTTAAAGGCACCATTCCAATTATCTCCTGGGTATTGTTGTACACCTTAGTTTTGTTAGGCATGAGAAAGGAGAAATATTGGAACAACCAAGCAGATGGTCTGTGGAACTAGATTACACACTTCAGAAATAAGAGAGAAGCAACGCATTCAACCCTTCTGTTTGGACAGAACAGCCGTCTCAGCCTGTCTGACCTATTAGCTAGTAAACTGGAGCGTACCGCCAAGTGCTATCATGCTGTTCCTTTAAAAAGCAAACAACCTCACTTTTTATGATAGGCACTGGATCATTTTAAGAGAATTGTAGGTAATGTCTGCTGTGTTAGACAGATGGTCGTATCATGAAACCATATACAAGTCACCATGACTAAAACTCATGTTCGCTATCTTGTTAATCCACATAAACCGCAAAACAAAGTAAACCTATGCTGAATGCTTTCCTTAGTATCTAACGGTTCATATATCTGCACGCACATAGAATACTTAAACATGGAATAATGTTCAATGTATTATTTGACAAGTTTTTTCATAACCTAGTATTAATTTTGTATATATAATTTTGCAGCGTGACAATTTTTCTTACCTTGATTTAACCTTTGCAAAACTCCACTGACTTCTATTGAGCTAATGATAGAGAACAGATAATTTAGATACAAGAAGAGCATGTATCCTCTCTAGCCATAAAAAAAGCTAAAAAAGTAGACTAATACTCTACTAAAACCAGGTTTTACTGTATATTTTCCAAAATACCTGTATTTTGTTCTGTTCATGCTTCACAGTAGCTAACATCATAACTGCAGAATGTTGTGACTGCCTTTGCAATAGTATTTTTGCATTTCCCATTCATGCTAATGTAATGAAACAATGGAGATGTTGACAGTCTCTTTGGGAGTGGCCAATAAAAGCATATCACTCCAGAAAATTGTGTATCAAAAGATCTGTATGGTAAATATTTCCTCCACCAGGGCTGCCATGGAATTGAAAGAAACATTAGATGAACTGAATTTCTGTATCTTGCTTAATTCTGGTGCAAATTAGAGATATTATTTAGCAATAAATGGTAATTACTTGGAAATCAAACCACATTGTTTAGACAACAATTAGTTAATCTTTCTTGAAAACAGTAAAAAAATATTTCCAGTAACCAGGCCTTTTCAAGATTAGTTTTCTCTACAAATATTCATGTTGAGATCTGCTCAAGGCTAGAGACAGATCCCGCCTCCCACAACTACAGACAGCACGTACAAACCCCACCTAACCTTCTGCTCAGTTGAAGAATATGTAAGATAGCACATTTCCTATCCGCCAGGCTGCTCTCGCCCACAGAACTGCCACCAAACCCGTCAGACCGGGAACGGTTTCAAATTGTACCTGCAGATTTGCTGGTGAGTAGCTCTTGCCTTTTCCCAGTGTGGCAGCCTAGGTGCACCTTCCCACCAAGATGACCCCAGGCAGTATGATAAACATAGTGACAGATGCCAGGAGATAGGTCTGAAAAACTTCTAAATGAACAATTCTAGTGCTGCTGTGCTAATCGAAGCAGAGTTCCCTGGTACTTTCCTGGATGGTTTAACATTCGGAGAAAATAGAGATGGGAAATAGTGCATGTGTCCAGACTGAAGACATCTGTAAGTGAAGTCAGAGGTACAGAGTTTCTCTGCTGTGGCACAAGAACACCCCTTGAACTACAGCGGGAGGGAGAGAGGGAAAGGGAAAACAGGGAATGGTTTTAGAGGAGAAAGGAAATGGAAAAATAAGTGCATGTATGGATCGTGCCTTGAATATCAACTGTTCAATCACAGTCCTGGCTGGGTTAAAATGCAGAAGAGAAAGGAAGAATACAAGGACATAAGAAGAAGAATATATTGTGAGTCTTGATTATATCTTCAAACCTGATGTGTATATCTTCAAACCTGGTGTGCTAGAGGGCTGAAATATATGGAAACACTAGTATTTATCTTGGGATACCTAACCAACAGCTTGCTGCTGAAGTCAATGGAATCTCTATGCCAGAATGTATGGATAGTCCTACAGCCTGTTCCACAGTGCCAAGGAGAAAACTCTCACAGTGTTTTGCATAACTCTTGAGTCTTTCAAACAACTGAGTTTGAAAGAGCTCCTCTTTCAAATGCAACATCATTACCTACAGCAAAAATCTTGCATTAGCCTCTTTAGCACTCTAAATAACATCCAGGCTTTGTACCTTTGGCATATCAGTGCACTAGGAAGATGTATCTGCAGTGCAGAGAAGGCCAGCTTTCTATAATCTGACCCTTTGGATGCCTACCAACTTCTCTAAGTAAAATTTTTCAATTGCGAGTACCATAGAAGCCAAAAGAAACAAAATTAAAGTTGGATTTGAACATCTACTTTTCAAGAGTTATCGTGTACAATCGTAAAACTAAGATTTCTTCATTACAACCAAAATGTTGTTTCAAGGTGTGAAATATAATTCCATTAGCATAGAAACATAATTGATTAAAGTGCATGGATGCTAAAAAATCTGACTAGCTAACTATATAAATAAAGTCATTAAGACTTGAAAAGAGTTTGGTAATATTATCTCAAAGGCCACTGTCATTTCAGTAGTCTCTCAGGGACTACAGACAAATGATGTATAGGAAGTATTCTCTATTAACTTTATTTTTTATTTGTCTAAGAATTTATGATAACTGAATTTTAATTGAGACAATGTTGCTGCTTTATTGCTTTCAAATAATATTTTACTACATGATGACTGATTTCCTCATCTATGTATAGAATTTTACAGGAGAAACTGGCTTATTTTTAAATGATTGCAACACTGAACTCTAATTAAAACTGAACTTAATTTTTTCACACAAATAAAGACAATTTGTCAAACGGGAACATTCTTGGGATCCTTTTGGTCCTCTCCATTGCAAAGTGAATGATCTTACTGGTACTCATTTTCTTTCAAAAAACTTCAGAGTGTAGTTAATTAGATTTTAAGATCTAAAATAGCTTCTAAAATATGCATGAGCAAAACTGAGTATTATTAAGTTATTATGCATATGATCTTTTTAAGCTTTACATGTGTCCTATGTAACAAAAGAATATGAAAGAAAAATCTTGGTGCAAGTCATGATAAAAAATCAGCTGTTTTTATACTAATTTTATATTCGAACTGATAATTGCCTTAATGGAGAAAATCTGGCTGTAAACTTAAATCTATAAATAAATCTGAATTTTCCCCAAATTCAGAAGACTGTTTATTTCATCACAATACAATCATCATGTATCATTACTTAAGCTGAACTCACTGCATTATAACGTTGTGATTTTCCAGTCTTTAGTACAGGTAGTACAAAATCTTACACAGACTTTTAAATTCTTAATACATCAATTTTGCCTCACATTTACTTACGCTGTTCACAAACACAGTAGTGATGATAGTAACAGATTACACTGTAGTTTTGAAAAATGCACGTGAAACTGGGATACCTGATGTAAAATAGAAATTACAAATGTCACAGTTCATTGTCATCAGTGAAAAGGAGCACATTTTTCAGCATATTTCCTTAGTATACATTATATTTCCCTATAATTACTGACATGTGCAAAATAAGAATTCAGCAACTTGGTAGAGTAATAATAGTCTGGACAGCTTTTACTCTGCGAAATTTACATAATGTAATTTAGCAGGTGTCATCAGGGAAATTCTTATAGTGTAAGAGTATCTGCTTATAAACAATATGGCAGAAGAAGTGTAAAGCAAACTTGAGAGTTTCTGGCACCTAAGAGGTGCTCTTGACAAGGTATATTAATTAAGGATTATGGATTTCTGCACTTTGTATTAGCAGCAATTAAAAAATGTAATTCATATAGTGGCATTCACAAAACACAGCATCCTAAGTGTGATTTTTTGCAGAACAGTCCCCTCTTGAGGAAAATGTTTTCTAACTGAAAATTCTGGGTAACTTGCATAATAAAAAAAATATTTTCAGAAGTCTTACTGCTGCCTGTTGGAATATCCAGTTCCTGCAACAGTGTGTTGCACTTGAAAAGCAGCAAAACAGTGTCTTGACACAACAAAGTTGACTGCTGGATGAAACACAAGTGGTTCCTTCCAAAGTCCTCAAGAAAGTAGTCTTTTAAAAGTTTTCTTTTTTTTTTTTTTTAAAGAATCATGTTATTAATCAAAAATATGAAGGACAAAATAGCTACCATCAATGACAAAACCATGAATTACTGAAAGAAAAATGGATTGCTTAGATACATAACATTTTCTGTGTTTAAGTAATAAGAAACTCTAATATAACACCCAGGAAACTGTACATGACACATGATTGCATCAAGCACTGATGGAATGTACAGCACTGACCAGTTTTGCTAATATGCCAGCAAAATGTCACTAATTTGGCCGTGGATCTTGACCATATACTTTTTCTCCTCCATTACTTATGTCTTTGGTTAAATAAGTACTGTAAAAAAAGTGGAAAAAAAGTTAAAAGAGTGAAGTAAACATTAAATTCAAGGACACATTATGACAATACAACATACTCTAAAGCATATCAGTTGGCTTAAATCCATTCTGTTTCTGAGTTGTGTATTTCCTAAATAGAAAGGCAGAAATAATAATGTTAATTAAATGAAAATAAAAATCAGTATGAGTCAAAGTTGCATACTACGTGCATAGGCACATACCCATACATGAAAGGAAATACAGTATTTCTTTACTACTGCCTGTACAAGAATTCCTCACGCTAATGCAAGATAAAAATAAAAGATGTGTTGTTATACCAATGCAACCTGTTCTGAATCTTGTGTCACTGTGCAAATTAGATGAGTCATCTACCCTTCATTCTGACTCACCTCATGGCAAGAACTAGATAAATCCTTTTGCATTACTCCATTCACCTACAGTGAATGCAATGAAGATGATATAACAATATAAAATAAAAACAATGGCTAAAATTATCAGAAGTATTTCAAAGGCAGGAAACAAAAATATTTCCTTCCTTCCTTCCTTCCTTCCTTCCTTCCTTCCTTCCTTCCTTCCTTCCTTCCTTCCTTCCTTCCTTCCTTCCTTCCTTCCTTCCTTCCTTTTCTTTTTCTATCTCTCAGCACCTCTTTTATTCTTACTTTTGTTATTCAATATTCCAAAACAATGGGACATAGAACAATATGCATTAGTCCAATACTATCCCTTGCCTGAAAAAGCTCAAAGTGAAACAACAATTAGTGATTTTAAAAAGGAATGCAACTGAAGAAGAAAGTAAACATTACATTGAATTATCTGTAAAGACCTGGAGAAAAATTGTGTCACAAGCTATAATGTTACTAAATAATAAAATGATCCTCACTTACACATATGTAAGAGAGCACTGTTTGCATTGAAACCATGTGTAAATTTTCTTCATTATATCCAACACTGTAGCCCAGTTTTGAAATTATAGACATGCCCTTATGATCAACTAGATATTGTCCTGAACCAGAAAATTCTAATCTAAATTTACATATATATATATGTAGTGGGTCTGGGATGGTAGTGATTTTCCACAGTAGCTCTTGCAGTGCTGTGCTTGTTGTTGATATCAATATTATGACTACCACTTGCATAACATCAAGGCTGTCCCTCCAGCATTCCTTCCCCCACCTTCACCAACAGCGGTGGGTGGGCACGATCCTGGGAGGGACCATGGCTGGGACAGCTGACCCAGGCTGACCAAGGAGATATTCCATACCATATGACGTCAGCTCAGTAATATAAACTGGGGGAGAGGAGCAGGAGGGGGAGGCAAGATTCATTCTGGGCCTTCCAAAAGCAACCGTCACGCGTACTGAAGCCCTGCTTCTCGGGAGGTGGCCGGACATCGCTGCTGATGGGAAGTAGAGAGTAACAGCTTTATCTGCTTCGCTTTGCTTCTTGCGCACACGGCTTTGCTATCTCTATATTAAACTGCTTTTATCTTAACCCACGAGACATTTGTCTTATTTTCTCCCCTTCTCTGGCTTGCTGAGGAGGTGGGTGATCAAGTGGCGTGGTGGGCACCTGGCATCTAGACAGGGTCAAACTACCACAATATATGAATAAAAAAAAATTTAAACTTAATACAGGTAAGACAAAGAGGTCTTTCGATGCATTGATTGTGTTTATAATTAAGCATGTTAAATGAGATTGTGTCAGACTATGCAGTGGCTTCTGCAGGTTCAGAGAAAGAATGTTTACACATTAAGTACTGCACGAATAGACAGAATATAGTAGAAGAGATTCCTACTTTTCTGTAACATGAGGAATGGTCACTACTGAATTTGACATGTTTTTTTCTGATACAGTATGACAAATGTTGTTGTTTTACAAAAAAAGCATACAGCCAGACCCTGTGAGTCCTATTTAGCAGTTCACAATTCCAGATCCATTAAAAAATTGGCAATTTAATAGAGCAAGAGTAAAACCTAACTCTCAGATAGATTTGCACTGAAGTCCAAGTAAGACAGTAAATATGACCTGGGAATGATAAAAAACCTAGTGTAACTCTTGTATCGGCTACACATTGGTCATGTTATCATGAGCAAGCCACTTGCACCTTACCTTCCACATTTTCATCTATAAGAAACGCAGAATCTGTCATACTCATTCTTTTTCATGCAGTTCAAGGTACAAATCTTCATTCTATTCCCAGAATAAATATGGATTTTCTTTCTTTCCTTCAAAAAGTAGTTTTTTTTTTTTTAGCTTTGTGAGGTGAGGATTATGCCTCAACTTCTCTTGTTTTGTCTTTTTTTTTTTCCACTTACTGTTCTTTATGGTATTATCTTTTACTATACATTTAAGTATTGAAGAGTGTTTCTACTTCCTAAGTTTAGCTACATTATATAAGCAACAATGTTAAGAAATTTTTGCAGCCTTTGGCTTCCTGGAGAGAGGCTTCATGGAGAAAGAGGTTTATTAGAGCAGAGATCTAAGACAGTTTTTCTGAACTGCTCTCCAGAAACGACTACCTTTACCTTTCACTATAAGGGAAACCCAAAGGCCATTAGATGTCTAACCTCAGCACCTAAGTTTTAACACTGACGGTCTCCCCTAACTATTACAATTCAAATAAATAACCATAAAATGTTTGGATTCAGTTTATCCTTTTAACTATTCAGAATTTGGATCCTGGGAACAGACCATGTGGGTCTGTAGTTCATCAGCTTGAAAACTGTGGGGTTTTTCTCAGGAATTACAGTTGTGTGTTGTATGCTTCACTTCACAGTCCAGTAATACTTTCTCTAGCAAAGACTTGTATAAAGAGATTACATTCTCATGAGAGAAAGGTACACCTTCAGAGTCTATAAATCAACACTGCTAATTGTCACATGTGCAAAGTTCTTAAACATTATTCTTTCTTAACAATACTCCAATCAAAATAACAGGATCACACACTTCCCTAGGAGAAAACCACATGTAGGATTTACACAGCTTTTCAAAACAATCTATTTTAAAGAAGTCTTTTCATGAAGAGTCCTCAAACACTACTTCATCTAGTCCTGTACTGTCATGTTCAAATATACCTAACAGACAAAGGGAATACACTTTTCTTTGTAAGAGCTCATGCAAGTTTTGACTCTACCATAATGTGTGTTCCAGGTGAATCTTGTTTTGCTTACTGCTTTACCTAGCTGAGCAAGGACAAAGGTAAAATTCTACGTCTGAAGTCCTTCTGATCATTTCAAGAAGCCTGAGAAATGGATTAAAGTACAAGATTTTCTGTCCACCAGCCTGCTATGACTACTTTGAAGACGAGATTTAGTTTTTTTAGGAGCTTGGTTCTTTCACAGATAATCTGCCTCAAAATTCATGAAGATGTACTATCCAGGCTTGACTTAACTCTTTCTTAATATCTGTCTTTCTTCAGTCTCTCAGCAACATTATTTTCTGTCTTAATTGTTCCTCATCATTACTGCTAATCCTTTAGATCCATCTAATCTTTCAGAAAAATCCTATACCCCATGCACTGATTTTACCTAAGTTTCACTCTGGAAATTTATGCTGATTCTTCAGTTCCCCTTTTACTTTAAGTCTACTGTCATTTATGTTTCTAGTTACTGATTTTAGCACAGTTGACTTCACAAGTTCGAGGGGTTCTTTATGGTTGAAATAGCTACCTTGCCATTTAATAGCATTTGCTTATTCCTGCTTCCTAGTTCCATTCTGCTGAGTGGTGGGAATGTTTTATAACAATAAAAAATTTTAGATTTTTTAAAGTTAAAAAAATGAGCTATCTCAATCTGATTTTTTTTTTTTTTGCCTAAGCAGCCCTGTTTGTTTGCTGAAGTTAGGTATCCATTGAACTTTGCTTTTTTTTTTTTTTTGATTGCATGAGCAAATGCTAAATTCAGTTATGCTATGGTCATTAAATATTTAAACTTCCTTAAAAGAGCTTGTATTACAGAATAGACTAGTGTTCTAACCTTCAGCCCCCTGTTCTTTCTTTGGGCTGATTGCTAGTTTACCCCTGCACATAAAAGAACACATTTATTGTCCTGAGACATCCCTTTCCTTTCTAATCTATAAATCAATGATTCAAATACCATTAGTGAAGTAATTTTGAAATTTTATGGCTTCTCTTTTGCTGAAATTATACAAGTCACAAATTACAGATGGTGAGCTATTTTATGGCAATGAGATCTTAATGCTGGTATGTTATCAGAATCATGAAAACCACCGATGTGAACCAGGAAATTAAACAGATGGGAGATAATTCTGATCTTTCATCACTAAGAATCAGGGAAGAGTTCACTAAGTCCATTAAGTTGCACTAATGAGAATATGAGCATTCTGTCTTTATTCCTTGCTTTACAACTCCTATATTTTTTTTGTGAATAAAAGTCATACTCCTTTTTTGAAATTACTGCATGTGCTTTGAAGTTATCAATACAATTTTCACTAGCAAAATATCCTGCTAAAAGAAGAAAATTTCTTTTGCTGTGCTCTTTAAAATGAATCCATGGCCTTAGTTTTGTAATTGTTATTTAAAAATATGTGTATTCCCTGTTTATGCTAACACATGGAATGAAAAAGGACGAAATACAAGAAAACAAGGTCAAAACTCTCTACTGGCACCATTGCCTCCAGCATGAACCAGTTTGACGTCAAGAGATCAAACAGCAACAATCTATTTTCAGATGTCTGAAAGCAGTAATATACACCAAAAAAAGTGTAATGTTTTACTCTTGCTCTTTTCCACTTTATAAGCATCTATATGAATTATTTCTTAATGATTTTAAGTAGTGATTACTCTGCTTTATGTTCTTGCAATTTATCAGATACACAGTAAATACTGAAAAAAGTTGAAAAATAAGAAGCTACTATCACTAACTGAAATGAGAATGACCACAAGTTTCAAAACATTCCCAAGTCTCACAGCAGCAACTGAAACATCCCTGAACTGCAGCTATTACTGACTCAAAACACAAACAAATATACTAAATATCTATTAATAAAACAAAATGTGGGTTAAGTTCTCCTCATTTTATTTATAATAATATATTTATTATATATATTATATATAAAAATATAAACAATTTAAATAAATATCATATTTATAATAACTAATTCAAGTCAATGAACTATCTTTTGAATCATTTGATGATAACTGTAATGAGTATTGTATATATTAGTAGAATATAATAATTTGTTCCTTATATTTCTGAATAATTAAGATGCATTTAATTGCTATCATGAACGTTATCTCTCTCTACCATTATTTTTAATTATTCCCTTAATCAGTGTTATTTTAAATGAAAGACAATAGAAAAGGTGAGGTAAAATGATAATGAAAGGTAAAACCATTACAAATCTGTTACAGCCACTTAAAATAAAAAATGAAAGAATAAACATTATAAACCAAAGAAGCTGTCAGAATTAGATGTATCACTGTACTCAGCTACATCTCCCACAACATTTTAGTTTTACCTGTCTTTCAACTCCATACAACTCTCATGTAACCATACTTAAGATTAAATAAAACTAATTTTAAAACACCAATTAACATCTTAACCCTGCATCTCAGACAGTCACTGTTAATCTGGCTAAAGTTCTTTGTTCTTCCCTGTGCTTCAGGGACAATTGTTCTATCTAAGAACAGTTCCACTCATATTGGAAACAATGGGAAGCATTAGTCATTTTGCAGAAGTGCATCTTTGCTGAGGGCAACTGTGGCTTCAATCCCATTGAGAGCAATAGGAGGTACTAGTAATTTTGGAAGATGGAAGTTGTCTATGGAATACTCCATAGGAGAACACTATTCATCATGTCTTGTTGAATGAGAAAATTTCAGTTCTGAAGAAAAACAGCAAAAGAAAATGTTCATGTCTTTAAAAATTTTTATATACACAATTTTAGTAAAAAGTGTAAGGAATAGGCAGTATTCTGTTAACAAGTTCTGTTGTAAATAGTCAAGTAAAGAAATAATATCTTTTAGTAATCTACTAATGGATAAATATTTGCACTTACTTTAAGTCAAACTGTTCAACATTTATGCATTGCAAATGTGGAACAACTATTTTTGTACCTCAGTCTATGTGAGGAAATTTTTGCATGGTTTGTTGGTTTATTTTTTTGTTCTCTAGGTAGTACTTTCTAAAACAAATATTGACCAAAGAATCCTACAGGTGAAAATTTTGTTCTTAAAATGGTGCTATCATTTGCTTGAAAATCTACTTAACACATCTGCAATTAATAACTTAAGTGATGTTAACATAAAATGTTTTAAATAAATTAGATTAGATTGAATTATCACTGGTATTTCCACCTCCTGCCCTTGTTTTAAGATCTCTTATACCTGCTACTGCAGACAAACTAAAAAAAAAAAAAAAAAAAAAAGCAGAGAAAACCCTTCAGCTGCTGCTAATTGTTGAAGAACCAGAAGATGTGCATATTGATTTAACAGACTGACCTAAATATAAAGGCACAGCCTTCACTGTTTTTTAAAAATACATATGTACATGATTTTTAACAATGTTGCTGAGATAATTTTTAAACATTCTTGATTCAGAGTATGAAAACTCAGTCCAGAGTTCATGAAAAAAAAATTACATCAAAATCACTGAAATTTCAGATTTACGATTGTTTTAATGGAACATAATGAATCCATTTAACCCTGACTAAAAGTTGTCACTAGGAAACAGCATGAAAGCACTTACAAAGTGTTGTCATTTTTCTATATCACCCACAGTAGGTTATTATTTCCAATAGCTCACATAACAAAATCTCACCAGCGGCTCTGCATACACACTTGACTTTTGAAAAGAATTACCTGTAGAAGCTCCTCTATTAATACACTACAGTGCAATATTGACAATATAGCTTCAGCATATCCCTTGCTCTTTATGTAAGAAAATTCTCTTACTAACTGTAGGCAACAGGGTTGACTTTTTTTCCTTTCCTCTGACTTCACATAACTGTTAGATCCACAGATCCCAGAGGACAATTGTACCTGATTAGTATCTATGCGCTGTAAAGTCTTTAAAGAAGTAACAGTGATGCACAATTTTGCTTACATATAATTTTAATGATGGAAAAATATACCCTTGCTTTAGAGCCTAAGATGTGCTTTGGAAACACGTAGAGTTCGTAAGAAACATTTTTAACAGAAACTGCGAACTTGAAGCTGGAGATGGTAAGATAAAATAAAAGCCCCCTAGAGTACAATTTTTAAAGAGAGGTGTTTATGTAAAGTTTTTTTGATCGACCAAATTTCTGTTCTATTAAATATTTACACAATGATAACTAATCAGTGGAAACCAAATGGTTACAATAAATGTTGTTGAAAAAATTAAAAATTAGTTATACATCACTTCAAATAAAAGACAAAATTAGTGAGGAACATGTTGATGAATAGCTTATGTTAAGTGCCAAAACTTCCATAACAGGGATATAAAAAATTGTGGAACAAAAATAAAAAATAGTGGGGAAAAAATGGGAGGAAGATAATTGTTTTCTTAACTATTTGAAAAAGAAACAGAATTCCAAAAGGATAATGTCACTTATAATGTTTTACCTTAGTATTTTCTCTGAAATCACACAAAGAAAAATGAAGATAGCCCTACTGTACAACTTCTGTGACAGAATTTGATGAAGACTTACTTCTCTCCATCTACATAGGATCTAGTGAAACCTTGCTAATGGGTGTAAACACAACTTTCTTTTCTGCTTAGGAACTGGATACTCTTTGCAAGCCCTGTACCTCAATTATTAGAGAAATACCAAAAGTGTCAATGCTTTGTAGGTCTTTTTTAACCTTAGGACCTTTTAAAGTTAAGCAATTCCATGCTAACAATAATCATATGCATTTCACAGAATTATAGAATCATTTCAGCCCGAAAGATCTCTAAGATCATCAAGTTCGACCCGTAACCAAATGCTGCTAAGCCCTTCAATAACCCATGTCCCTCAGCACCTCGTCTACATGTCTTTGAAATATCTCCAGGGATGGTGCCTCCATTACCTCCCTGGGCAGTCTATTCCTGTGTTTAACAATCACCTCAGTGAAAAAGTGAAAACTTGAGGCTATTCCTCTTGTCCTATCACTCATTACTTGGGAGATGACACTGAGCCCTGTTCACTACAACCTGTTTTAAGGTAGTTGTAGAGGGTGACAATATCTCCCCACAGGCTCCACTTCTCTAGGCTAAACAATCTCAGCTCCCTCAGCTGTCTCTCATAAGACTTGTTCTCCAGACCCTATAGCAGCTTCATTGCCTGTCTCTGGACACACTCCAGCACCTTAATGTCTTTTACTGGAAATATGTGCAAAATTTTGATTAAGTTACCTTTTCAGATATCTGAACACTAAAAATCTTCATATTCCTTTTAATACAAAGTAGATAAAAGAATAACAGGGTAAAGGAGTCTTTTCTAACTATATTAGGAGATATGGCTGAGAGTTCCACAATGGTCGAGATCTTCTATCAGTCAAATTTAAAGACTACAATATACAATTAATATCAACTATACAATGGGAAAATGTGATAAAAAATGAAGATTGTTATACCACTTACATTTAGAAAGTGTATTTACTTGCCAAGAAGGAAATAAGATTAAAGTCAACCGTATAAAGTGACATCACACAACTTTCTCATTCAGTCTTACTGAATATGGAATTATAGCATGATAATATTTTCACTACTTCAAAAGAAAGACTATCAAGTTTTAACTCAAAATACTAATAAAATAAAACCTGAATTTTTCATACGTTGTGCTTTTCAGTGTGTAAAAAAAAAAAATTAACTATTATAAGAAGTATTTTGAGTTGTAATATACTCTATTCAGATTGATCTAGAAAGGAAGGTCAATTACATCTTTGATATAGTTTCTAAAATTAATTTCTTTCATGAAATTTCAAACAAAACCACATTATGTATGTGGATCAAATTAATTTCTCAGGAACCTTTGAAGAATTTCAATATACTCAGTTCAGATTCACTCAGGGGTAGTATTTCAATAGATCAGAGAGGGAGATGAGACAGGAATACACTATGGTTCTATAGGATTAGATTCTCAAAGCTTTGTGGATGTTTATCTCTTCTTGATATAGATTGTGAACAATCTTAACCTTTTAAAGTCTGAAACTATGAAAGTAAAAACATAAGAAAAGAGAATCCAAATATATATTTGAGAATTAAAAAAACACTCCAAATCTGAGAATGAAAAATCAGATTATATAAACTGAAGCATGTTTTGTATCTTCTGTTTAAGAACTACCTTTTCAAAAGTATCTCAGTTCTTAGATGCCAATATCTTAATACACATAAATGTAGGTATTTCTTTATGAATGGCTACCCAGTAATGCTCAATATCAAATCTAAGTCATCTCAAGCTGTATCCATCTGGTCTAAGACAAATAAATCAAAGCATATAGAAATTTAGACCTGCATTACAGCAGATGTGAAAAGTGATTTTGATAGACGATTATCTGGGCAGAACCATCAGCAAACAAAATGTTCTTCAAGTTCTCTAGTGTACCAATGATCTTTGCCACTTAAATTCTTCATCAGCGTTGGGCATTTTTCAAATTATGGAAAACATTCCAGTCTAGAATGTAGTCTAAAATTGTCACACATTGACAATATAAAGAAAGAAAACAACAACTGAAGGAATTCACCTAATTTAAATATTGTAAAACACGTAATAGTGATTTTAATCTGTACTTTTTGCTTATAAAGTTAACTTTCTAAGTAAAGGTTCATTTCTAAGACCAAAATTTGAAATTTCAAAAATTTTTAAAGGAGACTTTTTGCCATCAAACCAAACAGAAATCTTTTTCTTTCTTCCAAATCAGATAATACAGTAAACCTAACATTTTCCACAAAGTATTTCATCTGTGTAATTTCTGCAAATTCCAATGCAGAATATTTTGATGAAAAAACCCTGAGTTCAAAATTTAGGGTTTAATCGCATTTTAGATTGATCTTCTTCAGAAATGCTACCCTTAATATTTGTCTGTGGCACAATGAAAGATTTCTGGATCGTGTGCTAATTTGACCAGTCATTAAGGTTTTTTTGTTATTATAATTTTCCTCTCAAAAAAGAAGAAGCTCCAGGTATAATAGCACCTGTATTAAAAAAAAAACCAAAACAAACAAAAACAAACCTCTTCCTGTCAGCAGTCATGAAACATGGAAGAACTACAAAATAAAAAAGGAGTAGATGCCATTGCCATATTCCCTGGAGGTGATATTAAGGTAATGGGGATAGATTAGATGACCTTTGGAGCTCATGTCTAACCTTATTTCCTACAGACTATGATATTTTCACCAAGTTCCAGAGAGAAGGCAGATAAGAGCTGATTTCTTTGGGAAGGTATTAGTTAGACTACAACCACAACAGAATCACTGCAAGAGTAAATAGACATATCATTCCCTATAACAAAAGTACTGACATTTCAAGGAAGACATAGAAAGCATAAGCAAGGTATTTCAGAGAATAACAGAAAGTATCGAGTGATGTTGGTTACAAATACCTGAAATTTTCCGCTGTATTCAAGTTAGTTAAATGTTATTGGTTATTAACTTCTCTCTGAGAGAATGCTGTGGTTTGGGGATTTGTAATTTTTCAGTGGCTTAGTTTTCAGATACATACTGAAAGGGCTGGAAAACTACATTTTGCCAAACAGAATGTAGTCACTCATTTCACTACAGTGGACATAGAGTACATGACCAATATATCTCTAGTGTTCCTGTGGATTCTGTGTAAGCTCCTTCCCAAGGTTGCTTTGGAAGCGTTTCATTTATTGCATGAAAGAAGTATTACTTTTTTCTTTAGAAGTTTAACAGAGTTCAGTGATTTGACTTTTGCTAAACATCCTCTGGACACTCCTTACACCTCTTGTCTTCAAAACCCCTAATCCTGGAAAATCACTTGGATGTAATTCTCTGTGAAGACATATTTTCTCTCTCCAGGCTGATACATCAGTCTTGGACAAATTGGAATGACTTTCTTCTCCATATATTAGAGAGTCCTCATGAAGGTATGGCCAAGCATGGAAAATAGCTCCAGAGGCTGTCACTTTTAGGAAGCGGCAATGCAATTGAATTTATATACCTCTGAAATTGTTTCTTAAAGTGGGAAGCCTGCAGGCAATTTAATTGTTCCTTATTTAAGTCAGGATTGAATCAAGTTACATTGTCCCAAAAGATTTAAGCTGGTTTTGCTGCAATTTGTTCACTGGCAAATGTATTCTATTTTCTGTTTGGCAATTTTGCATTACCCGTTCATATGACTGATATGGTGCAGAAATAGTTGTGGTTTTGCACAGATTTATGGCACTTTAAAGGTAACATATTTTTATATAAGCCCGAGTAGATAAGCTAATACCTCTGTATTGTACTGATATGATTGATTCATATGATATGAATACAATGAGACAGAAAAACTGCAAATACTTAGGTTTTTGTACGGCATTATGAGAAATGCCATTTCAGCCGATTCCAGCACAGTGGCTTGCTTGCTTTTGTAGCTAATAACTTGCATGCTGCTAGGTCATGAGCGACCATATAACATATTTTACTGTTGTACAGATGTTTAATTAGTACATTAAAATAAAAAATCAAAAGGTGACTCGATTTCTTACAAAGACCAACAACTACTCAGGCAAGGCAAAGAAAAAAGCATTATTCAGAAATTTACAACTATATTTCAGTGACTCACGATCATATGATACCTTTGCTTAAGACAATAAAAAGGGCAAAATGAATACAGCATTAAATAAAGATTGGGGGAGCATTTACAGGGTATGGTTGTCTACACATTAACTGTGAACTGCTGTGATTAACTATGTACCTTCTCTAGCAATACTAAAGGAGACAGCTGTTGCTAAAGCCACCTTGGTATAAAAGTAAGGGCTTAAGAGGAAAATCAACCAGTGTGGAACGCTCAAAGAACACCCTAGTTTACAGCAAATATGCTGGGCAACCTGTTGAAAAGGCAGACTGATGAAGCAAGCATGCTACTCCCTATACAAGAGTAATGTAGGCTCCATCTATTTGAACTTGACTCTTTAGAACTATATCAATACTTAGTCTTCAGGATTTCATGCTGCTGTTGTGTATTTCATTTCTCTGATTTTCTTTTTTGTTTTGCCACTGCTTGATGTACAGACCATGGATGTGCACTCATATGCTTTACCCACAGGAAGCAGGACTTTATTCATTGTAAGTATAACCACATGCTGATATTTTTAAGATATGATCTTTAAACTCTGAAACTACCTTGTTATCTTACTTATTCTCAGCTAGACAAATAAAATTCTAGTACTTATTTTTTTCACTATATTTTACACAGAAAACAACACCTGCCCACTTTCTCCTCTACAATTCTTCCAAGTTCATGCCAAACCCTCAACAGAAAAAGCTCTTCTGACACATACGTTTGATAACTTCACGTACACAAAGCACATGTTGCTTCACTCCACAGCTATTTTCAACCATATCCTTCCACCCATCTCAAGAAGAAATGGCAGTTCCCAGGACCACAAATTATCTGTTTATAATTGTGTGCTTTCCTATCAATATGGAAATATGTAACTCCTCTAGTATCATTTTATATTTCACTTTTAATCTTCTTTTAAACAATGTCAATAGGTTGCAAATTGTTGTCTCATAAATGTCATCTTTGCAATTTACCAATAGGTAGGAATAGAGTCTAATTCCTTGTCCTTTTTCCAATAGCCATGTTATCATCTTACTTTTATATGCCACAACCTTTTGGACTACGCTTACAGAAATGAGCAATGTGAACCCAGTCTACAGATTACTTAAACTCATGCCTGCTAAGTTGAAGCCTTTGTCTGACATTAATAACCCAACTGAGAAAAATCTATGGAATGCACAAAGACTTGCTTAGCTATGTTAACTTCTGGCAAACTATCTCAGGAAAGCCTAACAGAAATCCAAGTAGTCTACTTCTAGCAAACACAGGCAAGTGCACGTATATTCTGCTTTTGCAGGGGAAGAGTGGAGACAACAGCCACTTCTTGTATTAAATATCTGCCCTTTTTGGCAGTGTGGACAGTATTTTTAGCATTTCTGAGAAGTATTGACAACTCCTTTACAGTTACTGTTAACATGAAAACAAAATAAAACATTTCTAGATAATATCTTAGATTTTTCTATTTGTGGATAATTTTCAGAAATTAATTGAACACTTCAAAGAAATCTAGTTGCCTATAAACAAAAATCCATTTGGCTCAAGAACTTTCCAACACACTGAATAGAATGCCATACATCTAGGAGCCCATAGCCTTAATGATTCCCCATTGGGTCTTACCTTAAGTGGTAGCCCCTATTTTATCAGTCATCAGAAAATTTCATTTTAATAAAAATAACATGCAAAGTGCAATATATCTACATTGAATGCTGTTTTTCTTACATACACTAAAAATGTACATACAAGTCTTTCCATTTACCTTTAGTCATTTTTCTGAAATGCTATATAAACATGACTGAAACCAAGAAGTTTTCTATAAATACGTATTAGAAGTGCATATGAAATATCAATTTAAAGGTCATTTCTCTATGTTCACAGACTTAACAGTATATTTCCAGGCTGAGACGTAAGCTCAGTAGTTAGTCCAAGCTAATGCAAACTCAAACAGTCAGATGTTCAGGCAATCAACCAAAGCAGGACAGATGTGGAAGAGTTTTGCCTGCCAAATTAGTAAGGTCTCTGATATGAGCATATGAGGTGACAGAAAGTGCACCTCGATGACATACATTACCTTTACTCTGGTAAAAAATTTCCTTGTCAATGAAATTCTCTCTGCTAATTATTTATGCTGCAATCTATATGACTTTGTAATAAAAATTAACAAAAGCAGAAGAGAAAAAGTATAAGCCAGTATTTTTAACGTTCCAAATAAATGTCTACATAACCAGGGACATGAGTAACTTTCTAAATGATGCAACCCCTTTCTCAGTCTCTTGAAGCTGAGGTGTTAAGGCGCAGGGTTTTTTTTTTTTTTCAGTTTGAAAAGTGATGCCAAATTCATTGTTGCTTTTTTAAGTAATAGATTTAACGGAGAATTTTACTTCCATGTTCATTTACAGAGGTCACTGTGATTAAACTGTGCAAATAGTGAAGAAAATGTAAGTATACTGTTTCAGAAGATTAATGATATATCCTCCATGTACCAAACAACTGCAAAAGAATGGCTTTTCACAGTGTCCTCCTGGATGTCAAAAATAATCCAGCCAAGCTTATGATTATTTTTTACACAGGATGTTACTAAAAGATTAAAACTGTTGTGATATCCAGGGTGTGAAAGTTAACTTATTTCACTCAAAACAAATCTGCTTTAAGATGATGTAATCCAGTACTGATTCTCCTAATTGCTTAGCTTTTGCCACAGGCCATAAATGTGTCAGCTCTCTCATCTTGATTTCTACTGTAGTACAGTGATAGAAGCAGTAGAACACAAGTGGCTTTCTGATGCTTTGGTTACTAGTCACAAGTGCTAAAGCAGATTAGAAGTTGTTGAAAGGTCATATTTGCAATTGAAGGGAACCAAAGAAGGACGATATTGGTCTTTACTTCATATCTTCACATAATATAGCTCAGGCTTTAAAAGGTTAATATGCAAGAGGATGCTATTATGTTCTCTGCTTTAAGAAATGCACTTATTTAATATCAATTAACCTCTTCCCTCCAATGCATATAAATTGATAGAAAAAATTAAGAAAAACTTTAAATAGGCAGGAATGTCTGGGCAGGAGTTACAAAACCTCAGCACTCATCACAAATGAAAGCATTATTATTCTTACTGTACAGTTGATGAAAACTATGACCTTTGAACTGAAATATCATGCTAAATTTCTTTTTCTTGCAGTTCTCTCTTTTATGATAGCCTCCCAGAACTGAACAAGAAAAAAACCCTCCCTTCTCATTAGCGACTGACATCATGTGACATATGTCAACAACATGAAACTGCTAGTTCTAAAAAATTTCTTAAATCCTATTAAAATGTCTTAATTGAAAAATCTTTAAGAACGTCAACATAGGGAAGTGGCACATTAAACCTCATCTTGAAAGATAGAAAGAGATGGATTGTGGAACTAAAAATCAGAGTTTAGAGTCAAGCTATTATGAATTGACACATTTGTTACAAAAAAGATGGCATACAACCCAAATGCAAATATAGACTTCACGTTTTTAAAAGAGCAATTTCACAATGTGAAAATGATTCTGAGCTAAATCAGAGTGAGAAGAATCTGAACAGGGAAATGCTCACAGGAGATTAAAGCTGTTCAGAATTCTTCTTTCTAATGCCCATAAAACTATCTTTCCAAATTAAAGAAACACCTACATTAGATTAAAACAAAAGGTTAAAAAAATGTAATAGTTAAAGAAGAAAATACTGAAGCTAGGAAATGTATCAAGTTTATGTGAGAAGCAAATAGATGCAAAAAAATAATCAGGGTTAATTTAAATGAGTCTTAAGACATACTAGGAATAACAAAGGATCTATAAATTTTATCCATCACAAATCATGCAGAAGAGGTTGAAAAGTTCAATAAATAAATATTTTCCATAAAACGGTTACAAAAATATATTATTTAAAGATGAAGATACTGAAACTAGGAAAAATGTCAAGTTTATGTGAGAAGAAAATTGATGCAAAAATATATTAATTGTTGGGAGATTTTAGGTATCAATAAATAACTATTTCTGAATGTGGGAAATAAAGCAGGATAACAACCCCAGATCAAGTGATCAGGATATGGTTCCTTTTCAACAGTGTCTAAGGAAGATATTGAACAGCTGCTACAGTCAGGTATCTTCCAGTCAGTATGGACATGGTCAACCTGTAGCCATAAGTTTTGGAATAGCCTAGCAGTTCCTTGCACAATTAATCCTGATTTTTAACATATCTCAAAACTACAGACAAATTCCAGAGGACTGGATGAAAAAAGTACTGTAGTAATATTCAACAAATAGAAAATTAATTAACCCAGGTAGCTCTGACAACCGGATACTGGTCTTGGATACAGTAATGGAATGGCCATTACAAGATTTTGATTAACAAATTAAAAGAAGATAACATGGTTAATGCCAGTGAGACCTGATAAAGATTGTGATGCTGAAGCTTCTGTAAAGCAATAAATATCTGGATTCTAAAATTATACTGACAGGAATTCAGCATGGCACGAATACCTAAGGTCTCAAAATGGAAGTTACTACTGACAGCATGCATTTCTCTTGAGATTCTGGAGCGATTTATTTTTGACCTCATGCCATTTACCATCTTCATCTGGAAATATAAAATCATTACAGATACAGTTTGTAGATAGCATAAATGCTAATGTAGGGGATAATAATGAAGAGGACAGTTCAATGGTACAATGTGGTCTGGATTTCTTGATAAACTGGAAGCACGTAAGAAATTTGTCATTCAATGTTTGTAAATGTAAACTCACATGCTTAGGAAAGAAGAATTCTGCAAACACTTCTGCAATGGGAGACTCAGTTCTCCATTGGGTTAATGTATTCCTATCTGTGGGAAGAGAATACTGCCCATTGCAAAAAAGGCATTGCATTTCCTTTCTAGCTAATATGGCTGCTAGTACATTCTAGCATCAGGGCTAATTTCTGCAATTCAAGAGGTTTCCAAGAAGAATTATGAAATTTATTACAGAACTGTATAAAGTGGAACATAAGAGGAGATATATTAGTTTTGCTTATAAAACAAAAGTGAAGGAGGGAGCCCGCTGAGAATGCACAAGCCTCTAAATGGAGAAAAATTTGGTAACAGACGTCCCCAATTAAAAAGGTAAACTTTTAACAAGATTCATAATCTGGAAGCTGAAACAAACAAACAAACAAAATCAAAGATGAATTTGTCAATAGTGAGACAGTAACTGCCAATTATTTTTGTGGCTTATATATCACTGAAGATTTCATTAACATTTTTAAAGATGCTGACTGACCACAGAAGTTCCACAAAAGTGTGAATACCATGGAAGGCAGCATGGTCCAGATTAACAGACAAAAAAGCTCAGTCAATTAAATCCTCTGATCTTACATTTCCCTTCATAATTTGGAGACAACAGAGTTTGTAAACTGTTATATACATACAACATTCTTATTTATAGCTAATATTTTGGCCTCATATAAATACTTTAATTGGTCCAAAAGGCAGCCTCTCCTCTTGCCAAAACCAATACTTCTATTAAAAGAAAACATGCTTTCATTAAAAAGGCCTGAGAGGCAAAATATGCTTATAACCTTCTCCAGAAAATGAAAAAAATATTTGAAATAATGAAAAAATCTTATGGAAGTGACTGAAGTATTTCAAAAGAATATTCCTTGCTGAAATCTCCACTAAACACTTGTATTTTTCTCAATAATATCCCTTATTTATTTGTTAAACTGGGAAATACCTTAAATATATAGAACTCTTACAGCATATTAGACAAATGATCTTTGTATCACTTTTCAGTTTAAAGACTTACAACTCATTTATACTTATTTAAAATAGGAAAATAAAGGTACATACTTTGCTCTATGACCACTGATCTTAAAAACTGTACTCATCATGGACCGTCTGCCTATGACTTTTGGTCACGTCAGTTTTGGGGTAAATACTTATTGCAGCATGACATAAAAGATTTCTAGCATAAGATTAGGAAAAGGAATGGATGATAGTAATTGTAAATATTATTGCTCAGAAAAATGCAACACTTACAATCTAATTTTACCATGATAGATAGATGTTGGAAATCTGTTGTTGGCTGAGGTTCTTTACTGGTCTGTGCATGATCATCTTTTGCTACTATAACAAACAAAAATATTTCCTATGGAAAAAGAATATTGTTGCTTGGAGTACTGATTGATAAACTTGGAATTTCCTGTGTGTTATCCCTCTTGTGGTTCTTCGAATTATGTCTAAAATCTGCAGGGGACATCTTTTTTTTTTTTTTTTTAATCACCATCCTTAAAAAAATAAATCTTACTGAGAAAAAATATTACTTGAGAATTTAAAATTCAAAGAAATAACACCAACATTTTCAAAATGAATGCTTGACTTCAGATTCTAAACACAAGTTAAGTACCTAACCTAGTGAATACACATGGATTTAGATGTAGGAGGTTAATCTTGGATATTCAGAAGGAAGAATTCTAGGCATAACCTTAAATGCTGAGTACTTAATAATAAAAATACTAGGAATGCTAATTTTAACACCTACATGTTGACAGCTTCAATTTATTTCTAGTAATAGTTAGGATTTTGTTTATATTAACATACAAATTTCAAGTCAGCTCGCTTAGTTCACTTTTATTTCTTTAGCTCCTGTTACATGAGACTAGCAGCCAATCCACTACAGCAAAATGTCTTTAAAATATCATAGTTTTAAAAAAAACAGCTTCACCATGATATCCTGCTCAATTGCTTCAGTAGCCCAGGGCAATTTAATTATGGCAGACTTCATCTTAATTCCTATCCTTTTCTCCTCTTCCCCTTTTTCCACGTCTATCATAACCCATTTGGATTAGAACCAAAGATTACAAAATGTTTACAAGATCGTACAAGCTGAATACACCTTTCCTAATATGAAATGGTCTCAAATGCACTGTAATGTTTGTACAGGTGGGATTGGAACTTGCTATCCGAGCTTTAGAAATCAATCACTGAATAAATTCTAAAACTTCCTAAGTGCTTTATGTTATCAACAGCCACAAGAAAAAAAAAGTCACTTCATACAGATCAAACATAGTAAGACATTTTTTAGCAACAACTGCTTAGGGCAGCAGAAAAAAAACAAAAAATAAAGGAGAGAGAAAAAGTAGGCAGAATCACCGAGAGCTGTACTGCTGAACTTTGAAGGAGGCTCCTTGAAATAAATATTTCAAACCTTTATATGAATATTTTAAGCATGACAACTACACATAAACACACAGCCAAAGTGCTCAAATCCACTCAAGAAAGACTATTAAGTCATCAACCTGCTCCTGACAGGATCCACTGAATATGGCAACAGTGAGAAGTCAGGAGACAGTTGGAATCATTTCAAGACTGCTAATTTAACTTGTCTTAAAACCAACCAATGCTCAACGTGTCATCATCAATGTCATCTCATTGCAGTCTGAAAAGCCTTCGACCTAAAGCAAAAAGGTCCCCAAGTGCCACCCTTCTTGTCTACTGGTTGAAAATCTAATTGGTTCTGCTGACAGGCTTGGGAATTGGTAGGAAGGCTGTTCAGTTAATCTCCAAGGGCCAGCAAAGAGCTCAGTATCCATCTCTGAGCTTTGCTCCCTGGCTGTCGTAAAATGACTCTGATGGTAGTGCAAGCTCTTATGCTTCAGCTGTCTTCTGACTTCTGTTAAGTCAAATTCAATAAAGTTTGTCACTCAATAATCTGAGAGCTACCCAACAAAACCTCTTTGATCAATAACAGCTTGCCTGCTTGCACTGGGGAAGGTGACCTATTAAAGATTAAAAACACACCTGCTGCTTGCAGCAACAGAACATCTTTTTTTACTTCTAAATACAAATTCATCCATTAAAATGAGTTTAACTGCTACAACTATATATAAATATTACATGCCAGAAAGCTAAAATAAGATTAAAAGAAACATTTTAGCTGTAGTACAGTGCTTTTGTTAAACTTAAATTTGAGTCATTGCTTTTCTTAAAATCAGAAAGGCCTCATCCAGAAAGGACTTTCACCACCCACATGTAACTTTTACTTTAGTGTTCTCTATATGCTCTATCTGTTTAAAATTTTTTCTGCCTGCTATTAGCATACAGTTCTCCTTTAGTGATACTCCAGTAATCTAAGTTGTTTCTGCCTATCTGCTTATGCCAGAACACAAATATTCACGTTGCCAGCAAATATAATGTAAAATTTAAAGTACAAACATCTTCCCCACTGTTTGAACTATCAAGTTCTACTACTAAAATCTATTTCATGAGAGACTATGAACAACAAAACACTTTACAAAGCCTATGTTACAAAACTATAGGCAAATTGAACTGTATTGGGTAAAGAGCCTTGAGTTAAGTTTTAGTCACATGTTCATTTAAAATAGTTCTTATGTTCTGCTCTTGTAAGGCAAGAGTACTCTAAATATCATAAATAAAATTTTATAAATTTAGAAAGTAGATATCCCTGTTGTTTTCCAAACTGCACAGAATTTTCAGATTAGGTCACTTGGAACTGGTTGCTTTTCTGTTAGATTTATTCTTAATGATCAAGTATTAGTTGAGATATCTTACCTAGATGTTTTACAAAAAAAGCAGAAGGCTATCGGTAAACAAAGCATGTAATTAAAGGTGTAGTGCTTATTAATAAATCATCAAATTAAAAAACAAATCACATGTGAGTAAATCTAACTGAATCACCAGCACCTGTTTGGAATGGGTTATCAAACTCCCAAAAAATCACAGAGCCCCTCAAAGCAGTAAATTCATGATACATGAGGTAAGCAGAGTATCTCTTGATTGTCATGCTGTGTTTAACCTAGTGTCCTTCATGCATCCATTTAATGAATTAAAAAAGCAGCCAGAGCATGATGTGACATTTCAAAGCATCCAGGAGATATGGATCTGTATTTTCAATTAAACTATTCACTGTCTCCTAAGAAAGTAAAACACTACTTTATGAATGCTGAGGCTAGATGAATAGAAAACAAGAATTACATGTTGGGTAAAGCGACTTCAGTATCTGAAAAGAAGTCTGAATTTGCTAACTTACACTATCAGATACCAAACAATTACCATAAATAAATCCCTTACTGGGAATATCACAGAGACTCAGTTATTACTATCTGTGAAGAGTAAAGTGCTTCTGCAGTTTTGCAAAAGGCTTCTCCCTCCTTCTGAAGAGGCCCAACAGGTTGGTATCATACTGTACTGTGCTTTGCTGTCAGTTAAGACTCTTTTTTGTAAGAATAAGACTACAGGCTCTGAGCTGTCAGGCTTGCCTGTCCAGAAACACTGACTGCACTCTAATAAAGGACAATGCCTGGGGCTTGGGTAGAGGATGGCCATACAACAGTGCTTCAAAAAATGTCAACTTCACAAATTAAACTTTTTTTGAATAGTAAAATCCCAGAAAACCCAACCCAAAATACAAAACCCCCCAAATTAAGGCACAGATAAAGGCAAATGACAACAAAAACAATCTCTTGATCACTTCAGTTGTGAAATCTCTTGAAGAAAAAGGATCTGTTTGAGCTGTGTTCACATGTTATTGTTACAAGTTCTACAGGAGATAATTCAGACAAATCTTTTTACTATATATAATAAAATGAGCATTTTCTACAGACTATCTTAAAAAATACATGCAGTAGACTCTAACAAGTTCTGCACAAAAAGTTCAGTTCAATAACCCCTGCCAGCTACATGTCAAATCAGTGAGTGAGGTCAACTGGACTTATTCTGCAGAGCTTTCAGCAAGAGATATCAGAGAATCTCTCCAGCTTTTACCAGTTACATGAAATCACCAGTGGCCTACACCAAGAATCACTCTTTTTCTGAATGACCCTTGAATTGTGTAAGACGGAAGGAGTGAGAGGCTGTATGATAGTTCACTGAGGTTTTCCATATCACACTTCTATTTCTAGCACCCAGAAGTGGCCAGTCTGGCTCCTGTCTTCGAGAAACTGGTGACATTTATCACCTAAACACATACCATTTTCATGTTGTTAATTAATTGGTGTTTTATTTTCCATATTGGAAAGCCAGAATTGTGTTAGGCTTCTAATGTATAACAACAGTGAGGAACTTATTAATGCCCTGGAGACTCATCAAGGGTCCATGCAGAGCAACACTCTAAAGAAGTTTGATGGCGAGTAGATGAAGAAAACTATAAAGAAAGATAACAAGCTATAAAGAAAAGATAAAGAAAGTGGAAGGCTGAGACCGCAAGGTGCCATTTTTCAACACTGGCTGATATCAGTGCCGGCATGATATGATAGATAGCAAATGACATTACTTAATATTCTGCATATTCACAATATTCACAATGAATAACTTATTCATAAAGTATCTGTCTGTGGTCTGATTTGCAAAGTTGCTTGGCACTTGTAGCTAAATAAGAGGAAGCTAGACAAAGAACAAATAAAATGTTGTGAAATGCTAAGTAGCTTAAAAAAACACACCTTACACATGTCAACTTGGGCATTCAAAATATAGGCTGGCATTTTTCTCTGTGGCTTATTCCTCTTTTAATAATGTCATCTCACCTCACAGGGGCTTTGTGAAAATTAATTAATTACAGTTTGTGAGGCGTTCAGATGATAATGATAGCTACAATGGAAAGAAAGCCTATGGAGAAATTAATAGTTTTGAATTCAATGGAATGATTGAATGTGACACCACATGTGGGTCACATATTGGCCAATAAGAACAACAGAAAACATGAATAGCTGCTCATTCACTGATCTCTGTTACTAAGGACACTGAATGACAGAGGAGTCCTGTGTAAAAAAACATAATATATGTCCAGGTAAATAAAAATAGTATTCTAATACATAAACCTGAAATGCTGAGATGATATCTAACAAGCAAATAGAATTGCCTCATCTGTCAGCTTTCAACTACTAGATTTTAATAAACAAATAAATTCTCAAAGAAAGCATAAATGCTAAAAACCAAATATAAAACCCCTGAAAGACAATTTCTTTTATGTTGCAGAGGCTCCCAGCTGCAATAACTTCTGGGCTAACCAGCGGATTTCAGACATTTTCTGAAAGCAGAGGAATTCTGGAACTCAAAGTTCTCCTTGATGTTCTGAGAGGACAGCAGCTGAGTGGTTGCCCTCCTGTGAATGCTCCTATCTCCATCTTAGCCTTTTAGTCTCTTTACTAGCTATTATATAAATAGATAGACTTTAATACCTTAGTAAAATCTCTTTCAGTGTACAACCTCAAACAATCAATTGGGCTTTGCTTTCAGGGACTCAAAACCCTCTCTCTTTTCTAATAAGGCTCTTGACACTGAATTAACATTGATAACCAACACAGAAGCATTCTAACACCCAGGTCCTTACTGGCCATCCATAACAGAGAAGTATTACAACTCTTTCACGAAATAGAGTACAATAAACCAAAATCAACTAGTAGGCAAAAAGTGGGGAAAAATAAAAAACCAAAACAACAAAGCACTTAAAATTGAAATTGTTTTCCCTTTAACTCATTCCAGAACAATTCAGTCAATATAAAACTTCCAAAATCCATTACTCTCCGGTAGCCACATAATATGGAAAATGCCAGAGGAAACCATCACTATGTAGTGATGCATACCACTTAAAACTGTTTTGAGATTAAATCCTCATCTTCTTTCTATCTTATTAGTATTTTAAATTTAAAAGGCTCGTCAAAGTGCAAATTCCAGCAGTGGGAAAATTCCCTCATGAGAACACAGGCAGCTCTGCAGTTTTGCCCTAAATGGCCCCTGCCACATGTGATTCAAGCTGGCATTGGGAGTGGCGAGAAAGACACAGGAACAAGGTCTTAAACTGCATCATAGGAAGCCTGATCTTGTGAAGTGATATAAGATGCCCACAATTGTCCAACTGACACTGCTTCAGTGTTGGACAGAGCCAAAGAAAGACACCAGAGCTCCACACTCTCTCTAGAAAGATGGCTCTACATAGCAGCTCATTTAGATCCATTTAAATAAGACTTCCATGTAGATTACATGAGCAAATATTAGAAATTATTTTGTAGATTACCACATTTTGTGTTTTAAACAAATCACCATGTATGAGGCCAACTCATGCAATCAGTTATGCCAGTGCACAGGTAGAGTATCTCCACAGTAGGTTATTCTTACACAGGATTTTTTTAGCAGCAATTGGAAGTAGAATTTGGCATTATTTGACTCACTGAAAAAGAATAAATTACCACAATATTCTCAAAATCGATATGTTAGGTTGCAGCTAAGACATAGACATACCGAAGCAAACACTTCAGAGCCTGGACTTCTTTGATATGACTTCATGTGGCTATTGTCCTGATATTGTTATATTGTCCTGTTCTGTTATGATTGCAGTAACATCACTTTAAAAAGCAAAAAACAAGTGATTCTTCACATCCTCCTTTAAAAAAACGTCTAGCTGCCAAACTGTTCTAATTTTTAATGCCTTCAGTATACTCATGTTTGGTACATGCAGGTCTGAGGTTCTTATTTGCATAAGACGCACAGTACACCTCTGCAAATGCCTACCTATAGGGAAAATTCACAGAATCTTAAGGGTTGGAAGGGACCTTGAGAGATTGTCTAGTCCAACCCCCCTGCCAGAGCAGATATCAGTCTATATCTGAGTTTTTGGGTTTTTTTTGTATACAATATGAACAAAATCATTTGCACAGTGCTCTGGCTGAGATTTCTGTATTCTACTTTGATTTCAGTATCACAAATAATTCCTTTTGAGCCACATATTCTCAGGGCAGCATGATTTCAAAGGTCCTTCACAGTTTATCATATTTTAATACTGTATATTTGTTCTTCTAGCTTCTTTTGTCTTTGATCAAGGTTAACTATCCTATATTTTCAGTTTCCTTTTGTGAAGTCTGTATTTGTAAACATTTAATTAAAATAATTAGAAGGACGTGACAATAAGAAATATCAGAAACACAAAAAAGCTCTCATGAAGAGAAAGTGAAAAGATTGAGAGTGCATATTTGAGAGATGAGAGAAACAAGGAGGATTTGATAAAAGTGTACAACATAATGAATTATAAAGATAACATTTATCATAAGTTTCTATTCATCATTTCTCGTAAGACAAGAACAAAAGGATGTGCAATGAAATTGAGAGATAATAAAATTTAAACCTGATATCAAAGGAATGTATTTCTAGTAAGAAAAAAAACTAACACAAATAAACCATGCAATTGTTATATGAAATACAGGTTTACAGGATGGAATTAAGCCTTCCAAGTTGTTCCAGGCCACTCTTATAAAAATATATATCATGCATATAATATAAAAAGGAATATCTTGGCTCGGTCAGACCAAAGACTCATCCTGACTATCTACCCCATGATATTAGCCAATACTAGGTATCAGTGGAATAGCATAAAACCAAAACAAGTACATAATGATATTCACTTCTGTATCATGCCAAAACTGAAAAAAACTGGCAAAGGATCTTCCTGATCCACAGCTTGTTTTCACATCTTTAACTAGTGGTTCATTAATAAATCAAACTCTTTTTTCCCCAAGTTGAGTCTGTTTTGTTGTTTTGCCACTAATTGCTGAGCGATGTTCCTGTCCTTAACTCACAAACCTCTTGTTATATTTCTCTCTCCCCAGTCCAGTTTAGGAGGGGGAGTGATATGACTTGGTGAGCACTTAGCACCCAGCCAGGGCTAAACCACCACAGATTCCTGAGGGACTTCTATGGATTTGCCCATCACATTTTGAATCAATACTCACTTCTAGACTTCAAAAATATCCTCTGTGAATAAATTCCAAGGTTTCATTCTGTGGTGTCTGCTAGCTTCAGTAGGGATATCTCCCCATTCTTGATTTAAAAATACCAAAAGTACTTCCTGTTCTCCTTCTCATCTATGATTTACATTCTTACACCACATCCTATTTTTCAGCTCTTTTCTGAACTGTAGGATCCTTATGCTAATGTCATGGTTTGACATGACAGCCTTTTCTGGTAAGGGGGAAGCGGCTGTAAAGATGGCTCCTCTGTAAGAAGTTACTCAAAACTCTCCCCAGCTCTGAGCCAGACCCACTTCTGAGTCTGAGCCAATTAGATATCTCCACAATCACGTTTTAAGAAGAAGCTGTAAGATGAGGTTTCTTCCTGTTTCTTCCTTCTCCTGTCCCCTCTTCTTTTCCGGCTGGTGGTGGTGCAAGGAGGGGAAGAGAAACAACCATGCAGACTCCAAGGTCAATGAGGGAAGAGAGGAGGAGGTGTGCTGGAGCAGAGACTCCCCTGCACACCACGGAGAGGACTAGTGAAGCTGAGATTTGTTTGTATTTTGCTGAAAACGCTGCATCAGCACCAGAGACTTATTTTGATAATGACCTCATATCAAGGGCAGTGACTCATTTTGCTAAAGAAGACTCCGTGCCAGTGACTCACTTCGTTAAAGGCCCCGTACCAGGGGCAGTGACTATGGCCAGAGGAGGCTGTGTACCATGGCAGGGACCTAATCACTTTGTTACAGACCCCAAGCCAGGGACAGTGATTCTCTTCCTTAAAACTATGGCTGGAAAAGGCTGTGTCCTGGGAGGGACCTTGTATCAGCAGAAGCCACAGCTGTTGGGAAGAACCCACACCAGAGAAATTTAAGAACTGTGTCCTGAGGGAGAGACCCCATATCAGAATTCCAGGAGTTGTCCTCATCTGACAAGAGAGAAGCAGCAGAGCCCATCTGTGAGAGACTGACCATAATTCTCCGTTCCCTACCCCCTCAAGCTATTGAGGGAGGAGAAGGTAGAGATATCAGGAGCAGTGAGCTGGGCCCAGGAAGAAAGGAGGGATGAGGGAGAGAGATTTAGAGTGCTGGTTGTAATCTTCATCATCCTACTCTCTTTTTGCTTTTGTTCTGTTCTGTTTCTTGTAGTAGAATAAACTTTCCTACTTTCCCCTCTAAGTCAAGTACTGGAGTCTGTTTTGCCTGGAAGCATAATTGGCAGCGAACCTTCCCTGCCCTTGTCTCAATCCACAACAACCTTGCTTATCTTTTTCCTCCCATTTCACCGGACCCTCCACCATCCTAATGAGAGTGAGGGTGAACGGGAGACACTGAGCAAGAGACTGTTGTGGTGCTTCTGTGCTAGCTGGGCCAAACCAACAACAGCTAACTACTCTCACACAAAATGAAAGCCGTTCTGTTACTCTGGTCATCCACATTTTTCCTCTGTGTGCCTTTTGTTGTTCCGTTATGGCACTTCCAAGACAGGAGGGTCAGACAGTATGAAGAGTCTGTTAAGAGAAGTGCTTATGTTAAGAAGTGCTTATGTTAAGAGAAGTGCTTACTATCCACAACATCCTAGCATGGCTTACTCTTTACAAACCACCAGGCACACTGATGATGTTTTCCTCTTGTTCACTTTAACTATTTTGCATTACTTTAGAGATTACCAGTACGTATACACACTCTGGATTGCATTTTCCATGGATGTTGCTTTGTATTTATGGGTACTAAATTTAATCCACAATTTTATTAACTAGTCAGTCAGCACCATGAGTTCACACATGACAGTTTCGTTCTGATTTCTGGTGGATTCCCTCACTGTGAAAACTGATCACTTTATTTAGCCCTTTTTGTAATATATTTTTATCAGTTATGAATCTGAAAGATCTTCTTTTTTGTGTCATGGCAAAATAGATAATAGGCCTATGATTCTTCACATCCTTCACAAATAAAAATATAGTATTTGCTACTCTGATCATACAGTACTACTTAATAACTTTCTGGATTTGTTTAAATTACTGATCAGGTGTCCAAATTCATGCACCATTTCTTTCAAGAACTCTGTGACAGAGCACATCTGGTCTTGAATAACAGAGTTCTTTGAATTTCATTTTAGCGAGGATTTGGACAAGAAATTTATCACCATATTAGTTATTTCCCCAGGAGTTTGGTTTTTTTTTTGCCTTTATATGCATTAGCATTGTATTGCTGAAAAATGCATCAAAATCCTCCTTTATTTTCATATAGATTTGTGCTACAAACTCCAAACAGGTTTTGCAAGTTCAACTTAGCAAAATTCCACAACTCCTCTAACTCTCAGTTCACAATTGACTTCATTAAATAGCTCTGTATACTCTAGTATGTATTTTTAAGTCAGTGATTTAGGAATAAAATTACTTTCATCTCTCCATTTAATCTGAACTGAATGAATGAGATTACTCTCCATAATCAGCTCTTCTATGATAGTCTTACAGTAAACGAGTCTCAAATGGCATCAGCTCTTGCTGACCCAGTGACAGCCTGATGAAGTCTGTCAACTTGCACATTCAGACACAGAGAGAACAAATGTTAAAGATTCTGATAAAAAGGAGGGCAAGATCTACAAAAACAGCAGCACTGGGCTCTCCAATCATATTCACACTCATAAATGACATGAGAAATCATTACATGTTAGATTTACAGTGCTACTCATTTTTTCTAAAACTTATTTGGCTAAAATAGATGTTTGTAAGTACACATTCAGTCTCTGTATTTCTGTAAAACATAGAATTTTCAGGTGAATTTGCATCATCACATATGAGAAGTGCAAGAATATATATTCAGTGCTATCGTAAAACATATTGTTCTACATTGTTTTTTTTTTCACCAATGCAATTCACTTTTTAGATTAGTCTATTTAAATAGCTACATTCTTCACCCGATAACTCTTATAGCATTCTCCTGTCTAAGATACTTCTAAGACTCTATATCTATTCCTGTATATAATTTTTAATAAAATCATAGAAAGGCAGGGGTGGGAAGGGACCTTTAGAGATCATCTAGCCCAACCCCCTTCCAAAGCAGGTCCACCTAGATCAGGTCACACAGGAACATGTACTCCTCCAGAGAAGGAGACTCCACATCCTCCTTGGGCAGCCTGTGCCAGGGCTCTCTCATCCTCACAGGAAAGTAGTTTTGCCTTATGTTTAAATGGAACTTTTGGTGTTCTGGCTTCATTCCATTATCTCATGTCCTGTCACTAGATATAGTATAAAAAAATAATGCCCCAACCTCCTGGCATCCACCATTTAGATATTTGTAAATAATGAGGTCTCCCCGCAATCTCCTCTTATCCAGACTAAACAGCTCCAGTTCCCACCTTTTCTCATAAGCAAGATGCTCCAGTCCCCTGATCATCTTGGTGGCCCTGCGCTAGATTCTCTCTTTTCCTGTCCCTCTGGAGCTGGGAAGACCAGAAATGGACACAGGACTCCAGATGAGACCTCACTAGGGCAGAGTTGACGGGGAGCAGAACCTCCTTCGACCTGCTGGCCACACTCTTCTTGATGCATCCCAAGATGCCATTGGCCTTCTTGGCCATGAGGGCACATTGCTGGCTCATGGTTAGTTTATTGTCAATCAGGATTCCCAGGTCTCTCTTGGCAGAGTTTCTCCCCAGCAGTTCTACCCCCAGCCTGTCCTGGTGCATGGGGTTGTTCCTTCCAAGATATAGGACTCTGCACTTGCCCTTGTTGAACCTCATGAGGTTCCTCTCTGCCCAACTCTCAAGCCAGTTGAGACTCCGCTGAATGGCAGCACAGCCTTCTGGGGAATCAGCCAGTCCTCCCAGTTTGGTGTCATCAGGGAACTTGCTGAGGGTACACTCTGTCCCCTCATCCAGGTCGCTGATGAAGACGTTAAACAAGACTGGCCCTAGGACTGATCCCTCTGGAATCCCACTGGCCACAGGCCTCCAACTCGATTCTGTGCCATTGATCACCACCCTTTGGGCACTGACATTCAGCCAGCTCTTGATCCACCTCACCATCCACTCATCCAATCCACACTGCCTGAGCTTTCTGATGAGGATGTTATGGGAGACAGTGTCAAAAGCCTTGCTGAAGTCAAGGTACATGGCATCTGCTGCTCTCCCCTCATCTAGCCAGCCATTTAGATGAACTTGTGTGATCTTTCAGTGTTTAATCTCAGTCATGGAGACTGTACCAAGCCTCCACCAGTCACTTTCCTCATTTCACTGTCTGAAGCCTTCCTTTTTTGCAACCTCAACACTAAAATGAGACTACTCCATACAATTAAGAGATCTCTGACCGTTGAAAAACATTCTACTTTTTTACAGAAGCTGAGTTTTACAGATTTGCCAAATATTCCAAGTTCTTCTCATACCTCTGACACTTCCTTACCCCATCATACTTCATTCTCCTTTTCTGTTGACTGAAATAAATCCACTGAAAATCAAACAAGCCCAGCACCTTGCTTTCCCAGCTTTACTTAGGCAGCTTTATCTACTCTAACAAGAATATAATAGCTGCTGCTTAGATGTGATGTTTTAGGACTTTCTTCCATTCCCACCAAGATCTTATGTAAAATAGTCTCTGAAACCAAACAAGTCTGTCAATTTAGCCTAACACAGAGTCTTGACCAGGTCCCGCCAGCCACTGCTAGAGCCTTGACCCTTTCTGGTGTGAAATTCATTGCCACAGTATATAATAAAGAGCTTTCACAGTGGTGCTCTCTGGAATCACAGGAAGGATTAGACAGTTACGAGAAAAAGGAAAATGATCCTTCAGCTCTCGGTCAGTATGGTGTACTGATAGGTGAAAATATAAGCAAAGCTGAAATATTGCAACTTGATAGTGACACTCTTGAAAATTCATCTTTGAAATTCATAAATATAACCTACTCATAACAATAAAATCTTTGCTTATAGGGTATCATAAAGAAAAGCAACAGCTACATTTAAAAGGCTTTAGAACAGTGTTGTCGGTCACAGTATGTTTACAGGTCAGAGGGATTGTTGCTTTTGTCATCTTTTTTTTTTACCATATCAGTACAAACCTTAGTAACAGAAGTCTCCTTGTGCCAAGTAGGAAATATAGTTACAAAATTACTTATGCTCTTCTATTAAAAATGATTCAGTGCTTGGGTCCTTCTTATATAAGAAAATTAAAGACAGCAGATGATAATCCAGACTTTGCAGATCACATTTCAGCCATAATTTAGAAATGCTTCATGAAGCTTTTCTCTCACAAATGTCCAATATCATCTCATGTGCCAGCATAAGCATATTTTTGCCATCTTGTTTATTCCTCTCTCTCTGTATGCCTATGTTCATAAAACAAGCCTGTGTGTAAATAACACTGTGATGTACTTATATGTTTTGTCACACATGTATAACAAGCATCTGTATGTTCAATAGTCTTATGTACTAGAAGTAAGCTTTCTCAAGTCATGCTAAATTCTTAACATTATTAGTCTGGAACAGAAATGAGCTCTAAAGATGCACATGTTTTTTGTTTCACCTTTACATTGTATCAAGAGAAATTAAATTTATTTGAAAGAAAACACTGAGGAAAAAAAATGCAAAGGAGCTACCACACTATACTTAATCATTAACGATTTTCATACATTCATCAAGTCAGCCAAAGATCTACCCATACCATTAGTTTATTAGCAATACTGATAAAAACAAACAAACAAAAGATAGAAGAGAAGAACAAAAGGTAGAAGCAAGAACTTCCCAAAACATACCTCCAACCTCCAACAAAGTGCAGCTCAGCAAGCTCCTTATCCTGATGCCTTTTATACTCTTTTTTATTTAAAAAAATGCTGGTTTTAGGAGAAGGTGATCAGAATCCCGTACAGGTAGAGTAACTACTAAGTGAGGAAAAAAAACTCCAAACTAACAAAACCCCTCAAACCACCACCACCACCCCCCACATACACACTTTTGTGTGATTTATCTTGTTAGTTAATCAAATAATGGTTGTCTAATTCAATCTGTTGAGACTGACTATCCTGAGAAGATTTAACATTTTGTCACATCATAGGGTTACAAAAGTCTTGATTTAGTATTGTGATGAGCTGCAATAGCCATGGCTAAAGATATATTTGAAAGACAGTATATCTGAGTTAAAAATACAGCAGAACTTTGGAATACATGAAAAGACATACAAATAATGGTTACAAAAATTCCACAAGCACTTTGAGAGAATTTGAGGGCTTTTTTTTAACTTGTTTCAGTACTATTAAGAGATTAGTTATGTGACTTATATCTTGTCAAACCTAAAACCTTTAAATAGACTTTTGAAATTAAAGTATTTGACAATGGACTCCATCAAAATATGAAAGAATCTTCTACTTACTTTACATCCATCAAAAAATAATCTAATAGACCAATATAAGCAACTCACATCAAGAATATGTTAACTGATACACCTCTGGTGCCAACAAAATGCCTGAAGAGTTTTTGATTGTACTTTTACTGTCATCTTTTTTACCGCCTTTCTAATTTTCTTACCCATCACATCACTGTCACAGTGAACGGTCTCCTGGATAAAATGACCCAGCAAGTACTAGTAGACACTAGAACTAGTAAAAACTAGAAGAAAAAGAGCTAGTAAAAAAATCTGGGTTTTGTTATCGTTAGTCTAGATTAAATGTTTACAATATAAGAATGGTAACAAAATGATGAATAGTATAAATGTAGCCCAGGATCCCATTGATTATTTCCTTATGACTTCTACTCCAGATATACTGCATTTTATATGAAGAACTATGAGATCAGAGCTTCACGCTAAATCTTATTCAGAGTAACTGTGAGCTCCTGTTCTGCTTTTCTCTACCTGCACTGCCTCCTTGAATTAAATGAAGCAACCAGGCAGCCACGGGATGAAACCACTGAGCCTGTTAATGCAATATACAATTATTTAAATTTCAAAATTACAGAGAGAAAAGAAATGAGAGTAACTGATTCACTCAACAGTCACTGTACTCTTTCACTAAGTGCTGCATCAGCTACACCTGTTGACAGGCTGCCCAGGGAAGTGGTTAAGTCATCACCGCCTGCAGGCATTTGAAAGATGAGGTGTTTAGGGACATGGTTAATGGTGGACATAGCAGTGCTAGGGTAAGGGTTAGACTAGATGATCTTAAAGGTCTTTTCAAACCTAAACGATTCTGTGATTCTGTCTTTGAAGAAGAATCTGCAGGCCATCAAAAAGTCAAATGATGACATTCTAAACTAAAGAGGACCTGATTGCTTCTATTGACATAATTTTTTTGTTAAGTGTATTGATATTATAGAAATTAGGCAACATAATTGAAACAAGGATATTAGAACATTTTCAAAGTTGCAATTTTTAATATTCATATTGAGATACCTCAGCTCTAGTACTGTTTTATTCTACTATACATCTTTAGAGGATATAGAGTTTCCTAATATTTTACTGGCAAGTTAAAAGGTGGTCATCTCTGCTCTTATTCTCTTTGCTATGAGAATTTTCCTAGGAGATCTCTCAGTATATTAACCAATCTGTGATAATATTTTCTTGTGCTGGCTTAAGAAATTTGAAATTTATTCCTATAAGGAGAAGGAAAATAACAGTAAAACAAGCCAATGTTATGACTTGCTGTCATATTGATAGTACTGAAACAGTAGCTTCTTCACATTTTTATGGTCTGCCATAAGCATATTAGCTATATCTTTTGCTACTGTTTCATTTATTTTTTTCAGAATGAAAAAAATTAATCATCATTTCCAAGCTGCTGTCTTCACAAAAAAAAAACAACAAAAAAAAGACAGATGAGAAACAGTTTTGCAAGATATTTTTTTCCCATTGCTATCATATCTGAAGAGCCTCACTCAGAGTCTTACTATAGTTTTACTGCTAGGTCTGTAAATAAGATCACTCCATAAGATAATTTGGATTTCTAAGGCTAGAAACAGCTGAGAGATGAACCTATCAAAATCAATGTAACTTAGATAAGGGGATCTGTATGAGATTATAGAGGTCCTTATAATATTCCACAAAAATTGTAACTTTTTAATGTTCCAGATTCTTGGAAAATATCTTCTGAAAGGATTTACACCTCCTGCCAAAAATGACACAAAAATTGTTATGCTTTTGCACTGAACACAGCTAATTTTTACTACTTCAGACTGCAGATTCCTGTGAGAAATCAAAATGTTTCACCATGTACAAAAGCCGTCTTCACAGTACCAAGTAAGCCAGATGTCAATTTGAAGACTAAATGCAGTAAGAATACAAAAATATGAGTTCTGGCTATATGCCTTCCAGGGTAACAAATGGTGGTTAAATTTGGCAGAAAATCTTGGAAAGGGCCAGACACTATTGAACACACAGTGGCACCCTCACTTTCCCCATGGAATGTCTGGAAATCTCCCTTTCTAGATCACTTTGTTCAGGCAAATTTTACTGTCTGCAAAAGACTGCAAGCAGGATATTAGAAAAAAAAAGCATAAATCAATTATTTACTGGCTAATATATACAATAGATAACAAAGACTTACAAGCTCCCATTATACAAATTCATTTACTCACTACTGTCTATGAGACACCTGTGTTGAACCTTTGCTAGCCAGGCAAAAAACAAGTCTGGCAAAACACCTTCAATGCTCCTTGAATCCTTGATGCTACTGAGACATTACTTCTTTCTCTTGACTCTTTCAACTGTTTCAGCAATTTTACCTGTCTCCAGTTTTTACCTCTGACATTTCACAATTCTATAGACTTTCTCAAAGCTCCTTCTCACAACCTGTTTTTCACAGAAGTCTGAGCCAACGTGACAGACATGTTGTATCACAATATGTCTTCAATCACCAAAAGATGAACCCTTGGCAGAAGAATTACAAGAATATGCTGTGGAAGTATATCTTAGTCAACAACAATGCTAAAGAGCAGAATTACTAGCTTCATAAGATGGTTACTCTCCCCTGTAATTAATCCACTAAATCACCAGCCAAGAATTGCCCATTTCCTGTATAGTGATTTATAGTAGCCTCATCTTGAAAAGTAAATTTCCTTTATCCTAATAAGCTACCAGCTACTATTACTACTCTTGCAAATAATGTGGTTTTATTTCCTTGAAAGAACTATATATTTATCAAAAATGCCACTCAAAACCACGTATCAACCTCTAGGTGTGGATGATAATCATATTTACTTTCTTCATGTCATAGTTTATAACTATTTTGAAGTAGTTTCTGAAATAAAAAGTTTATTTTTACCAGACAAACCATTCTCCTCCAACTTTTTTCCTTCAACATTTTGCTTTATTTCTCATCTAGCGTATGATTTAATTCCAATATCCACAATATATTTGTACTTAATATACACCTACAGAGTAAATCATACAAGTTTCCCATTGTCTTTCTTATATTTGAATTTTAAAAATATTATTTCATCTAGTTTAAATATAGTGCTGCTTTGCAAAGGCTCCTTTTCATGGATAATTATTCTAGAGATTACAGTAGTACCATCATTGTGCAATTCCACTATGCTATTTGCATTCTTTCAGTTTTTTTAAAGATAGATCCATTGTTTCCGGCAATCAAATTAAGGTCACACGATGTATATTAGAGCTATACAGAATGTCTATAGATTTTCCAGCATAACAATAATTAGCTACTGTTTTTACAGCACTTTGAAGTTGTAAATTACTGTGTAAGTGCTCAGTATTCTTATTTATCATGGCCTCAGCAGGACTCAGGGCAATTAATACTATAAAACTGCTGGTCATCCAAATACAATTACTTGCTGTGAGCAGGTGGTTTAAATACAATGCACAGGTAATGACTGACCTTTACAATACAATGGTACAGTTACCACCAGAGAGTTGAGCACATCAGCCAAACAGCTGGCTGTACTGAGAGATGTAAAAGTATTCATGGTTTCTGCATTACCTCTTGTAGTAGAGTCAGAATGGCTGAAACCCCTCTGGTAGTAAGTATAATGCCAAACTACTTCTTAAATGCTGTGTACACTAATAACCTTTACTGTTATAGAAGTCTTAATATGAATACCACATTAGGAGATTTACGAAACTAATACCTCTTAAAGTTCTACTGAATAATAACTTGTGTCTCACACATATACTACACAAACTATTACTTTGTTTCTTCATAGTGATGCTAGAGGTAAACAAAAGAAATTAGAGAAGAGTTTGCAAAATGACTCAACACAGGAGTGGCTCATTTGCCTGAGGCTTAAAAGTATGTATTTAAGAGTAGTGATTAGTTTGGTCTTCCTTGTTAGCAGATGGCAATAACAAAAAGTTATGTTTTAATTATTTCAATATCTTACACTGGCAACTAAAATCTTTGAATGACCAATATAAAACACCATGCTTATGCATCATATATCTATAAATGTATGATGTATATCACACGAAATGTGTTGCAACTGTCTACAATGTTTTAAAAATATATTTTAAAAGGGAAAAAAAAACCCTGAGGGAAAGTCAAGGAACACTACTGCACAAGATTTTCAGTTCTACACACTGACACCTGCGTTCAACCATATCCACAGCAAAGAAGGATGCCATTTATCTTTTATAATAATATGGAGTTCTCTGTCAGAGTAGGGTCACTGAAATGAGTAATAATCCCACCACTGTCTAAGGTGCAACCAGCAGGGTCCAGGTCAACAGGCAAGCAGACAATAATTTGCCCAACAACACTGAATTTCATCTGCCCACAGCCTCTATCTACTGATTATACAATCAATACACCTCAGATGAGAAGAGCTAACAACTGACCGGGGCAGATCAATGCTAGCAAATAAGCGCTTCATGACAAAAAGTTTGATAATTACCATTCTGAAGCCGTGTAAATGTTGTTTCTATTGTAACGACATTCATGATGATACTGCTATGATTGCACTGTTATTATAGGTTTAATGTTAGGCAATCAAGCTGCAGTGGTCTAGATATCAACAAACAGCATCAAAAGAAAACATCAAATTGTCCCTATTCTTCTGACATTGTAGCTGCAACATTTTTCTATGTTAGTGGCCACAAATGAACAATAATAAGTGACAATTTAGTGAAAAATACTATTTTCACAGCTTACAAAAGTCATACAATATAGATTGATACAAGTATGATTATTTCTAGACCCAGAAATAGAAGGCATACCCTCTTAAACCAGAGGATTAAAACGAATTCAGCATTATTCTCTTTGTTTCACATGCATCGTTTCAGAGCTCTTAAACTGCACTTCAACTAGTCATAACCCAAAAGTGTATGCAGCTTTGCTTTATTTATTTATTATCATTTTTGACACTACACGTTTAATTTTTTTGTTTGGTTATTTTTTCTCCATTCTGAAGTGCTGGTACGTTCTCAATGCATTAAGAGAAGTAGCCCTGACTGTCAATGGCTATACTGACTCCGGTTAGCCTTTTGCACCCTCAGCAGAAATAAATGCTACTGGGACACACTATTGAAAAGTGAAGAAAATTAGAACTTCGTAAAACAAGGGCACATAGACCTATGGCAGTCTCAACTCTGAAGCTATGTAAGATAAATACTACATCTAATATTTTATGTTTAACCTGTAAGAAGCTATCTCAGTACCAAAACTTCTCCCAGTGCAACTTAAAAATTGGAAGCACACTGTATAGCTCTTCAAAAGCCTTTCAGTCAGAGCAAATAATATCATATCTGCAAAGATCTCTCTGATGCTGGCATTTCAAGTCTTTCACAGACAAAACACAGATGCTTCCAAAAGCCTGCAAGTAACCTAAAACTTTAAAATCGATGATTGGCCAGATTTGCCATGGCCTAAGGGAATTCAGACCTCTCTCTAAGGACGTAGAGATAGCAAACAATAAGGATAAACCCAAACACAGGTGTGATTTGAGTTAGCTTGAACCGAGAGGTCTCTTTCAGCATTTCCTCCTCAGAACATCTTCTACTTCACATGAGATTCAAAGAATTTGATGTATATTAAAATCCTTTCCCTCTCAGATGGGCTCATTTTTATTCAGGGACAATTTTGCTGACTGACAGGTAAGCATTTGGTGCTGAAACTGGACCTGTACAAGAGCTTTGCATTTCATTTGCTCCATTACACCAGTGCATGGATTACTGGGCTTTTACTTTGGCATCTTTCCATTATTTTCAGATATCTGACATGAACAAAATGACTCATTTGACATTCTATGTAACAAATTTGTTCCAAAAAGAACAGAACATTATTATACTATTTTTTTACATCTAGGTATCACAACCTTCCACAGTAATCTGGTCAGAAATTCTAAGTGTATAAATAGTAGCTGATACTGTTAAAAAAAAAAAAAAAGACAAAAAAGCATCAATGATGACAGAGAAATAAAATATTGCAGAAACAAGATTTAGTTTTAACACTACAGCTTTCAATGACATTTCAATTTCTGAATCGCTTCAGACATGAGACCAAATTCCATTTTATTTGTCAGAAAAAAAAATGTATGGAAATTGTCAACAAGCCTTCTAAATTATCTGACATAAAACAACTGTTGACAAAGAAATGTTGGCAAACTATTAACCAAAGAGTTAATAGTGCTCATATTTGTTAGTTGATAAATATTGTTACTGTTCTGTCCTACTTCAATCTCAGATCTGCTTTTAACCTTCACTTTCTCAATTTGATTTACAGAATGAAAGTGTGTGTTGTCTACCACTCACATAAACATGGACAAGTACTTTTTTCTGTATCCCATGATCTTCCATCATAGAAGCACAACCAAGTACCATATTTAGCTGACTTTCTCAAGAAGTTTTTCTGGTAGTTGTTGCCATCATAGCACTCTACTTCCAGCTGGAAGTAGATGTTACAATGCCTGTACAGAGTCACCTTGCCAGAAATGAAAACTCAGCTACTTAGTGAGATGCAGTAGTCCCTCATCTTGAGTTTAGAATAGAATGGCTGCTCTCTAAACAATTAACAATATAATACTTTATAGTCGAATCTTCCTTCCATTACAAGATGGAAGGAGACTGAAAAGGGGCTAGAACTCTCATTTGCTGATAGGAATTCCAAGTAAAACAATTGTGATATAATGTATGCTTGAAGTCAGTAGTCTCACAATCACGAGTGTATACAATATATACTTAAACTACTTTCTTTTCAAAGTTGATAATACTTTATGAATCCAGGTAAATAACGTGTACTGCACTATTAAACGTTATTTTTTAAAGGGCAAGTGAAAACGTACGAATTGACTTCATGAGGTGTCATTTACCCGTATCTTCCAACATTATGAATACTTTTTTTTGTCAAGCAGAAACACCCTGGTGGACTATCATATGAATCGATTCAGGGCGAAAGCAAGGGAGTAAAAGATGAAAACAGACAAGAAAAGTATGTCTTACATTTTTGCCCTTTAACAAGACAATTATCTGAATCAATTCTATTAATATCTCCAGAGATTATATATTCCTTTTGATACTTATTCTCACAATTTTGGTGAAAACTAATTTTTAGAGATACCTTGGACTGTTTTACTTTTTTTCCTTAGAACACCAGTCCATAGAGTTTGAAACAAATTCCATGATATGTGCAAAATAATTTAAAATTCATGGTGCAGTTTCCCAGAATTTCCATTCCTTATGAAACAATTAAAATTTTTCAAATACTTTAAAGGGTAAGATTAAGCCTTAACTTTCATGTGGAAATGTATTTATTTAGATTTTCTAAAAACTAAAATTGCAGCAAGTTTAAAGCATTCTAAAGCTCCAAAATCATGCTATTTCAAAAACAATTTTAAGAACTTTATTTCAAAAAAATAATTTATATAGTGGATTGAGCAGTAACTTAGCATATACGATTAGAAAACAACAGAAACGGTAAAGAAGGAATGCGTGTTTAATCTTTGGAGCAAGTGCAATCACATAGTTCATCTAGTTGTAACTTTAGGTCTGCAATGTGATCTGGTTTTAGGGGTTAGACTGTCACTTAGAGTAAACGAAAACTAGAAACTCTACTACATGGTCCCCAATCAGAAGTCTCAATCATGTAAGAAGTGTTTAAACATCAGATGGCTGGTTAAGTCACATCACTAGGAACAAAAACAGAGAATTCTTTAAGACAGTTAAAGTGTTTATAAAACAGCAGAAACTAATTCTTAGTCATGGATGTTTCTCCCTAAATCCTGACCTAGATTTGACTTTCACGTGATCTATGGCGAAAGACTGACTTTTTCACAGAGGTGAGGTCAGGGTAGAATTATGATATACAAATACATTAAAAATATCATAGCCAAGTCCAAGAGATCTGTACACGTTTGGTCCCTGTGAACAGGATAGTTGATAGCATACATATCAACCAAGTGCTCTTAAAGTGGTGCAAGGGAGAATTAACCAGAAATCAGGAAAGCAATTCTCATGATGAAGATAGAGAAGGACTCGAATATGTTACCTGGAGAATCTCCATCAATGTAGAACTTTAAGATTAGTCCAGAAAAATATCTGTCAGGAATAGTTTACACAGAGTTAAAACTCCTTTGGTTCATCCTGTCATGATCTTTTCAGATCACTTTCAATGCTGTCTTCCATGACCTGTGATTTTTTTTTGGTCACTGCTCACAATGTAAATCAAGCCACTGAATTTCTCTATCGCTAAAATAAATATAGACTCTGCAGAATAAACTTAGAAAATCAAAAGCCAATAATGTCAATGACTGAGTAAACAAAATGAGTGAGCAGACAAAGTCAGAAACAGTTGTGCAGGTAAAGATTAAAAGAAAATAGCTTCAGTAGGCCTAGTTAATGCATTAATAGCATCTGGTGTTCTTGATAAATGACTATGGTCATTAAAACATTTTCATCTGAACTTCCTAATTACAGTAACAGTCTGAGATTATATCTCATGGGACAAGATTTTGATAAATCCACTCTCCATTTATAAAATAAATATTACCTTCTAACTTCTCCATCGTTAACAGTGAATGAAAGAATTCCACAAGATTGTAGAAGAAGACTATGTTAAATTACTTATGACAAGTTTTTCAGAAGAAGCCCAAGGCAATAATTACCAATATTTCTTCAGGGTTTCTTGAATATTCCAGTTCTAGTTGCTAAACTTGTGAGTACATCCATATCCCCTAAACAATCACTTTGTTCCCCAGGTTCTAAAATTATAATTTCCTCAAGAGCTATTCATAATGCCTACTACACTACACAAGCTATCTTTCATAATAAAACAGAAGATGGTTTAAGACCTTGCTTTAAGCAGGAGAGTTGGACTAGATGATCTTTAGAGGTCCCTTCCAATGCCTACCATTCTGTGATTCTGTGATAAGAAGATCAAGTAGCAAATACTGGTACACTGACTGGTATCAGATTTAAACAATAAGTATCAAAGTGGACAGTGAAAACTAATGACAATCACAAATCTAGTCAAAATAATTGTGATTGTCATTAGTTTTCAAAGTGGACAGTGAAAACTAATGACAATCACAAATCTAGTCAAAATAATTGTGGAAATGGAATGAAAATTAATAGAAATAGTTTCTTCCCTTATTTCTATGCAAAATCAAAATTAATTTCTTAGACTGTATTTTCTGAATTCATACAATAAACAGTGCAAGACTTATAATAACCCAGCTCATCCTAGATTTCTGTAATCATGCATGAACTGGAAGACATGAAATAGTCCAAGTAGAAGAAAAACTGAGATGAAAACTGTTAAGAGTCACTGGAAATTAAGGAAGCCCATAAATCAACCATTAGTGAAAGAATTTTTCCTCAGGACAATGAGGAAACCATATTGTTTAATCTAACCACAGCTAACCACAGGTGTAGATATGTCTTTTCCCACCCTCATGTACAGATGTTAGGATATCTGCCTTTTGTCTAACTTCCATTTAATTATGATGAACTTAATTTTTATAATCTGTAGTAATCAGTTTCCAAGAATGAAATGATCACACTTAAAAAGCTAACTTACATTAGAGGCATTTGTGTTTACATTTTGTATGAACACATTCATAGTGAAAGGGCTGAAATTACGTATTCTAGCATCAATTTATAAAAACTGTTTTGTTTTGGTTTGTTTTTTTCAAAGTGAAATAGAAGCATCTTTGAAAAACAAAAGATCAAAAATTTTTAATGGGAGAGGAAAAAATGAATTGCCCTTTAAAACTGTGATTTTAATAAGCCTAACTTTAAACTGCATTTCCATATGAACACATGGCATATTTTGATCACTTCTTTGCAGAAAACCCCCACATTTCTTTGCGCTGCCTCCTTCTTTAAAAAGCTTTGCTAATGAAGACACCTTTAAAACGAAATCAAGAGGCAGTTCTACATCATTATGCAAATCTACCTTTCTACTCATTCAGATTTTATCTCTTAAGGATCTTTACGTATGTAAAAGAGACTAATTGTTTTAAATCTTAAACTGGCCTTCAGGAAAGGTCAGTATGTTCAATCCAATGCAGTCAAGTAACAAAAGGAAGATGCAACCAAAGCTTTAACATTTTTTCTGTTCTTAAGTCTGGAGTCACAGGGACCCTTGCTAGGCCTAGATTTCTAGAAGCTGATAATCTAATTGTTTCCCCAATAAAGAAGCTCAAAGATAGTCCAAATGCATCTTAAACCCCCTTGTCAGCCCTTCTCAGCTCTCAGTACAAAATACATCCTGATCACTGCATTAGTTTTACTCATTTCAGGTGCCTTGGTGTGAACTGCCATATGAGGAATTTTATGTGAGACACTTGGCTCAGTCCAGTATGGGTATTGTGGCAAAAGCTATTTACAGTTATATGCTCTTACTGGCCCGGGGTCTTGTTTTATTCGTTTATTTTGGTTTTATCTATTTTAATGAGCTTTCACATCTAATGTTTTGCTGCTTTATTCATGGATTCTTTCATATTTCTGAAACCAGTTTCCAAAAAAAGAAATATTTTGATTTTGATAGCAAAAACTCCCAGACTAAGTCCCAAAAGGATAAAAAAAACTATAACTTATCCTTTAATGAGAGAACAAGATTTCTAGTGTGCATTAAAATAGCTATGTTTCTTTAAAGAATTTCAGTCTAAATTATCTAACATCATATGCCCTACATTGGGTAAAAGGTTAATTGCTAGGATTTCTTTTTAAGGATGACCTAAACTCAAAAAGGTGTTATTTAAAAAAAAAAAAATGCAATGCAATAAAAATAAGAAAACTTTCCATTTTTAAATAGCAATGCTTTACTACCATTCAAGTATGTCCACTTATTTCCTTTATTTACATTTCCTTTATTACATGACATGGATATAAATCCTTTTAACCAGTTTTTGAAAAAAAAAAATCATTGAAACCATTCCTATAAAAGGTTTATTCTTATCAGAGGAAAAAGAATGTCATCATGCTTTGTCATAAATTATCAGTCCAGAAGATTTATTCATCTGTAACTTTTCTACAAGCATCCTGACTGTGATTGTAATTTATTTCTCTATTTAGCACATGAATTTTACTCATTTAACAGGATTATCCATTAATCAGGTATTTATCAGTCAGAGTCTTATAGAACTCTGAGAGACTGGTGTAGAGTTCATTCGTTCAGTTTTAACGGGATTGTTTTTATATCAGGTATTTATTTAAGTGGGCTTCATTATACTGGGGAAACAAACATTACTTATAAGGCTGATACTTGTTTCTAAATACATCGACTTCTACCAAATACCTCATCTGGCAGTAATCCAGTTTAAAAAAAATTGCCAGGAAGCATCCCTGTCCTCTCGATTTTAAAGCACAATCATCAGAATACTTTACAAAGGAATAATCCTGAAGAAACTAAAATCCCTAGATAAACAGTGACCTATAATAAAAAAGAAAAACTTTTCATTACACAGAGGAACACAGTGAGCAAAGACAAAAACTATCAATTACCAGGTAGGCTGGTATAGCTATGAACTAGGATGTTTTATTCATATTTGTAATTAAAATTTACCTTTTTTAAAAACCTTTTTTGCTTCCTTTCTTTCAACAGTAGTTCCATACTAGCACCTTACATGAGTTTGCGGAATGAAAGCATTTGCAAATTATGCAGAAAACAACTGGAATGGTAGCAGTCCCTGTTATCTTTGAAGTCATACGTGAAAACTAGACCAGACAAACTTCTAACACAAATTATGGAAAAAATACTTATGGAAATTCTAAATTTTATGTTTATTCCTACCAAATAGTCAAGCCAACTAGTCAGGTGCTCAAGACATTTTACATCTCTAAGAAGACGTAGACCTACCAACAGATCTACGTGTCCTCTGCTGTTCACAAAGGAGGTGGGAAGCCTTGATGATTTGTCTGTGGGTTTGAACCAATATGTCAGATAAAGCTTCGACTGACTTTCAGAGTATAACTTCTCATGATGAACTTCACAAAACTAGTTGTGTTCCAAACATGTAGTTGGAAAAGATTTCTCAACAACTGATGCAATAGAGAACGTGAGGCAGCGATGTGCCCTTGCAGCAAAGGTGGCTAATGGTATCCTGGCCTGCATTAGGAGTGTTGTCATCAGCTCAGTGGAGGTGATCCTTCTACTCTATTCAGCATCACTGAGGCCACAGCTGGAGTATCATGTCCACCTGAAGTACTATGGTGGGCTCCTCAGTACAAGAGACACAAGAATATAATGAAGAATGTCCATCCAAAGGCCACTAAGACCATTAAGGGACTTCAGCATCTCTCCTATGAGACAAGGAAAAAGGAAGTGGGACTGTCTAGCCTGAAGAAAAGAAGAAAAGGCTGAGGGTGAGAATCTGAGCAATGTGTACAAATATCTAAAGGGAAGGCCCAAAGAAGATGAAATCAGGCACTTTTCAATACCCTGTAACAAGACCAGAGGTAATAGACAGAAATTGAAACACATGAGGTTCCTCCTGAATGTCAGGAAACACTTTTCTACTGTAGGGAGACCAAGCGCTAGAATAGGTTACCAGAGAGGTTGTGAAGTCTCCACCCTCCCACTCATTTAGACACAGCCATGGGGCAACTGTCTCTGGGTGGCCTCAATGGGTGAACAACTGAATGACAGGTCAGGCTTAAAGAGTCGCAGTAAATGAAGTTACATCAGGCCAGTAATAATGGCGTTCCCCTGGGGCCCAGTTTTGGGCCAGTGCTCCTTAATGTTTTTATAAATGATCTGGACATATGAATCATATGTAAAAATGAAGTAAGTTTGTCAATGATACTAAATCAGGAGCAGCTATGGAGTCCCTTGAGACTAAAGAGGCCTTATAGAGAGATCTGAATAGATTAGAGAGCTGGGCAGTCACCAGTCACATGAAGTTTAACAACAGTGAGTGGAAGATCCTGAAATATATGTGGGGGTTTGCATTGATGGCAAAGTGAATATGAGTCAACAGTGTGCCCTGGCAGCCAAAAGGGCCAATCATGTCCTGCCGTGCATCAAGAACAGTACAGTCTGCTGATTGTCCCTCTCAGCACTGCTGTGGTGCAGCTCCACCTCAAGTACTGCATGCAGTTGTGGGTGCCTTAATATAAGGACATCAGACTATTAGAGTCTGTCCACAGGAGGTAACCAAGATGGGGAAAAGTCTCAAGGGCAAGACTTTATGAGGAGAAGCTGAGGTCACTTGGTTTGTTCAGCTTAGAGAAGGCTGAGAGGTGACCTCACTGCAGCCTATAGCTGTCTGAAGGAGGGCAGCAGAGGTGCTGATCAGGTGCTGATCTCCTCTCTGGTGACCTGTGATAGGACTGATAAAAAAACAAAACTAAATATAGTCGAGTCAGGGGAAGAGCAGGTTGGACATTAGGAAAGAGTTCTTCACTGAGAGGGCAGTCTGTCACTGAAACAGGCTCCCTGAGAAGTGGTCATGGCATCAAGCCTGGCAGAGTTCCAAGAGCACCTGAACAATGCTTTTAGTCATATGGTTTAGTTTTACTTATTTCTGCAAGGAACAGGTAGTTGGACTCATCCTTATGGGTCCTTTCCATTCTATGATGAGCAGCGGTGTTGGACCAGATATTCTCCAAAGGTCCTTTCCAATCTGAAATCATTCTGTGATTCCGTGAGTCTACACAACACCCAGTTAATCTAACCCATACTACTTAAGTATGCAATTATGTATCAAGGTAAATATTTTAAATGAAACCACACATTTACTTCACCTCATGAAGGACCATATATTTTTCGACACAAAAACTATTATGTGGCATTTACATATCCTGCTTTGTAGGTAAGAATCATGTTTCCATTCATTTTTAATTGTTTTACTATACATCTATATATAAAAAGTTATAATGAAAATATAGATTCAATAGCCTTCAATATATATGGCTTCATGGAAACTGATAAGGTAAGAAACACATGTGCTTTTCAGACACATAGAGAAGCAGGATTAGAGTGATATAGTGTAAAATTACTGCCTTCATATATCTTTCTATTGGATGCAGATACCAACAGCTAATTACAACCATCACATGATATTTACAGACAGACAGAGTGTAAAGATCTCAACTTCTCCATCAAGCTCAGCAGAGAAGAAATTATTTGACCTGCACTGGTCTTTGGAAAAGTTACAGCTGTAGGTGTAGAACAAAGAAAAAGGCAAAATTAAGGTTGGCTATGATGATAGAATGAAGAAGATAAGTTAAATGAGGCAAAAATTTGGAACAGTGTAACACAAAAATATTTTTTGTGACATCTCTAATGTCTCAAGAAACTTTTCTATTTCAGTTGTTGTATGGTCTAAGCCTAAATGAAAAACAAGCAAACAACCTGCCCCCCCACCCTCAAACAAACCCAAACCAAACTATTTCCTAATCAACCTCTGTACAAAGCCAACAGGTATTGCAGAGTCTGAAAACTCTATGTGACTATACATATATGTGACTATATAAGCAAAGCTGTTCTCTTGGATGCAAATCTAGTCACAGAATTTAAAAAACAGAGATGCAGGGAATAAACAATGTAAATAATGGACTTTTACAATCTGACAACAGAGATGAAAGAATTGATTCACATAGAACAGAAAAGAACTTAAAATATGCAAAATTTGTATTTAACATTATTTCCTTATTGTTTGGCTCATTTTAAGTAGTTTAAAATAGCTACTAAAATTCATTCATTTTAACAATTTTAACCACAATATTATATTTAAAAAATCTATTCCAGGATAGATACATTGGTTTATCTCATTCATTAAACTCAACAAGAATAATCTAACAAGTCCCTCAGAAATCTATTTTTCAATGGGATTTGTATTCATCAGGGAAAAATAAGAGAAAAATCAGTGAATTTCATGCAAAGTTGTTATATCAAGAATCTTTCTGCCCTTTCTGGAATGAAGATGATCAAGTTCTCTCACACCCAAGAAAGTTACAAGAAATGTTCTTTGACACAATGCTCTCTGGAAGAAATATGCATTTGTCAGAGTAACTATTTTCAGTTCAAGATCAATCTCATTCAATCTGTTTTAATAGAGATAGCTGCCACAATTCACAAAAGTCAGTAGTTTTGAGGAAATGCCGCATTGATGTATTCATGTATGTCTTTATACATATATACAGAGACACTCATTTGGAAATATGCAGTTTTTTTCAGATATTATGAAATGGAATCATGGTATTAAAAGTGTTCATGAATAGGGACAAATAAACAGAAGTGGTTCGTGATTTGACACAGACTTTCACGGTGGAGTGAGAAATGGAGATTTCAAGTAAATTGGTTGATTGATTAGAAAGATTCCTAATCAGTAGCTTACACTGGAATTGAACTTCAGTCACCTGACAAATTTAAGATTAACCCAATCCATAAGTAAGGAATTCAGAGAGAGCAGACCTTGCTCCTAAAGTTGACATGGATGAACTCACTGAAGGAATCACTGACATTTTTAATATAATGGTCTCTGTAGATCTGTCCATGACAAAGAGCATGATAACAGTAAATGCTTGTCTTTGAAGGCTGATTAGTATATTTCATAGCCACTATCAACCATGAGTTGCTTCTTAATTCTGTATACACTATTGTATTTTGATGTCCCATGTTTTCAAAAAAGGCTTCCCAGTATATGACGTGAAGCTTCCACATTTCTTAATAAAGCTGTAGGTATCATGGATGCTCAGACAGTTCAGCTGTTCAGGTATTCAAATTTCATTATTGTGTATAAAAAATGTGATTAACACATGGAAGTTCAGTGTAGCAATCCTGTCACAGAATAAGGGAAATTTTACAGAACAGATGGTATTTTCAGCATTATGTTAGTTCCTTATTTAAATATTGTTTGGCATCTATATCCTATTGAAACTGGCATAGTATCTAGTGAGGGAGGCATGCTGCCATCTCAACATATGGGTACAAATGTTGGTTAGTAAGAGAGGGTAAACAAATCCTATGGGCTTACTAAGGGCAGGATTCCTAAAAGAAATGTTACAATTACTCTTCTTTGATCATTCATATTATGATGACAGCAATGAGACTTCTTATTTTCAGAAACTGAATAAACAGCCTTTAATAATGATAATGAAATTTGGATGTCTGAATTTACATGAAAATGAAGCTTGAACATAGCTAACTGAAAAACATCACCAAAAAAGGATTAAAGCTGCTAGTACTGTACAAATCTTTTTGCTCTCTTTCTCTTAAAAAGCATTAAAAATAGTCCTACTCTGATTTTAATTCTACTGTAAATTAAAGGAAATATCAAAAGAAAGGTAGATTAATACCAATCCCCAAGATGATAATGAAATTTCATGAATTTAAGAAAATCAAGTGAAATGCACATATCTTGCAACAGATCCCTATGCAGATTCTGTATGGACTAGAACAAAACATGAAGCACTAAATACTAAGGAATAGCTGCAGTCAACAGAGACAGTTACTAATTGCAGCATGGTGAACTCACAGGCCTGAGGAGCAAATGAATTTGAAGTACTCTTCACAAAGTTCATTCTTCAATGTCTGTTATTTTTTTGTATGTAAGACACACCTTAAAAGGGGCAAATCTTGTGCAAAATTATGTTATTGTGAATTGTAAACTTCCAAGGGATTAAAACATTTAAGGTTGATAAACGTTTAGTTATACATGTCACAGTTCTAGGAGTTAACAAAGCCAGTCGCCTGAATGTCAGCTTAGAAATATTTCCCAGTAAAAAGGCAATAAATTAATGACATTAATTTTAGAGAATTCTAACATCACAAATTTATTGAAATACTGTCAATGTAATGTATGTGAGAAACAGGGGTGAAACTGCTAAAGAAATACTATCATTATTCATAATACAGACGCAAGCTATGTTTTCCTGTATCACGATTATATTATTATAGTTAATACAGACTTCCTATAAATTTTAAGCTACAAAAGTCTTGTTCATTCATTTTATTATACTATATCTAATTCTTTCAGAATAACTTTCTTCATAAACAATTTAGAATTCTGATGTACTGTCAGGTGCATGGAGCTGATGAAGTAGTATGTTTTTTCTACCTCTAATTTCTCATACTTCTATTAGCAGTTCTATTTCATGTTATAACTGCAGGGTGGTGTTCAGGGAGGCATTCTGTAGAGCAATGCATCCTCTCAACAGAGAAGGAAAAATGAAAAAAAAAAAAAAGACAAAGACAAAGGTTCAACCCATCTTGTCATTCATCCATGTAGCAAAAAGTAGCTGTGAAATACAATTCCAATCATGTATTTGTAACTGGAAAAAAGAATCTAATCACGCAATACTCTGAACAAAAGCAACACACATCTTCAAGTTAATGGGTAATACTATATACAATACATACCTTTCTAGAGGGTTAGATTTTTGGATGTATTTTTTAAGAAGTCAGTTATCTGTGGTTTAGCCTCATGTCACAGCCATTCCAGTTACTAGAGAAAGCTTTAAAAAAGGATTTAATGTACTACCTACCCATGTAACCTTCCAGGTCATTCAGTCAACTATGTGTCAGATGTCAACTGCCGCATTGGTCAATTACAGGCACTTGAATATCGTGTCTGCCACTTGCTGAAGATGTCAGAATTCTCAGAGACTTCTAAATGTCACAAAGTTCACAATTTCAGCATATATCTAATGTTTTCTTTCCATGAAAATAATCACACACAAAAACATTCTTTCTTTGCAAACACTTCTTAAGGTTCTAGCTACCTTGTGAATGGATGCTATATTATGCTTAATTAACAAGAAGTGGATACTTTTTTTTTTAAGAAAGGTGCCTCAACTAATAATGAGCTGAAACTGTACAACCTTTACAGGTGAAGTAAGGATGCTAGAGGAGCAGTAAGATGTTGAAAATGTTTAATTTAAATTTTTATGCTTTTCACCACCATGTTTGCACAATAGATTTTTAATACTTTTTTTTAACACTTGCCTTTTTCATGACTGCCCGATCTCATCTCTCTATTTCACATCTAAGATCACTGAAGATTATTATGTATAATAACTGCCTAGGATTTCCTTCCTTTGACGCTTTACAAATGACAGTCTTCTATCTTGACCACATTGAAGTGGTTCGTGCTTGCTTCCAACAACCTTCCTGCCAAAGCTTAAACCAAACATTCTTTTCTCAACCTGTTTTAACTTGCCAGTCACACTCAACTGCAAACACCACAATTCTTTACAATTTTTTTTCCCTGTCAGCTTCCATGAGTTAGCTCTCTGACATTCATTCTGCTTACCACACTAATTATTCTTTTATTTTGTTAAGTATCCTCTTCAGTGTCCTTCAAACTTTTGGCAGAATTTTAACAGTAGTCCATCTCAGGCCCTCATTTTACTCCTATGTGCTTAGGACTGGACAACAACATTCAGTGACATAAACTTATTTGTCCCTATGCAGTTATACCATACACTTATTTGTCTACTTGACTCCCTTTTTGCAAGTAGATTTCTGGATCTGTCTTTTTTGAGGAGTCAGTTGCAGGCAGAATAACTTCACATCACAGCCTTTACAAATCTATTTCTGACCAATCATTCCAGTATCTTACAATGACTGCAATTCTATATGGCCTAGATAAAGACCTGGGTCTTCCTCTCCAAGTCTGGTCAATGTCCCTCTTGTTTGCAAGCATAACTAGTTTTCAAACACCATAAATATTTGGTATTTTCCTCCCATCTGCTCAAAATAATATTGGAACTAAAAAATGTCTATGACAACATTGTGATAATAATTAATAACACTCATAGTCTTAAGGGTAAAGTTTATTGTTTTTTCTGTTAAATGAGACAAGTAAAGTCCTATTACTAAATAGGTACTATTAAAACAACAGAACTATCTTGTCACAAAGAAGACTGTGTAAGAAATATTATACTTGTACACCATAGGAATGTTTTATTAAATTATTGAAAGACTTAAAATACAAGGGCAACTTTATGAGGTCATTATTTTATCATGAAATTCTCACAATATGTGCTGGGCAAAATTGTTTCTGTGGCTATATGACTAATGCCACTAAAATTTATGTCTTCATTTGACTGATTTGCCATGAGGATTGTCCATAATGTTCCATATTTCTTTAGAAAGTACTATACAGAGCTTTTTCATGGGAAAAGAATGTTGGGTTGCATTAGCAAGAACTCTTTATGGGGACAGGAAGTGATTTTTCATTTTGATTATTTGGCAACATATTGCAAGATTTCTGCCTCTTCTTGCAAGTAGATGCATGATTTGTACCACAATGTTGGAAAAGACAAAACAACATACCTATGAAGAATGCTGCACTCACAAAGATGAAGCATATGAATAAAATGTTTTAAATAGCTGAAGATGTTTGATTGCTTAGTGACTACTAGAAATGTTTGTCCTGTAGTCTTACTGTTAGCAGGAAATCTTAAATGCAAAAAGTTGCAACATGCCAAAGAACTCTAGATACTAATACACTCATATTATTCTAAAAATTATTCCTGTGACATAGAATTAGCAGTAATTCACAGTATTTGGTACTACTAGAAAGAAAATTTAAAAAACCTATCAACTAACCGCTGAGTATGTACAAGGGTACATGTAAAAGTGCACTTCTTAATTGCATCTTCTTAACCTCATCTATAAGAAAAAGAATCTAAAACCTGAAAAAGTATAGTAGACCAAAAGACAGAGACATTTTAAATCAGATATTTTGCCCAGAGCAGTAAACATTTTAAAATTCTGAAAGTAACACAACCCTCATTTCAATCAAGCATTCAAATAGTTAGAAATATTTTTCATGCATAAGTACTCTTGATGCACGTTATTGAGACTCCTCCTGACTTCGAGAACCATCAGAACAGTTCATATATTACTGAAGAATGACTACTAAAATTTAGTTTGTATCTTACAGCCTATGAACATGCATCGTCTGCTGAAGTCTGTCTCTAATTTACAGAAGAGAAACCAAGACTCCAATATTAATATTGACAGTTTTTACTCCTATGAAATGACTAAATATTAATTATTAAATTGACAAAGCTGTCTGAAGAGGGAACATCTCAGCACTTAATATAAGGAGACAGTCTCTAGCTGCTCTGTTGCTTGAGAGTTCAAAGAAATAACTTCAGAATCACGAGCCTGAGCTGCTAGTTTTAGCATAGGAAAGATCCCTTTGTGCAGTAGATACAGCACTTGCATCTCCAGAAGATGAGACATGAGTGTGATGTGTAAAACTAACTGGCAGTAGAATTACTTGGTAAATACCATTCAGTAAATTTACAATGTTCTGTAAAGAATGCTGTGGTGAAGGTAGCATACTCATCTGAGAGGGACAGTTGCCCATGATCAATTCTTGAAAAAGGTAACAGGCACAGAGTACTTTCCACATCTAGAGAAAGTGAAGAATGAATTGCTACTATTGACTCTGAGATACTAATTAAAACAATTTCACATTTAAAGACCTTTTTAAGAAAATCTTTTTAACTACTCATGCCACAGTGACTAGTGAGTTAATTGGAATTGCCTTAAAAGGCTTTTTCCCATCATAAGATGCTTTGCTCAGATGGTCAGATTCATCAACACTAAAGTTGTTCTCCAATGTACTTATTTTGAAACTTCTTAAAGTTGCAAATTGCAGTGTCCTAGCTCTCCACCAGAATCCTGATCCTGATGATTACTACTGATAGTAGTGAGTTTGCATACAGTGTTGAATGTAACGTTTGGAAATATGCCATGCAAAGGTAATATTCTACATAAAGAAGCAGATAATCTATACAAGGGGAATGCACAAAATCTATCTGGATATACACAATAGAAGCTTGTAAATGTACTGTAACATATCCCAGGACAAACTTGCTCATAAAACAGCTTTTCTCATCTCAAATTACTGACAGAATCAGCTCACATCTTGCTGCTATATTATAAATAAACTTCACACACCCATTCTGAAAGTCAATACCTCAGACTATATCTTACATATGAGGAAACAACTGCTATAGAGCCTAAAAGAACATCATCTTTGCTCCCTAAAGCACTGCAAAGATTGACTGGGAAGTACTACTGAAGAAGCAATCTTCAAAAAAGGACAGGATGGCAATGCAAGCTTTAACACTAAAAAATGCCTCAGGATATTGCCAGATAGACACAAGGAAACTTGGAGAAAAAACACAGTGAATTTTTCTACCAATTGTTCACAATACTTGTAGATGAAAGTGAAAAAGGGAAATTTCATGTTGAAGCAAGCTGGTCAGTTCTTTATGCGATGAAGACATCTTCCCAAACCAGATCACCTACCAACATGAAAATGCAAATGTTACAATGCTGTCAAGTTCAGCAAGATTTCTGGTGAGCTCCTCTGGTCAAGTAGTCACATAAAACTAAGCTGTCCAAAGATGGATTCTATTTACCACATCCATGATTTCCTAAAATATTAGAAGAGAAAATATGTGATAGTTCCTCCTCCTTCTTAAACAAGTGGAAACACCTCCTCCCCACACCACGTTCTCATAACAATATAGTCACCATGGTCAAGTGTAAGTGGTCCTGAGACAATTAAATTCTGGAATATCATTTTCTTCTTTAATATCACCACACTTACCTCCATGAATCCCCCACACTCATACATATAGGGAGTAAGACATAAGAGCAAAAAGGACTTTAAACATGGATCTTTTACTTGGCCACTCTTTTAGTGTACCATATCAACTTCAGAGAAAATTAAATTACAAGAGCCCAGGGATACTTCTCCTTAAATTTTGTGATTACATTTTAAGTGCTCTTTGTCACAGATATCATAAACTGATTAAATCATTTCATGGCTGACCCCTACTGACTATGCTAAGCGAAAAGAGAGGACTATTAATAACTACCCATTTCTGACAGCTGCCCAGGGGCAATGTAGCCTTTTGCAGCAATAAAATGACTCCCCAGCTCACTTACTGAATGCTAAATATTGATTCATATTATGAGTGTTGTCAAACACAGACTGCAGTTCTGAAGATCCGTACTGGCAGGTCATCAGGAATAGCATTAGCAAATGTCAGGTCAGGAATCAAAGGGCTGCTGGACTCTTTAGGGATGAGATTTATTGATTCCATAAAACGTGAAACAGATCAAGTACTTGTGATGATGGAAACAGTCATGGCAGAATGAGGCTGAGCCTAGCACGATGTGTATCTCAGAAGAGAAGCATCACATAAAAATGTTGACCATTGAAAACAAGTTTTAAAGGTTGGGATGTCCATGACAAGAACAACTGAAGCTGCAGGCCCACAAAGGACCTTTTTTAGGGCTCAAAGTCAGATTTTGAACAGGTATTGGGCCAAAGCCATATAAGCCATATATCTAGCTTGCACACACAGGAGTTCATGCTGTTGTCTTAAGGATCTGTTTAAATTAACATTGGTGTTGTTCTGACCATAAAAGAAGCTACTGAATATTGTAATAAAAAGTTTTAAACCAATAAACCTTTAAGAGGACTAAAGCAACTAGATGTTATGAATAAGAAAGGTATATTCTGTGTCTATGGTTGTTAAAAACACATCCTGAATTCCAAATCATGCCAAAATTATTTTAATTCTAAAATTTCCCACTTTGCCATCACCAGCAGCATTTATTTAATGAAAATATGTTTTGGGACTTCATTTTGATAAGACTGTGATTTCACACAGGCTAATGTTTGAAAATTTTCCCCCATTTGGAAAAAAAATTGGCATTAAGGCATGGAAAGATGACTGTGGAATGATGCAAGTGCATTGAAGACAGAAAAGGCTTGAAGCTTCTTGCTTAATTAAATACTGACACTTCTTTCCTCTTTCTCCTTTCACAGTACTTTCTTTTAAGTGAAACACTAGTACTAGCTAATGATTATATCAGTTTAAAAATTGATGGAATGACTTTCAACAGAAAATCTAACCAAAAATAACCAACAATGATATATTCCACATAGCCAGGAATCTTACTAAGGAAACAGTTGTATTCAGGGAACCCCAATCACTGAATATTCAAAAAAATTAACCCTATTCTAAAAGAAGACTTTAGATGGAGGAAATATTACATCAAATTGTAATCCAGTGACGTCGAATTTTATATTATCTTAAATGTCAAATGGAACATTTGGTCAAATGGAATATTTTAAATTACTTAATAAATATTCAAATATGTTTGCAATAATTTGAATCACTTCAGCTATACATTGTTTTTTTCTGTATGTTAGATTTTTTTTGTGGTTGTAAAATTAGAATAGACAACATATCAATACCTAGGACACTATTAAAAAAATCTATTTTTTTTTAAATTGATTTAACTTTTACTTTTGGTATTTGAAGAGTAATTAGGATGTCTGTGAAAAGTGTTCCTAGCTACCTAGGGAAGATAATATCCTAGTACACTGTATTCCCTGAATTGTATGTTTTCTTTCAGAAAATCAGAAATCAAATCACAAACCTGACCATACCATTTGATGTTTGCATAGGACACAAGAACTCAATAAAAGATGATAATTACAAATAATAGGCGTGAAAATGAATGGCTTCAACGAACCACAGTTTCATATAAAAAAAGATTAATACTGATTATTTTAAATTACAAAGAAAATACTTGGGAACCTAAGATACAGTGATTAATGGATAAATAGTTTCAAAAGAAGGCACAGAAATATGCAAACCATTCAAGACTAAAAATATCCTCATTTTGGAATTGCTTAAAATGTAAATAGGATGAGAATGTAAATCCATTTGAGAATCAATTACTTAATTAAATCCATAAAATTGAAGAGTACAAAAAAAAAACTTAAATAAATACTCCAAAAACTGTTGAGCACAGCTGTAGCTTCTACGGTATGTGTGGGCATTTTGATGTTAAATTCAACAGAGAGAAGCTTTTACCTCTCGTGTCCTGCAATTCTGACTACAATGATGTATAAGAATTGTATAAAGAAAAAATGTCTAGAGTGGATTTCTGGCAGAAAAATAATTTCAATATCTTCATAAGAAGAATCTAAAGAGAAGGTCTCCTCTACAAGTTACATATTCCATAATAAGAATGCCCTCCATCAAGAAAGTCCTTGAGGAAGTCAATTTAGTCTCATGACAGTAACTATTCTGGAAAATAGTCACTGTTTAATTTCATCATTGACTTCACCTAATCCAAGACAATGCCCCCACACTAACAGCAGTGCAGGCTATCTCTCCTTTGCAACAGACTCTTCTGCCCATATAGCCACATGCTCATCTAGAGCAGGCTGAAAGCTGTTTGAGGTCATGGTGGGATGAACTCATGCTTCTTCACATCAAGTTCTCGAATCTATTCACTTTGGGTTTACATCAAAATACTTTGGTTTGGTATCTGATGAAAATCTCTCAGGTAATTCAATTGACTGAAAGAAGGATCCAGACAGCACAGAGATGGCACAGAGAAAGAACTGGAGAGCCCAAGGTGTGGAAAAGCAGGAGGTGGAAAACCTTACATCAGGTCAATTCTCAATGAACCACAGTCTCGGATTACTGCAGAACTATACATGTAGGACAGGACAGGACAGAAAATCTGCTGAAGACTTGGAGGTATTTGGGAGATTACTTAGAAACCAGTTCCTTAAGGTTGCAAGACTACGTTATCCCAAGTTTGCCAGTCAGTGCTGTACTAACACAATCCGAGTAACTGTAAGCAGCTATGCAATGACTCTTAGGGGCAAAGAACCTGCCTCTGTTGTACACTGAAATAGACCAAGTAAAAACATAGATGAAGCAAAAGTCCCTGCTCCCTATTTCAGTATATTAGTCACTTAACTCCCTAGAAATATCTATTTACCTCTCTCTAAGCTCAGAAGTGTTATAAAATAGGAAATTTCCAAGTTGCTACTACACATGTTGGTAAAATCCTACTTGTTTCCATTTGACTAGGCCGGCAGAGAAGGTTGAACTGTTGAATGCCTTCTTTGCTTTAGTCTTTACAGCTGAGGCTGGCCCTCGGGAAGCCCAGCCCAGCAAGGATAGTAGGATGGCATGGACAGCAGAGGACTTGCCCTGAGTGGAAGAGGAAGAGGTTACAGACTTGCTGGCCAAGCTTAAGGCTCATAAGTCAATGGGATCTGATGGGATGCATCCTAGAGTGCCGAGGGAGCTGGCTGATGTGATTGCTAAGCTGCTCTCCATCATTTTTGAGCAATCATGGAGGATGGGTAAGGTGCCTGAAGACAGGCCAAAGTCACTCCAGTCTTCAAAAAGGGCAGGAAGGATGACCCAGGAAACTATAGGCCGGTCAGCCTCACCTCCATTCCTGTACAAGTTATCACTGAACATACGAATGAGAAGATGGTTATCAGGGGGAGTCAACATGGATTTACCAAGTGGAAATCCTGTTTGAACAACCTGATAGCCTTGTAAGAGCGCATAATCAGCTGGCTAGATGAGGGGAGAGTAGTTTCATCCACCTTGACTTCAACAAGGCTTTTGACACTGTCTCCCATAACATCCTCATCAGAAAGCTCGGGCAGCGTGGATTGGAAGAGTGGACAACGAGGTGGATAGAGAGCTGGCTGAATGACAGAAGCCAGAGGGTGGTGATCAATGGCACAGAATCGATTTGAAAGCCTGTGGCCAGTGGAGTTCCACAGGGATCGGTTCTGGGGCCAGTCTTGTTTAACGTCTTCATCAGCGACTTGGATGAGGGGACAGAGTGTACCCTCAGCAAGTTCCCTGATGACACCAAACTGGAAGGACTGACTGATGCCTCAGAAGGCTGTGCTGCCATTCAGCGGGGTCTCAACTGGCTTGAGAGTTGGGCAGAGAGGAACCTCATGAGGTTTAACAAGGACAAGTGGAGAGTCCTGCATCTGGGAAGGAATAACCCCATGCACCAGTACAGGCTGGCAGTTGACCTGCTGGAAAGCAATTCTGCAGAGAGAGACCTGGGAGTCCTGGTCGACAATAAACTAATTATGAGCCAGCAATGTGCCCTCGTGGCCAAGAATGCCAATGGCATCCTGGGATGCATCAAGAAGAGTGTGGCCAGCAGGTCGAGGGAGGCTCTGCTCCCCATCTACTCTGCCCTGGTGAGGCCTCATCTGGAGTCCTGTGTCCAGTTCTGGGCTCCCCAGTTCAAGAAGGACAGGGAACTGCTGGAGAGAGTCCAGTGCAGGGCCACCAAGATGATCAGGGGGCTGGAACATCTTTCATTCGAGGAAAGACTGCAGGAACTGGGGCTGTTTAGTCTGGAGAATAGGAGACTGAGGGGGGAATCTTATTAATATTTACAAATATCTAAAGGGTGGGTGTCAGGAGGTTGGGGCATCCTTTTTTCCATAATATCTAGCAACAGGACAAGGAGTAATGGGATGAAGCTGAAACACAGAAACTTCCATTTAGACATAAGAAAAAAACTATTTTACTGTGAGAGTGAGGGAGCCCTGGCACAGGCTGCCCAGGGAGGATGTGGAGTCTCCTTCCCTGGAGGTCTTCAAGATCCACCTGGACATGTTCCTATGTGACCTGATCTGAGTGGACCTGCTTTAGCAGTGGGATTGGACTAGATGATCTCTAAAGGTCCCTTCCAACCCTTGCCATTCTATGCTTCTATGAGTAAACAAGCTTTTTATAAGCACTACTTCAAAAATATTAACATGTGAAAAACAGAAATCTCTAGATAAGATTGCAGCTACTTAAAAATCAATGTTTAATAAAGTATGCATTGCTATTAAAATATTTGATTTGTATATATAAAAATTTACCAAAATGGATCATAAGATACATTAAAAGATCACAAGATACATTATCTTTAGATTTAATTTCTATACTTGCAACATTAGTTCAAATTCATGTATCTTGTGAACGAATTTATTCCCGAATGCTTTCTGATTTATTTACTTTCATAAGCAGACATTTTAAAAATTGACTTTCATAACCACTAAAGGCTTCTGCACTTTCCATTTTCCCCATAATCTTTTTAGGGGTTATTTTTCTGTTTTGTGAATACGATAGAAGAAACACAACCTGCTCTGGCACACTCTTTGACACTGGTTCATGCATTTTTGAGTCTTGTATATTTTTAAGTCACTTGCAAAATCACAGCGAAGAAAGGTTTTATGTTTGGCGTTTTCTTTCCTTCTCAGTGGCTCTAAGTATGATTAAGTTAAATCACAGAGTCTGGATTTTGACATGACAATATAACTGCCAAGTTTAATGTATACAGAACACCTACATTAACATTTTTTAAGAATGAAGTATGACCAGTTCAAAATGGACTTATTTTCCATGAATTCTTATTTGTGGAATAATTAAAATAGTAAGAAATTCTGTAATATTATGAAACAGCTGTACAGTATGTGCAAAGAGTAGTGCAGTAACAAACTATCAATCAGGTTTAACATGTTAAGTTACATTTAACATAGCAATTTTACTTGATCAATTTTCAGATAACAGGAAATTAGGCAATAATTACTATATCCTCTATACTCTCTCTCTCTGCTGTTCATCTACTTTTTTTTTTTTTTATTTTTATTTTGAAACACTAACCACATTCAGGGTTTGGTATTTGCATAAGAGAAGCAAACAAGAAATAAAGAGGCTACAACTGTGTTTGCATTATCAGACAATGCTCAAAAATATAAAGGCTAAACCCACCATTTTAACAATTCTTTCCAAAGACAAAACTCCATTAATAAGGAAAACATGTCAACAACTTAATTAAATATTTTGAAGCCAATGTAAAGTTATGCAGTGTTAAATTTTATTTTTTATGGTATCACATTCATTACTGATATGCTACACAACAGATAATACATTCTGAATTTTTCTTTGTTTATTAACAAGCCCTTGTAATTAACTTCCTTTTAAATCATAAGTATGATACTATTTTAATTTCCCTCACATTCTCTACCCTATCATTTGGAATCACATTAAGCTGACTCTTAGCAGGCCACCTGGTGTAATTCTATGACATTGAAGTGAGCTGTTCTGGTATGCAGGAAACACTGACAGTCTTCTGTGCTGAAATCCATTTCTCTAACTGATGACAAAACTGAGAGAAATTAATTTTTGCTATTCATAAATATCTGACAGGTTTAATGTAAATGTTTTGAAAAAGACCTCAGCATACGCTGCACATACATTATATATGCAGCAGTGCACTGGAATATTGTATTTCCAACCCATTCAATTTCTAGATCACTATTGCTGAAACTGTTGAAATTTCTCAAATTACTTCCATATTGTCATTTTCTCCATACACATGTAAACAACAACAGAGGCCTCCATGAAGCCTTTCAGTCACTAAAAAACAGTTAGACATTTAGGACAATTTGATAGAATTGTTACAAAGAAATACGTATAGTAAATTACAGCTCAATAAATTAACGAGGAATGAACTGTTTATGCTTATGTGATCAGAGACCAGAGGGAATTCTATTATAAACCTACATGACCAAGAACACTTTCTCATGAAAAACAGAACATTTCATATTCCTAAAGCCATCAGCAGCCTTAACATTATAGTCAACCCTCCATCCTCACTTCTCTCTATAAAAAGAACAAAAATTACTCTAATCTTACCAGCGAAAGCAGATTTGCAAAGGTCTCCTTAAAACACAAAATTTTTTTAATGCCTGGAATTTAACTAAAGAGCTACTACATTGAATAGCTGGGAAAACTGAGACTTCTTGGCTTTCATATATATGCAATCATGGGCATTAGTTAACATAAAGAATCTAGAAGTTAACAAAGAACAAAATGGGGCATTATAGGAGAGGGACTCAAGTACTTAACTGTATTTATGTCAGTATATACACTTTTTCGATATATATATTGTGAGAACTGCAGCATTTCCTTTTAAGCCCTATCTGCCAAAATACAATTTTTTACAAATATTGATTTAAAGACATTGAAATTTTCTGAAATCTACAGCAAACAGGTTTATCTCATACAAACTTTTATTCTAATTTTGTACAGAAAAAGAAAATTCTACTGTGAAAATTCATAACCTGTGTATCATCGTGGCTGTGTCGGTGTCTATTTTGAATTTCGATATGTCTGCTTACCTGGTATCAAATAAAATGGCAGCAGTGCCCAAAAAAATCAAGACATCAACATGATCAACCAATTATAGTCACACAAAAATAAGAAATACATTGGCCAATAAATAGGATTTATGACTATAAAACTAAAAATCTAATGTAATCCTGTTTTTAAGGTGAAAACTCTATACATATTAAGTGTATTTAAAATAAACCTAAATCACAGCATAACTAAAGATAAGATGGAAGATATGAAAACATAAAATACATGTTTTGATTGAATAGAAAGAAAAGTTCCATAAGCAAGACAAAGTATTACTTTTCAGAATAATTTCTCAATATGTACCTGGATCCATCCAGTACATGGAATATTTTATCAGAGAATCATAGAATGGTAGGGGTTGGTAGGGACCTTTTAGAGATTATCTAGTCCAATCCCCCTGCAGAAGCAGGTCCACCTAGATCAGGTCACATAGGAACATGTCCAGGCGGGTCTTGAAGACCTCCAGGGAAGGAGACTCCACATCCTTCCTGGGCAGCCTGTGCCAGGGCTCCCTCAACTGAACAGTAACATATTCTTTGCTCATATTTAAGTGGAACTTCTTGTGTTCCGCTTCATCCCATTACCTCTTGTCCTGTTGCTAGATACCACTGAAAAAAAGGGATGCTCCAACCTCCTGACACCCACCCTTTAGATATTTGTAAATATTGATAAGAGGCTAAACTGTCCCAGTTCCTGCAGCCTTTCCTCGAATAAAAGATGTTCCAGTCCCCTGATCACCACTTGTAGGTGGCCCTACACTGGACTCTCTCCAGCAGTTCCCTGTCCCTCTTGAGCTGGGGAGCCCAGAACTGGACACAAGACTCCAGACGAGGCCTCACTAGGGCAGAGTAGACGGGGAGCAGAGCCTCCCTCGACCTGCTGGCCACACTCTTCTTGATGCATCCCAGGATGCCATTGGCCTTCTTGGCCATGAGGGCACATTGCTGGGTCACGGTTAGTTTATTTTATAATCTACTTTAGCAGTCCATTTTAATAGACGATAGATGAGTGGCCCCACAGTATTAAAGTATAATGAAAATACAAGAAAATTTTCTATCACACTACTGTTGTGAATGCTCTTTCTTTTATATGGAAAGTTGGAAAATACTTCAATAAGGAAAGTTACAAAATATATAAGGCTTTGAAGAAAATCATGGATTATTTCACAAGAGCTCAATCTAGAGGAACAAATGCTTCTAGACATGAAGACGCTGGTTTCCTAATTCAGACCCTATGAGAATGCTGTAAACCAATCTACATTTATGTTAAATGAGTACAATTGAAGTAACTGAAGTACAATTTCAGACTAAGAGTTTTTGGAGAAAATAATATTGCTTCCCTTCAGTGCAATTTATAGCCATATTTTCAGAAAGAGATAAAATAATGTAATTTCACTCACTCTACAGCAGTTCTGTGATACTTGCAATTGGTTGTCAGTCAAAGAGTCTAAAGACAGGATAGTTTCTGGTGATAATAATCTCTGTAAGTGGTTTAATAAAGGTTTGTGTCACACAGAGTGTACTTTGAATCACCCAATGCCATATGCTACCTCATAACACATTTTGCACAACTCTTTAATTACTTAAACATAAGTATATGTATTTTTAATAATACTTTTTCTCTGCTTCACTTGCAAAAACATGAAAAAGATGAAAACTCTATTAAAATATTTAGAACAATCACAGAGAAAACAATTTTCTGGTATCATATTTGTACCACATAGCTTTAAAAATTTGTCTCTAAAGCAATTAAATCAGGTCAAGGAGAATCAGCCCACATTTATTCTTCAACAGATAGAGCTGCAACCAATGGCTGGAAAAAAGTCAGCAACTTTCTGTTATCACTGGAAAATAGCAAGTTGTTGCCCAGGCAAAAGGAGGCACAACCTAGCTTCCCTTGAAGGGATTTATCCTAAGCTATTTGAGCAAACTTGCCCTGTGTTATATTAGGAAGTCCAATGCCTCTCAGAAAAGTAGGACATTTTATGCCTGCACACTAACTAGGTCCAGTCAGAACAGGAAAAAAGAACATGTTTAGCAGTTCCAGAAAAGGCTTAATATTCTCAGGTTTTACTAAAATCTCTCTCCTAAGGCAGAAAAAAAAAAAAAAGATGACCTGTTCAAAGGAAAGCTAGAATATCGCAGCAATCCACATTGTCAGTAAACTGCAGTAAAGTAACACAGTCCCCACTGGCTGCTGTAGTGCAATGATGCAAAAATGCCATTCTTGTGCAAAAGCTGAACTAGAACATAGCGCACTAGTAGGGAACCAGAATTAAAAGTGGCACATGCATTTCTGATTTTCACTGAGGAAAGGTCACCTTCAGCACGGGACTATATTTTCGCAACCATGTAAGTAATACAGTGAACTTTTTTTACTGTATCACTTCATATCATTTTGAAAACTATTTTGAAATATTACTCATAAAGAAGAAAATCCCAAAAAAATTGTACAACTGTTATCAAGGCAGGTCAGCACTATCACATCTACTCAATAAGACAGTTAAATGAACTACAGAAATGATTGTTTAAAAAAAAAAAAAAAAAAAGGAAAAGCTAACTTTCAGGAAAGAAAGATTTCAAGTTAGCTTGGTTTTTTCTGCATACAAACATTATAACTGAATTAGTGTTATTGGCCAATAAACCAGTTCAATTCACTAAACCTGCAGAAATCTATTACTCAGCTGGACCAATTTACCTTAAGATCAAGAGAACATCAGAAGAAAACTCTGTTTTTGCAGTACAAAAGAGGTCTTACTGAACTTTGCAGGCAGTTAGCAAATCTTCAACAGGTGCAACAGTTAAAATTTATTTGATTGTCACTCCAATCTCAGAAGCTGAGAAAGGTCCTTTGTATAACTCCCCACCCAAAGACAATAATAAAGAGTTTCCATGCTTACCTTTTCCACCTATAACATTCATATCATTTTTCTTGGCTCTGTTTTCTCTTTTTGATTCTCACTTGGCTTGGAACTACCGGGCTCCTTTGAAACCCACCCATTAGGAAAGGAAAAATTACTTCATTGCTTCACCATTATATACACTAGCTTATCTGATTCAGATTAATATTGTGGCATGAAGGTGTACAAGCTTCCATTCAGCTGATTTAAATCATAGACAACTTAATCATCCTAATTATTTTATATTACTAAATTTGATCATACTCATAGATACTATAATTTTAATAAAATTATTACACAAAGGAAAATATAGCATACTTTTTGTTATATACAAAAATATTCAAAACAACAAAACATTCATCTTAAATAAACCAGAAATGCTAATGGCAGTGCATTTTCCCAAATATTATATCTCAGTACTTGCATTTCCCTTCACTGTTATTCACCAAAAAAAAAAAAAATTATCAAGGTTTGTCTTCTGAACTACTACATGCTCTAGGAGTCTATTCTACTTTGCACAGTCTATGCATAGACTTACATGATATATTTCATCTGAGCATATCTGAGGTAGCGAAGTGTTAAATACCAGAAAGAGACGAGGATACATGTCCCTTACATTTTGTTACATAGTCTTGTTAAAAGAAAAAAGAAATTCCACACCTTACTGAGCTCTATGAGATTATGAAAAGGAATCTCATTGTATTGATTTAAGATTGCTTTAAACATAAGATCACCAATGTTAGCAAAGTTTAGAATCACAGCACTAGTGGAGAACTGGATTTCTGATATTGTAACAGTCATTCTGGAAATAACCTTTAACTACATTGTGTATTTCAAGAATTTCTGAAAACAGCAGGATCATTTAATATCACAGAATTATAGAATGGTTAGGGTTGGGAGGGACCTTTATAGATCATCTAGTCCAACCCCCCTGCAGAAGCAGGTAACTCCGACATATAGAATCATGGTTCACAGACAAGAAATAAGAAAGCAACATCATCAACTTCTCTAGAAATCTTCAAGCAATGCAATGAGTAACTATTAACACCTTTCACACAGAATCGCTTTCACCTGTCTGCAGACAGATGCTAGAAGTGTCTACTTAAAACTGACATCAGCTCATTCTCATACAGCTCAGAGACTGGAGTAGAGTGAGTTGTGCCTCTTTGTACTTTACATGATATTCTATCCTGAACTCTCTTTGAAAGTTCCCTTCTCTTAAGAGACTGAGCATAATCCATTTGAGCTTTCAAACACCATCCAGCATGGGCCCTTATCATACAAGCTAACTTGTCATCAAAAGAAGAAGTTCCCTAGCATGGATTGTAGCTGGTGAAAGTAAGAAAGAAAGGGTATGAACCTGCAATATATTTTATCAATAGAAAGTTACTATTGGCATCCAAGAAGGACTCGATTTCAGGCTAGGCAGTCTAAGATCCTTGTGACACAAGTTTTAATATAGCAATGAACCACATACTATGAAATACCTTAGCATCTCTCCTAAAATAGCATCATGTTGCATTCTCTAAGAGGATTTCTGTGAAAGACTCAGTACAACATTGAGTAGCAGACAAAAAAAGCAAACAGCAAATAAAGAATTATTAGGACAGGAAAAAAAAAACAAACACAGAGTATCATTATGTCATTGTATAAACCCATATGAGCTCATATCTTGAAAACTACATACAATTATGAGCAACTCTTTCAAAAAAAGGTATGTTGTAGAATCAGGAAGAAGTAGAAGGGCAAAAAGGTAACAAAATCACATATCTGAGCACTGGAATAGGCTGCCCAGATGGGTTGTTGAGTCTCCTTCTTCAGAGCTATTCAAAACCCACCTGGATGACCTCCTGTGGAACCTATTGTAGGTGGTCCTGCTCTGGCAGGGGGGTTGGACTAGATGATCTTTCGAGGCCCCTTCCAGCCCTTGAGATTCTGTGATCTGAACAGCTTGTATATTGCACTGTGTCCAAGATCAAAATTATATCCACAGGTCATTTGCTTGCTAATTGATTTGCACATTTCCCAGCCAAAGCAATGATGCTAATACATCAGCAGTTTCAATTTTTTTTTTATTGCTTTTTTCAGCTATACATATCTAGCTGCAATCCTTAGATTTTTATAATCTTGTACTATAACTAAACATCTCTTTGCCCAATAAACACAGCTAGGTAGTATAGTGTGTGATAAACTGGGATATGGTAGAAGAAAACAAACAAACAATCAATTAAAAAAGCTAGAATTAAGTAGAAAAGTGTGTCCATAACCATGATCTGAACCTAATACCAAAAAACCCTCATCTAATTGACACATCCAGGATTTCAAAGAAACAGGGAACACCACCACATGTATTTGACTGAAAGTTTACGTTTTTATGACCTGTCCTTGTTGTGCACAACACCTCTTGCTCACACTACTGACATCCAGAAGTGAGCCCTAAGGGAGTTTTTCTAAGTGAGGGTTTCTGTATGTCTCTTTGAATAGGAATACAAACTGACAGAAAAATAACTCAAAATTGCCATAAAATGACTAGTGCCTCCAAACACACAAGCAAATGACATGCACTTTAATGTAACACATTTCTTCTCATTTTGTAGTAAGTTAAAACATACTTAAGGTTTGTATAAAATGGATTAAAAAAAAGCTACTTGTGTTAAGAATGAAATGAAATAATCAACTTTAACTTTATTAATCAAATGCTGCTAGTCCTAAACGATGTCATTTAGCTTGTTAAACAGTTTTTGACTGAAGCTATTGTATTTTTTTTACTGAAGTAATGGATGAAAATATTAAAATTTGTTTAGGACTTGCACCTTCTTGGCACAGAATTGCACTGCAAAGCTGTCACAATGGGATTTAAATACTCCACATAATCCTTCACATAATCCATATAATGTGGATTTTCTACATGATAGCTGTTACGCAGAGAGCTAGACCCAGAACCCATTCACCCTATGACTTTGTTACACCTTCTTTGCAAGGTGAAAATACTGCACAGCTCCAAGGCACAGGAGTTCTACTCTCCAGTGCACAGGTGGGAGTTGGAAGAGTAGACAAGTCCTTCTCCAAGAACACCTGCCATCTGCAATTGTGGGCAAGCACTTGAAAACTGGCAAGATTCCACCTTTTGTTTCCACAATTCCACCCATCTCCTCTGAAATGTTATATAATTTACCAATACTTATTCTAAAAAATAAAGCACAATCTTTATTTTAATCCAAATTGAGTTTTCCTATACAGTCAAGTACAGTCAGTCACACAGATGACTGGTGAGTAGTCACACCACAGTACTGTAAATGGAGAACATCTAGACCTAGCAGCAGAGGAGTATGAGAAGAAAGCCAGCTACCTCAGACCTGCAAGTATGCACCTCATTTGCAGACATCACAGGAGTGGGAGCACCCCACTGACTACAAGCCAAAAAAATGTTGATGTTGCAATGGTCCTCTAGGCATATAACAGAAAAGAACACAGATCATGTCATACGGGAATATCAACGTATGATGGCACAGACATGAAACCTAGTTATTTCCTTCTCTCGTGTTTTCTCAAACAGAACTGACTGCCGCAGGCTAGATGCTCACTGAGTCTGTTTAAATCAATTTATGCCTGTTAGCCCCTGGTTTGAGTTCCTGAAAACACTTCCACCTCACTTGTGTGTGGCAGCTGATCCAGAGGAGGTAGAAACAGAGGCAGAGAAAGGTAACAATCTTCTAAAATAAAGACTCATAAGACAAGGCAGGAAGCAACTTAGACCCAGTGTAAATAACATTTATTTTGTAAGAGTAGTATCAAGAGAGATGATCTTTCATCAGTGAGTGCATGGTATTTGCCCAAGGGGAGTGAGAGTTTCATTTGATTCCAGGCTCATGATCAGTTCTGTCAATAGAGCTTCGGCCCCTTTCAATTTGATAATTTAATTCCCTCCCAAATTTGACCCCAGAGAACCCTGTCACAATGAAATTCACTTCTTAGTGAAATCACTTGGCTGTTACAGCCAAGCACCTTTACTTGTAACTAAGTTTTCCACAAGTCATCATTGCTTTCTATCTCATATTTGCCTAACAATCAGGAGAAGGATGCCATATAGTCTCTGGAAACACATGTTTACATGGCAGGGGAGTTGGAACCAGATGATTTCTAAGATGTCTTCCAATCCAAGACATTATGGGATTAAATCATTCACAGTTATTGTATTCAGAAACAAAAATACTATTTATTGAATCACCAACAATATAACTACAGCAGTTCCTGGAACTTTGCTGGACCATCATCTAACATTTACCAGCCCCTTCCAAGTCCCTGAGATTCTTGATAACTGTAAATAAAATAGGTACTTTTACCCTGTTTTATATACACAAATTTTCACCATCTATATTTGCACTACAAATCATTTACACGTACCTTCTTTGAAAGCCTACAGCCACAATCTGTTTTGCAATGTCTTTACAGAAATTACACATCAGATGCTGAAAAACTCTCAATACGTTATACTTCTGTATACAGCTAAGTACAACTCAAGATGTGGCTTGTGTTCATCAATAACACAGATGTATCTATGACCTTTATTGTAGGCATAGATTGGTTAAACTAGCAATAAAATATTGCTAAACTAGCAATAAAATAATGTTGAATTAGAAAAAAAAAATGTATCATGTGAACTGCAGTAGGAAAAATGGAAAGAAAAATGAGAAAAGCTATGAAAAGTTCTGACAGAAAAGTCAAACATGCTGATCAGTAGCAAAAAAGTGACATACAGACAAAAGATGATCAGATTGCAACATGGAAATTAAAGAGCAGATAGATAAGATAGAAAACATACCTTTCTTCAGAGCCATCAGATGATTCATTAACTCCACCGCAGGCTGAATGAACTCCCAACTTCCAGAATATTTCTCCACCAATTTAAACCTTACAGACCCTATAATCAACCTATAATCAGCAACATTCAATTAATTATGTATGGGAAATTTGGAAACAAACACATCTACATCTTCAAAACTTGGCATTCTTCAAAACAAAGCAAAAGGTCAATGACATGTAGCCCCAAGGGAATCACTACATTTGCTCACAAGATTGAATCCAGTTAATCTAAAGAGAACTTATACCCAAAAGGGATATTTCTTTGAGAGCAGATAACTTCTTTGATCTAGCCACCAAGTGTCATCTTTATTTGCCACATAAAGAAAATCTCACCAAACTCACATTCTTCCTTTTTCTGTGGTATCTATTGAAATCTATTTGGAAAATTCTTTTAAAAAAAGAACTTAAACAGCAGGAACATGATATCTTCCAAATTTTCCCAGTATTAACTGCAAAACTTTACACAGAGTGATACATTTTACCTAAAACAGAATCATCCGAAGTCATGTATTCTTTATTTTTCACTTCTTGCAATGCACCAAATTCCAGCAACGTTTGAAACACGTAAAATATGTCAAAGAAATCACAGCATATTGGAGCAAACTCACACTGACAACTGATAAAACCCATTTACAAATATGAAAACATTTTTTACCAAGACAAAAATAAATCTCTTCTCTTGATTATCAAGGAATTCCTGTACATTATCTTGGAAGAAGAGGCTAAGATCTAAAATTCACCATTTTCCTGGATAACAGAAATGAAGGATTTGGTGAAGATGTTGATTATATAGTATATTGCAGTTTTCCTCATGTCTGACTTCCTTTAAATTCCTCATAATTTCAGAGGCATATTTACCAGTTATCTCTGTATCCCAAATGTCTAATGACCCCATCACTTTGCTGGGTTCTCCCTCCCGTTTTCACTTTTTCCTTTCAGATTGCCTCACTGATTTTTATAATGATGTTAAATTCAGAGTAACCATTTATTCTAATTTGTATCTGTTTCAATTTTGCTGCTGCTTCTTTTTCAAAAGAAGGTTTGTTCCTAAAACATAATGCCCATTTTCTCCAAATGCATGACTTGGTCTAATGGAAGTTATTAACTTATACCAACAGTAGTTAGAAGGAATTTATTGTGACAGAATAGATTTCACAACAATGTTAGACAAATATGCCTGCCTGCCTACCTCCCAACTGATTAAAACAGGGCTACCACTCAGAGGGATGTACACAAGCTGGAAGAATAGGTTAGGACAAGTGCCAAGTCCAGCTCTTGGAAAGCCAGAGCCTTCTGCAACAACACAAACAGGGGACTGAGAGGCTGGCAAGCAGCTCATATGGAAAGGACTTAAAGAGTGTTGGTGAACAGCAAGCTGGATGCAAACCAGTAGTGTGTCCTTGCAGCAAAGGAGGCCAACTCCATCCTGATCTATATGACCAGAAACATAGGCAGTAGATTGAGGGAAGTGGTTGTCCACTTATTGGCACTTGTTCAACTATATCTGGCATACTGCATCCAGTGTTTGGCAATGCCAAAAGGATGCCAAAGAACAGGGGCAAGTTCAGTGGAAAGCCACAAAGCTGGTCAGGCAGCTGGAACACAAATATTGTGAGGAGAGGCTGAGAGAATGAGTTGTTCATCCTGGAGAAGACAAGGGCAAAGGGCCATCCAATACCTATAGAGTTCTTATCAAGAAGATGGAGCCAGATCTTTATAGCAGTGCATGGCAGGAAGACAAGAGACAATGGACATAAATGGAAACAAGAATGTTTCAGTTTCAAATGGAAGGAAAATAACAGCTTTTTCATCATGAGGACAGTCAAGCACTGGAACCTAGTTGCCCTGTGAAAGCTATGTTGTCTTCATCTTCAGAAGTTTTCAAAATTAGACAGAATAAATCTGAGACTAATCTGGTCTGAGCTCTACAGACAGATCCTGCTTTGAGAAAGTGGTAGGGCTACTTTTATGTCCTGTCTGACAGAATATAAGTATATAAACAACTTATTAACCGTTTCTTGTCTTTTGGGTATGTAACTTGAAAGCCCTTAATTTCTAGATTTGCAGAAACTGACTACAATGTCACACAAGTGAGCTTAAACTGGTGTTAAAGAGAGCACAGTATGCTGGATGATCAGGAAAAAAAAAACCTCGTATTAGAAATAGGACAGTCAATATTACAAGGAACTTTGGATTTTAATCTCTCTCTGCCTAAGTCTCAATGCTTTATTAAAAAAATTTTTAAAAAGTAGGGGGGATACATCATTTTTTCTAGAAAAGTACTGTGAAATAAATTAATGTAATTTTACAAAGTACTCAGGAGACTGTGTCTGTATGATGCCCATTTGAAATTAACAATTCTATGTATAGAAGAGAGTCTGAATAACTATGAATAAATAAAGCATGAGTCCATGCTCCAGAAATTGTTTTATCAAGCATTTTGCTTCATAAGCAAACAAAATGTTAAAACAAAGAAAACAAAGCAGCAACAATGTTTCATGAATTAAGAAAAGCTACAAAATGAAAACTATAAAACTAAACCAATAGAAGCTACCACAACATCCCAAGCTGAAAAAAATCTTCACAGCACACTATTCTATTTGATACAGGCAAAGCGAACAAAAATTCTGAGCATTTCCTTTCTGCTTAAAATGCAAGAGTAAGCTACCACTATACTTTTTAAATACTATTGAGGATAGAAAATTAGAGATTAAAAACCTACAAATATTATGCTTGATTCTCAAATATAGTACACAATAATTTCCTTGGAGTACAAGTTTAACAACCTATTTTGGTTTTGCATTTTTTACAAGGCAGTTCTGAAAAAGATTAGACTATAGAGTGAATAGTTGAAGGGTTATTAACCCCAGAGAGAATTTACTCTAAATACCCTTTAACAGTATGTAGATCACTATTCCAGTTCAGGCAGAGATCACAAGTACACTCTTGTGTACATGGCTTTTGAGGGATAAGAGTATTCAATAAGCAAGCCACTTCACCTCAGGCTAGAGGGAAGGAAAGTAGACAGTCACTTTTCCAAACCAATTTACATCCTAAAATAGGCAATAGAACAGTTCTGTAGCAATGATTTCTCACACTCAGAGATTTAATATAGACTAGAAGTTAAGATGTGCCAGTGTACATATTCCAGTTTTTGGATATGTTACGTAATGTCTCAACCTAGGGCATCATCTTTAATTGCATTATCAACATTCAACACAAAAGCAGAGGCCTCATTCACATCTTGCTGTCTATTAAATTATGAAAACATAGAGCAAAGGGCAGTCCCTACAACAGAGTTTAGAGTTTAATATTAAAAGTAAGAGAGGAGAGAGAAAGGAATACAACTCCCAGAGATAAAAAATTGAGGACCCACTATAATACAAAGTCCCACTACTAACCTCATTGGGTTCTGCATCTGTCTTTAAGTGACCTAAAATTACAAAAGTATTCAGTAGCAGAGACAAAAAATAATCTCCAGTCTTCAGAATCTCAAGCCAACACTTCATTTGTAAGACCTATCATCCCTGTTAATTCCCCTGCTGGAAAATGTTAGGAGTCAGGGGAAAGCAACCTGGAGAGGCTCAGTCATTGCCAGATTCAAAGATTCTGCCTAGAGAAGAGCAAATATTGGTAAAGCTTCCTTTTAGGTTTGTCTGTTGTGAGACAAACAAAATTTTTTGACACATTTCAGACTTAGAGCCCTTCCTCAAAAGAAAACTCTATGATATGAAGCAGTGAATATTTTTGATTTTGTAAACAGCAATTTTACTTCTGTTTAGTCACAAAGTTGTCACTTTCCTCCATGTTTATTCACATCTACTTAGTATACCACTACTAGCCTTGGAATCACTGGATTTCTCATGCCATATACTGTTCAATTTTATATTCAGAGTTCTGGTCTCTATAATAATTTGCATCGAACAAAAATATTTAATTCTTTTAAAAACAGTGTCTACTTCAGGATAAAAGCTAACCCAGATCAACCCAAATCAATACTGTTTTAATACTTTCATACGGGTGATGCTGTATCTAACTCTCAGATAACACCATTCATTTCCAATGCCTGTTCAAAACTGGTCTTTCTGATTTCATTGTCAAAAAACCCTTTTCCAATTGTTGCCAGTTGTTCTAGTTACAAAAGACAAGTTTCTAAACCAGAAAATTATTGTTGTGATCTAGTGAAAAAAATGGTTAAATATTTAGTAGAAATAAAATTTAGAAGATGACTTATTATAGTATGTGTATTGGTGTAATTACTGAGGAATCATCAACTGACAGAGAAGGGAAATATATTTGACCTTTAGCTATTGTACATCACCTTTCATTTGCCAGAAAATTTCCATTATCTAGTGTGGACACAACAACATAGAGACACGAATATGAAAAATAATATTTTTAACAGTAATAAAACCTAAGAAATTAATAAACAGGACAAATATACCATACAATATTTAGCTGAACATCATATTGCTGAAGTTAAGACAACCATGTTTGTTGTCAGTTGCAATCAGTAGGTTCTACAGTCATGTATGTTCTCCTGGTCTTTAAAGTAACTTATTAAAAACGTAATATTTTTTTTCTTTTAAGACAAACGTTATATTTTCCCTGGGAATGCATTAATGAGGCCTTACTTTTTACTTAATACTAGTATCACGGTTTGACATGGAGCCATTTCTGGTAATGAGCTCAGTACTGCGGCCACTCCTGTTTAACATCATCATTAATGATCTGGATGAGGGGACACCAAGCTGGGTGGAAGTGTTGATCTGCTTGAGGGTAGGGAAGCTCTACAGAGAGATCTAGATAGGCTGAATGGCTGGGCCAAGTCCAATGCCATGAGGTTCAATAAGGCCAAGTGCCAGGTCCTGCACTTAGGCCACAACAACCCCTAGCAGCACTACAGGCTTGGGGAGGAGTGTCTGGAAAGCTGCAAGGCACAGAGGGACCTGGGAGTGCTGGTTGACAGCAGCTGAACATAAGCCAGCAGTGTGCCCAGGTGGCCAAGAAGGCCAATGGCATCCTGGCCTGTATCAGGAACAGTGTTATCAGCAACAGTAGAGGGGTGATCATTCCCCTGTACTTGGCTTTGGTGAGGCTGCACCTCAAATACTGTGTCAAGTTTTGGTCCTGTCTCTACAAGAAGGACATTGAGATGCTGGAGAGGATACAAAGGTGGGCTACCAAGTCAGTAAAGGATTTGGAGCACATTTCATTTGAGGAACAGCTGAGAGATCTGAGGCTGTTGAGCCTGGAGAAAAGAAAGCTCAGGGGAGACCTTATTGCTCTCTACAACTACCTAAAAAGTTGTGGCGAGGTGAGAATCGGTCTGTTCTCTCTAGTGACAAGCAATAGGACAAGAGGAATGGCCTCAAGTTGCACCAGGGGAGGTTTAGGCTGGATGTGAGGAGGAATTTCTGTACTGAAAAAGCATGCCCAGGGAGGTGATGGAGTCACTGTCCCTGATGGTGTTTAAGAGACATTTGGATATTGCAGTTAGGGAAATGGTCTAATGGCTGATAGGAGGACTGGACTTGATGATCTCAAAGGTCTCTTCCAGCTGAAATGATTCTATGACTCTAATGAGGAAGCAGCTGTAAAGATGAAGTAGTGGAGTCTGTTTTGCCCAGACCTGTAATTGGCATCGAGCCCTCCCTGCCCTTGTCTTGATCCACAACAATCTTGCTTACCCATTTTGCTGGGGCCTTGGCTGTCATAATGAGGGTGGGAGCGGATGGGGGAGGCATGGAGCAAGAGACTGTTGTGGTGTTTCATTGCTGGCTAGGCCAAACCACGAAAACTAGTTACTATAGCATGTGCTCCTACCTCTTGCAGTAGGGTCACAGACCTATCATTACACAGTCTTCCTAAAGAGAACATAACTGATGATTGTCCACTATTAAACCCAAGTTTGTTCAGGAAAATTACAAGGCAGCAAAGAAAATCACCATTATCACCATAAAAGATACATATATGCAGTGCCATGATAAATGTAATAAAGTTGGATGATGGCAGATTTTCAGAGAAAAGCACATCTCAGTTTACTAAAACTCTTTAGGTAGTTTAGTGAGAATGTGTAAAAGAACAATGATAGACCTATCTGGACTTTTAAAGCCCTATAAATAAAGTTAAAAAGATAAATTTAATGATTAAGTTAAACAGAGCAGGCAATGAAGGAAAGAACTAACAGTAGTATAATAGATAAAAGTTACATTATGAACTTAAGATGTACATTAAGATTTCAAACCATACAGAACCAAATCCAGGAAATGGATATATGAGACAGAATTGTAGCAAATCATCTGCTTTACAATGTGGAAGATATAATGCAGCCAGCTTCCCAATTTGTATATAAAAATTATTGTCATTGATTCATTCATTCTATGGAAAACAGAGGAAACCAAGTATTTGTAAGCAGCAGAATGGTTCACATCAGACTGAGCTACAGAAAACTGAAAAAACCCAAAGAATCTAACAACAAAAAAACCTCATATACTAATTTAGACAAATTCAACAAGTTGTTGATTTATATTAAAAATTCCATTTTCAGGAAAAAAAACTTTCTTCTTCTGTATTACTCAGTAAACACACCAATTTAACACAAAACAGTGGTCAAAAGAGCAAACGAAATGTTATTTTTTAATAACAGTAATATATGATGAAGTAAATTCTCAAGTAGTCTCTCTACTTCAACACAAGTAACATACTACTGATAGGAGAGGTCCACAAGGACAATGCAAATTCAAAGAGAAAAGGAGGGGATCTGAATCAGTGACATTAACGTATTTCCACTGTGTCTGGAAAGAACAAAAACCCCGACCAAACTGCTGTACGTAAAGCAATCAGTAATACAGAGGTTTGTTTGAGAAAGTTATATTTGAAAAAAATACCCCCCCAAAAAAGTGCAGAACACCTAAAAATAAGGGAAATGTTTTAAAATAAAATAATATAAAAAATCTTTGGGAGTGTAACGATGTATGGATGCAAAATAGAGTATTTTGCCCAAAACAAGACACAGATTTACATCATATGTATAAGTCCAAAACTAAATAAAACCACAAGCAGTATAAATACCCTTATATTTATTTTTGGATATTTCCAAATTAGTAACCACTACCTTAACCAATGTCAATTTGAGATGAACCCTACAAAACATTCATTTCCCAATGGGAAGCAGATAAGCATTTACTGGAATTCTGAGAGGCAGATCCCCACCCATCCCAGGATGTGTCTGTGGTACAAAGAGAAGGTAATAAGTGCCGAGTTCTCGGGGATGCTGCTGCTGTGTCCCAGTAATTGCAATTTACAGGACTGAAGAAACACAATACTCTTGGGCAAATTAATGTTTCTTTCTGTAGTCAGACACACAGTCTCAGCACAGCGAGAAATAAATGCTCGTGATTGTAAGAATTTCTCATCTGAGTAAGGTGCGCACAAGCGTGATATTTCTTTGTAGGGAATACATTTAAGTATGGTTTTATTCTTAATCTATATTTCAGGAGCTTAGTTAGAAGCAATGTAGGACAGACATAGAAAAGTATTCTTTTTCTGTGTTAAATGAGGAATGCTCTGTCACTGAATGTGTTAATAAGCCCAGCAAGTGTTTAGACAATTTATGGACAACATATCATTAAAACTATTAAAACACAATGTAGGAACCTTCTTTAACTGAAGCTGTTCCTAAATCACATAGATTTACACAGCTCAGGGTAAGGTCTCAGAGAAATTGCACTCTAACTTTCCTCCTTCCTGGAGAATCATCAATAACCACTCCAGAAAAGGAGACTGTTTCCGATCTTTGATCTGATACAGTACAGAGTTTCTTACTTTCTTATATTGGCCCCTGTCCAAACAAATAGGAAGACATAGGGTCTGCGTTACTGGCATTAATGGATACACAGCATTAATTATAAAGGCAGAGAAAGAGAAGTAAAAAACTTTCTTTTTTTTTTTTTGTGAAATATTGTCTTCAAAATAAACAAACATCCTAATTTTATTCCCTACTCCCATTAAGCTCATTTCTTACTACTAGAACTGAAGGAAAAGGTTATTCAAGAAACATCCCCTCTGGGTGACAATGTAGAAGATACCGTATGAGAACAAGAAGAAGAAATTTCTTTCTCACAGTGAAAGCACTAACACTAGCTAACTGTCATACTATTGGAATCAAGATACAGTTACCAGAGCACAGTTCAGAGAAACTATACTTATCACTTTACTAATGACCTTGTCCAGCTGTCTTCTATTGCCACCACCATTCTACACAAGATTATAATTCACATCAGATGTCTTGCAAGAAAAGCATCTTTGGTGCAGGAAGATAGAGTCAAAGACAACAATGAGGAATGCACGAAACTCATGGACGGTGTTGATGTGAAGGGGTAGGGGATGAAGGGGCCTTACAAAACCACAACACAGCAGTGAAAAGTTGCTAAATTCACTTACAGTGATATTCCAAATAGCACTTCATGCATTCTCACAGAGTGCTTGGAGCCTTCCCTGGATTTATACATTAAAAATATATTAAATGCAATCATAGAGCTTAAACCTAATTATGTAACATCTCTGCAATGGCACTCTGCGTAACTTTTCTAGTTAAACTCAAAAGCATTGTTAAAATCTTGTGATTTTTCCCCCAAAATACATCTTTATTTCAGTGATCATTTTGCAGAGATAACAACTCTTTCCTTCCAACACTTTCCAAAGTAATAAGTCTTTCTGCTTTCTGGGGCACTCTGACGGCACTGAGACCTCTGCATACATACCCAGGTTTAAGCAGACTGAACCTCGCAGATATTCTCACTCAGGACATTTCTGTCACTTTTATGGAGTTCTGGTGTGTCAACCTGAATTCCTTTCTGAAAAGACTCAGCTGGAAGCTTCATTTTAAGTGTGTATCAAACATACCACCATAGAGACAGCAGGGTACAAGCCAACGACTGGTTCCTTGAGCAACTCCAAATCACACCAATGGTGCAAGCACTGTATCCAACACTCTAAACTAAAACTGGTCTGACGTAGCACCTCTAAACTCTTACAGTGATCTAACAGCCTGCTGCCACTTGCCAAATTGCTTGCTTACATTGACATAAGCTGAGTGTTTATCACCTCTCAGAAATCTTATTACTTATTGCTTTACAGAATTCAAGTCAAATGCTATAGTTCTCAAAACTAAAACTTTCCCAGGTGCATAGAAGCAAGTGATTGACATTTACATAAAGAACAAAGCATACAACAACAAATATTTTGTTTCCTGTCACTGATTACACTGAAGAATTAAAAGAAAAATAAATCAGATTTTTCGGGGAAACTCTGAATAAATTTGTTGCCTACTTGGGTAATTACTGGGTAATATTTAGCAGAGAACAATTGATAACATGAAGAAGAATTAAGAAAATAATCAATGAGAATTAAGAAAATAACCCTAAACTAATGTCAGTTATAGTCACTGACAACATGGAAGAAAAGCTGTGCAGCAAATAATTAATGTTTTGAGTATTTAGAAACTTTTATTCACCATTTCAAACATTTTAAAATGTATTTTTCTTTTGTCTCTCAGTAAGAGGAATGCTGTGTACATACAGCTCAAGTTTCTAAGAAGACAAAAACCATGGAGAGATCCTGATTCTGCTCACCTGATTCATGCAGCAGGCCCATAAAAGCCTGCCAAACACAGCTACTGCCACAAATACATCAAACAAGACTTGACTAATAAATTGCTTTGGCATTGTCTCCTTCTGTAAAATATTTTTTAGCAGTTTTACGGACTATTTAAAAGCTAGAAATTAATTCTGCCACCCTGACTGATGAATTATTCTATTAGACAATTCTCTGAAAACATTTGAACTTCATAGGCCATAAAAAAATCATTGATCTCACTTGTGGCTTAGAAACACAACAGCTGAGAGTCTCAGTGCATATGGTAATAAGCAGTATTTCCCTACTAAAAAAGCCACTTTTTTTTCTAAAGACCTACAAAAGGGATTTAATGGTATCTGTCTGAAACTTCATCTTCCAGTGATATCGCACAAACTACTAATATAGAGAAGTTTCCAAAACTACATAGAATCCAAACAATATGTCCTAGATAACAGGTGAAAGCTTTAACTGTGAAAAATCCTAGCTAGGCAAATATCCCATCTGAGGAGAAAGAATTTATATATGTAAGAGGGTGCAATGATGTATTCAAATGAGAAAAGAGAGATCCACATTGATACAGAAATAGTTTTTATTTGGTATTTCATTGTCATATTAGAAAGCCCACTCCTTATCTCTTTATTTGCAAATGATACAACGAGTTATTGTACTACTCCTAAATCAAGCAAGAGTTGAGCTTCAATGATTTTCAACACAATTTTAAAAAATTTCGGGGTAAAAATACTTAGCATGACAAAAACAGAAAAAAAAACCCCCTCATTTTTTAGCAGCAGGGCATGACACTCTTGTGCTTTGCTAGTTCTGAAGAAAAGAGATCAAATTAGATTCACCTGTCACTTACAAAAGGTGGGGGGTTGGGTTAAAGCATAGCTACTTGCTCAATGTCACATATGAAAAAATATATTTTAAAGCAGTATGTATTAATTCAGTTGAGGTAATTTAACTAAGCTCTTCTGTTCATGAAGTTCAAATGGCAAGTGTGTTTCTTTCATTCAAAAAGAGAAATGATTCGGTAAACATGCCATCTCAGTTGAGGCTTTTTCATGCAAAGAATTAAAGATTGCACCACAATATGCACTTAGTATAGAAAAACAGCCTGCCTTCATGCATTCTTCTCAAAAGTAAACCAATATTGTTTACTTTGAACCATTAAATCTTCCAATTATCAGACAGAAGCTTACACAGTAATACAGAATTTGTATTCCTAGCATCAGAATTAACATTAGTTTGTTCTTTTTTAAAAAATTCCCATCAGGTCTTTCTCTCTGGCTGTTCAAAGAAGTGTATTTCATAGCATGGCACTATAACATTGTGGGTCAGTTAAAACCTGTATAGGAGCAATATTAAAACTTACAAACAACAAGTACAACATTAAAAGTAAAGCAAACCTTTAAGTGGCATTCATCTCACTTAGCATATTTGAAAGAGCAGTACTTTACCGTAGAAAGATCCCAATAGCTTAGCTATAACATAGTTACTCTCGTACCTATAAATCATTCCATTGTTACCCTCCTAAATTGCAGTGGCTGCTGCCACCTTTAGGATCTCAACAAGAGCGGTCAAGATTCTACTCAGCGGTTCCCTCTACCGGAGATGTAAGTCTGATGAACGTGCAGGCACTTTTATTAACAGCAGGTGTCCCCACTTTTGCTGATGCTTTACCTCAAAGTCATTACTTTAAAAGCATTTTCATGTTTCCTAAAACAAACTCCAATTTCTGCCTGGAGTCTAAGTAGTAGCAAGGTGATCTGGGATAGGAAATTGCAGCTACTGAACTCTTAATTCAGTTCAATAAATGCAATTACGCAGAAAAACAAAAATTCCCTTGTTGTTAACACGATGTTATCTGCTGTGATGTATTATCAGGTCCACAACCAAACAATTTTCCTTCTAAAGTGTAAGTTGAAATAAAAATGCAAAACTTTTAAGTAGGATAAGATTGAGTCCATTTAGGCAACAGTTTCACCAAACACATCAGAGTTGCATCAGAATAACCTTACAAAGAACAAGAAGAAAAATATTAAAATACATTAAATTTGAAAGTCCTCAGTAATGTCAGTCTGAATAATATATGCACAAGCATACACACATACATACCCATGGAAAAGCACTGCTTGTTGGTTAAATTTCTCAAATCAATATTTCTGACTTAAATAAAAAGCAAATGATTGTTTGCAGAAAGTTAGCATAGTTTTGTTGACTAGTGAAGAAGATAAAAGTAAGTTTTCTTACTCTTTAAGTAGAAAGGCTAGAAATACCTACTTTTACAAAAATTAACCTCTAAACTCTCTACGTTTAATCCCAGAGATCAGAATTCTATTTGAATATATAATGTCTGAGAGGCTGGTGTGGGGAAGAAAGTGACACAAGGGTGAAAGGACATGGTGATAGAGCTACAAGGAAATGGAAATATTATAAAAAGACAGACACAAGCATACATTTGGCCATTTGCCACTGCTCAAAAACCTAAAGGCAGTATTCAAAATACTCAGCCTTCCTTCCAGTGGTGGGAGAAAGCTATCCTTCCATCTTGCTTTCCAATTTCATTTTTTAATTAATAAAAAAAGACTGCTTTAGTGCCATAAAGCACAATTCAATTCACAGACAGAGACTTTTTTTCCCCCACTCCTTTGGAATAAGACAAAACTCAAAGGTATGCCATCACTGACTATCCTCTGACTAGGTTTGGAACACTAAATCTACAAAAAAATGAAGACTAACAGCATCCACTTTGATATGAAATCAGAACAGTAGGGGAGTAGTGGAAATGCAGTCAGGATGGGAGTTTTTACAAAGTGCAGCAGCCTCCTTTGGGCACAGTTAGGCATGAGATCAGCATAAATGTACTCACAGATCTCACCAGCTCTGAGTCTTTTCTCTGCCTGAGTCTGCTGTCTTAAGTAGGCCTTCTCCTTTCAGGGATATAAACTATTTTGATGTGCAATTTTATGTGATGTAACACAATCTAATGGTGGTTCACCACCCAAAAAAGAGCCCTTTTGCCTCTTTTTACCTTCTTGGTCCCAGCAACACATTCCCATTGCCATTCCTGCAATGGATTTGATGATACTGAGTTGTACAGCAAGATCAAAGGAAGGCCATTTAAAAAATTATTTCTTTTTCCTTTAGATTGATATACTAACTCCACAGACATAAAGCTGCTTTAGCAAACACGAGACAGAACACAAGGCCAGCAAACAGTGCAGGGGGTCCATGGGCGGTTAGACCAAGCACTGCATGAAGCAGATACACATGCTAAAAGGAGAAGATACCACTCTTCTCTCTTCATCATGGCTAACATCGTGGAACCACTTCCTGGTCTCTTCAGCTTGCATTAAAATGCACATCCTTCCCTCAAAAAATACACATAGAAAAACCCCAAAATGTAACTCACTTTTTGAAATAAAAGGATTTTCTAAAAAAAGAAAGAGGAAGGCTGGGGCACCACAGCTTAATGTTCTCTCTACAATAGGTGTTTTGTTTTGTTTTAATTATCATTATTAGATTCATTCCCTTCCAGGCTTGAAAATAAACAAACGGAAATCTCTGTTTTTAAATTTCACTTGCAAAGGAAAAGAAATCTGTTCCCCAACATGCTTTGTATTTAGGCAGAGCAGAGAAATCTAGTAAATAAATTGAGGCTTTTCTGTGAGTAATACCCATAATTTTACAAAAGCTCATATTGGCCTGTGTTTTAGGAATAGAGATTGCTTTAAAATATTACATTACTGTAGTAACTCATAGTTTAGACCTGGCATCTTGATGTCTCTCTAATTTTGAAGACCAAAAACCCATTCCAAATATTACTCTATCGAAACCAAGTGTTTTGTAAGAACAATATGACAAGCCTTAAAAACAGATATTCCTACTGATTTAAAACACCTTTTTCAAGTCATATGTGGACTAGGAAATTTCCTTCCTTTTAAAAAACAGATGGTTATACTTAACTATATAGGAAGTGTTCCTACTTCTGATAACCCTGTATTAAGTCACCCAATCACATGCAGCCTTTTTTCATTCTCTACTTGTTTTGATCATCTAAATCTTCCTCGTACCTGCCCTATATGTTTTCCCTGGGATATTTCTTATAGAGATCAGTAGGTTTACTATATAATCATCTCCAGCTTGCTGTTCACCATCTGCCTGCAACTTATGCTAGGTAAGTAATTATGTTATTGTACTCATTGCTGCTGTACAAGCAAAGAAAAAAAAAAAAGAGAGAGAGAGAGAGATAAAGTACACAATGAAAAGATTACCACCAAAATGAAAGGATCCTAAGCTTGACTTCACAAAATCAGAGAATCCCAAGGGCTGGAAGGGACCTAATCAATAAAGGTAGAGAAGCTGCAAAAGTGGCAGCTCTCTGTTCCAGCCTAGTGTGCTTGCACCCAGGAAAAGTGTTTGAGTATGTAGCCAACACTTTAAGTAGCTTGCGTGTCACTAATTACATACAGCTCAAAGCATAGGGGACCTGGCACTTAAGAATTCAGTGACAGGGTATGCCCTGAATGTAGTAACCTATCAAATTATTTCTATGCCCTTATGTAAAGTATCACATTTTATAGGTATGAATTACTATTTACCTTCAACATAGTCCAAGTAATCAATCTCCCTCTCAAAATCTTGCCTGTCTTGCTTTTATAGTCCAGGCAGATCAAACCTGGACCCCTTCAAATCAAACTTAACAGTTCTGCAAAATTGTACACCAGTTCTGTCCTAAAATTCTGTCAAGCTGATACAACATTTTTTTTCTGATTGAACTTGATTGGAATCCAGACTTCAAGAAACAGAAAGCTATTGTATTTCCCTTCTTCTGTTATAAGTCTCCCGTAGCCATTGCAGTCTCTTATTTTTCTAATGAAATCGTGTAATTAAATAATGTGGATATGATTACTTGACTTACTTTACAAGAACAGGTCATCGCTAATAGTTTGATGTGATTAGGAAGCCCTGCATCTTCAAAGAGGTAAAATAATAAAAAAATATAATATGCAAAGTCAATTATTTCCCATAATCTCTCCATTTAGTTAACATAAGGACATTATACAAAGCACATTAAAAGTAAACTACATCTATTAACATACCACATAGAATTAATAAAAGAACAAATGGGTTGAAAACATACATTATTGACACTACACTCACAGGCTGCAGTTCACTTCAACTGACTTTAGAACAGCTGAATGAAAACCACATTGACCGTGATGTATATTATTTCAATTTTCAAAACCCGTGAGCTTCGGAGAATTATTAAAACTCTGTATTTGCACTTTACAGAAATACAATTCCGGAATTTTGTAGTGCCATCGTTTTAAATGTAGTTGGTACAAACAGTTTTTAAATTGTATTTTTCTTTGAAGGTACAGTATTACATCACAATGTTGACACAGGCACTGCAGACCTACAGTACTTTTTGTTTTAAATAGAACATTTACTGTGTCTTACAAAGACTTTTTCACTAAAATATAATGAATCTTAAACTTGCAGTGTTTTTAAATCTCATTTTAAACATCAATTATACACCACAATATTTCACAGAATCATATTATCATTTTGGTTGGAAAATATCTTTAAAATTATTTAATACATCTTGTTTTCCTCTTCAGAAACTCTCTCCCAAAGAGAAACAGCAACTTGTATCCCAACCTTTTAACACAATATTGCAAATTCTTGTTAAATAAAAAAGTTCTGAAATTATGATGTAATGTTTTTATGTAATAATTCACAAGTTTCAATTAATATGTGTTTCCTCATCACCGTTTATAGTAGCCACTTTTATTATTTATATATATATTACAGATGGTCTAAATTATTTATAATTTTGGGGGTTTTTTTTTAATTCTTCTAAGAATTTAATTCAAATCAACAGAAGTGGAAAAAGCCCATCTTTCAACTTGGTTTCTTATAAGTATGTAAAGGTCCCAGATGGAAACTTTCACTTGCCCCAAAACCAGTCTCGTTTTCATTAAAACCAAATTGTTAAGAAGTTGTAGACATCACAGTAAATATTGGGAATTAATCCACAATTCCTTGCATGATTTCAAAATTGGTGAATACTACAGGTCAACAAGAAAACCTCAAACACCTTAATGAAAGCTCTTCTTATTCTCTAAACTCTTTCTTGCACTGCAATATCCAAAGCAGTCTCACTTTCTTTTCTTTTCTGTGGACAATTCAGGATGCAATTTCCAAAGTTCTATGTCACTTCTAAAAGTCTTAGTCGCCTTCAAGTCTGTTCCCAGCCAATCACCACGACAACAGGTCATGATAATGAATGAGAGATCTGACCCAGGGTCAATTCACTCAGTCATCAATTTATATTGGAATGACAAGTTAGGTATATGCCTGGAATTCCCCATCAGTACATGTAATCTTAATAAGCTTTGTCACCTGTAGCATCTCAGCCATTTTTCTAGGCAAGCTGTCCCCTGCTCAGGTTTATAAGAACTGATATCATGAGCGGTTTTAGCTCATCGGCTATTATCTCTCCATTAGAAAGATTGCATTCGCCTTCATAGTAGATGTTGTGTAGTCTTATTCCACAAAGGGCATAATAAATATTATATTTGACTTCTTAATCAGGAATAAAATGGGAATATGACTTAGGAGATCTGACCTGAGCCACAAAAGGCACCTTCATTGAGAGTCCTTTCTTTCTTAATTTTTGAAATAGTTCCATCAAATGTTTGAGACCTACCCAAATGAGAACACAGTGGGCTTCTGGTCCCTCTGTTTCTTGCGATGGCAAGATAGACCTTTAAAGTCTATATGTTTTACAACATGGCTGCAGAGTATACAGGTAATTCTCTACACATCTCCATTATTGTGGACATGAACTTCAGGTTCATCTAAATTTGTGTAGTCTTGAGTAGATGTTCCTGTGCTTAGAATGCTGATTTTGCCAACTACTGTCAAGGGTAGCTGACTCAAGATGAAAACTCAGGCCAAAAGGTCAGACTAACAGAGACTAAGGGAAGAAGCAGAAGTGTAGCCTGAGTGGATAAAGGATCATTTGAATTTTCTGCCCACAGATACCCTGAGATACTGAAATGTCTAAAATTGCCATCTTTTTTTGCTACAGACTTTTTCAAAGATTAACACAATGTTTGACAATCTGCTTTAGTTAAAAATGGACAAAGCCAATAATTACATTTTCTCCTTTCACTAAACTCTCACAGAAATCTACTCAAGATTGATGCTCTCTTCTGATGATGATTTGGACAGGAAATATTGAGGTCAGATCTTGCCTTTAGTTAAATGGACATGAACATTTTCTGGAACTGTTGCTTGCTGTTGTTAAGCATCAGAAAATGCCAAAAGGTCTATAGTTGTGATACAGACCAATCTTTTGTGCATATTCCTTTTATTTTCATCTTTTATCTAAGATGTCAGTATATATTATTCTTTCTTAGTACCTTAGAAATAATAGGAAGTCACAAGCTTTGGGCAGATTTTCTTTCTCTTAACATTTTCTCAATATATCTCATTTTTGGACTTTTACTCCTATTCTGTAAAGAGTTACTCTCACCTTTTGCAATATAGTACAAGGGTACCACCCCTGCTACAAGAAGACATTACCAATTAACTGGTATCTATCTCACTATAGCGTTTTCTTCCCCAAACTAGAAAAATAAATACCTATCCTTTTATGTTCTCTAGTCTGTGAATTCAGTTGTGTTTTAGAACTCTCATTTTTTTAATGAAGTTCTTCTAATGAAGTGGAAGCTAAATGCTAAATTCTTATTTTCATTGTAAGGAAAGTAAACTCATTTCAATCAATAAGATTATGCTACACTGTATTACTCTCTAAAACTACCTGGAAGGGTCAGTCTGTTCTCTCTAGTAACAAGCAATAGAACAAGAGGAAATGGCCTCAAGTTCTGCCAGGAGAGGTTCAGGCTGATTATTAGGAGGAATTTCTTTACTGAAGGGGTTGTCAGGCACTGGAACAGCCTGCCCAGGGAGGTGGTGGAGTCACCATCCCTGCAGGTATTTAAGAGACAGTTGGATGTTGCACTTAGGGAAATGGTCTAGTGGTTGATAAGGGCTGGGACAAAGGCTGGACTTGATCTTAAAGGTCTCTTCCAGCTGAAACGATTCTGTTATTCTAACATTTCCACATAAAACATAAGAAAACCTCCAAACATAAACACTGCCTGGAGTAAAAGAAATATTGCTAGTTGCCTCTATGTGTTGAATTTCAAACAAGTTTATGACACAACCAAGAACAATTTACACACACAAAAGCACCATAAAGAAAAAAAAAAAAAAAAATCAATCAAACAAACAAAAAACCCTGTGCAATTAATCCTAACATAAAAACTAGGGAAAAAATCTGCTAAAGGAAATGCTAACAGTCCATAGGATATTTTAAGCGAGATACACTTAGAACGAATTTCTTCTTTGTGTAAGCTTCAAACCAAACCAAACCAAGTAGTTCTCAAGTAAGCATAAAGGAAGACAAATTTTCCTTGTTTACATACTGTTTATGTCCCTAAACATTAAATCATTTGTTACAGATTCTGGCAACATTAGAATTGATGACTGAACATGAAACATTTTTTATCTTTAGATAAAAAAACAGCTGTAGAAAAGACTATTATTTCTGTATTACACAGATAATGTGATGATGAAAACCACATAATCTGAAAGCATGTCTCCAGTTCCTGACAAACAAAAGCAGTCTCCTAAATTTACTGAGGGTATTACTATAATGGACTGCTTCATCTTTCCACACCAAATCATGCTGTACTAGTAAGAAGGAAAAAAAAAAGTCACAACAGAAGAAGAACTAAATACAACATGCACCACAAACTGTGGCCCTGACAGCATAAATTGTGAACAGGCCTCAGCAAAGCTAAGCTGAGTGTGCATAAGGTCACACACTGATGCAAAAAGATCAGTGTCTAAACCAACTACAGCCTAGTTTCTCAGTATACCTTTGAACTGTAACAGTGATATACCTTATTTAACACATTATATTGGTTTTTTTTGTTAATATTCATCAGCATTGCCAATATTATTATCAAAAGCTCCACACACAGCAGATCTACACAGGCAATTAAGTGGAGCAAAATTGTGACTAAAAATATTTTAAGGAACAGATGGAAAACAATTAACTTCTGTATTTAAATGTATGTTCAGCTAAATCTGGTTACCTACTTAAACAGTACCTGTATCTAAGACAACAGTGCTTAGGTATAAGCAAAACTGAATAAAGATAATGCTTTATTATCATCGTCTTCTTGTGATGTCAAGGACAAAATTCTCTTCAGAGTCAGACGTACATGTATGGTGATATTTTTTCTAATTTATCTTCAGAATATTTCTATAACTCAGTCATTTGAGTTTTATTTTAATAATTTCAGGGCTATAAAGAAAATAAAGAAGCAATGAATTGCATTTAATTAGAAATAAAATAATACATCATCTCTCTCAATGGATTGCAATATTCTCTTACGATAATTTCCTTACATATTTTGAAAATCATATACAATGCCTTGATGCTCTGTAACAAGCAATAATACATTAAATGTTTCCAAAAGAACTGCTCAATGCTTTATTCATGTTTGCATCCTAGTGATTTTTTTTTCCAAAATGAAACGAGTTTACAAAAGAATATTAAACAAAGAAGTATTATCCTTCCTCTGATCTTTGTTCCAATCACGAAGATTTTAAACAACATTAGTCTCACACATAGCAAATTACTGCTTGTTAACTACTGTTGCCAACTGTTAGGGTATGTCTGCCTTACTATATCAGTTTGACCCAGCTTCTAGTGCTTAATGGTCCTCTAGGCTAAAAGCGAAAGCTGATCCATCAGGCTTACATTAGCATAGAATAACACTCAATGCTTATTGATGTGCATGCAGTGTAACTACCACCCCCGGCACCTAGCTCAGTCCATTATTTTCATTTTATCTCAAGTCATTTGTATGGTTGTCTGCCCCAGTTAAAGCTATGGCAAGACTGGTACTTAAATGAATTTGTGAGAAAGGAGACAAATGCCCCCTGAACTCCAAGCACTTTTCTATCATGACTTGCTAACATAAAATATACTAGTACTGTTAGGTCCACTTAGTGAGCATATCTAGAATGGCCTTAAGTAGCAAAGAAAAATCACTTAGGACTCTATCAGCTAAAAGGACTGCTGATTAAATGTTGGGGGTAGTGAAGAGCAGGCTGTTTGGGTGTTATTTTTTCAGTGTGATCTTTTTAAAATGCTGTTTTGATTCTGCTCAGAAGCCATTCAGCGAAACCTCAGTATCGTAACGTACAAAACACACTGGTTTAAGTATCTTGATTTAAATGAGCGCTGTTCAATAAGGTTAAAAATATTGTTTTAATCACACAGTGAAATCACATCATAAATGAAAAAAAATTGAAACTTTAAAACATGAATTGATAATCATCTTATTAGAAATTTTTGAAACAAAGCAAGCTATCACAAACCTCAGGGCATGGCAAACTACTCGGCCACAAAATATCATCACTGCAACAATCATATGTGACTATTCAATATTAACAAAACAGTATAAAGACAACTAGAAAACAGTTTCTAAACTTCCACTTCCTGTTATTTCACAAAATTTGGATAAAGAATTGTGTCAATGTTTGCATTTTCCAAGAAACTTACACTTGAGCATAAGAAAGCACAAGGAGCCAATGCAGGTGTTCAGATAAACATAGTGCTCTTCTCAGCAGGGATTTCAACATTTTACAATTAAAACATTAACCACCCTCTCTTTCTGCATGGACAGGAAAGAACAGAAATTCAAGAGAAAAATTTTGGTCAGGCAATATGTCAACCATTTTATAACATATGGTCAGTCAGATTGGCCAAAGAGTTCAACATATTTCCACTTCCACCAAAAAAAAACCCCATATTTAGATCCATACTTGTAATATGCACTTAAATACATACGTAATTTTACAGTTTTAAAAAGGATCAGACCCCTAAAAAAATATTCTATGATGCCAAAAATTATCCAAGAACAATCCTTCAAATAATGCCCCTGCCCATCAGTACTCCCACACAATATTAAAGAATGTCAGAACAGTTATTCAAACATCCAGCTGAAATCTAGTTAAAAGGTTGTTATTTCTTACTAAAAAAAAGAGAGAGTTGATGCACTGGTAACATAGTAGCAAGGAAGAAAAGGTGTGAGGAAATGGCATTAAGTTTAAAAAATTCAGGTATGTTGATAGAATGTTTGTGTTGAGAAGGACAACATCTTCCTTTTGTAGTGCTCCTGCAACACAGGAGCCGACTGGTCTCCAACCAAACAGGACGATTCTCCATTTTCTCCAGTGAGTCTCCAGTACATGTATGTAAGCAGGAGGTTTGTAAGTACTCATTCCAACCCTCAGGCAGTCAGAGTATATTTTGCGCTTTTGGTTTGAAACTTGATATGCTATGAGCAGCTCAAGGTTGTGGTCTTTACCAGTTTAAGGACATTTAAGACTTTTTTTCTAATTTATCCAGAGATGAAAGCATGAAGAAATCCAGAACTGTAAATGACTTAGAATCATAGAATGGTAGGGGTTGGAAGGGACCCCCAGAGATCATCCAGTCCAACCACCCTGCAGAAGCAGGTTCACCTACAATTCTTTTGTAAGAGTTCCCTTACTTCCATCTTCTAGGTAAAATTAAAATACACATATGCAGTCAAGTTAACTAAAATAACTGTTCCTCAGAAGTTCATAGTATTTTAACACATACAAACTGCTTTCAAAAGTGTTTCATGATTGTTCATGGACAAGAAAAGAAGGGGAAGTAACAACAAAATTAAAAGCACAAAAGAACTGAACTGCAGCAGCTCAAATGCGTGTCTGTAAGTGCTCCTTAGGGCAAAACTCCGCTGTAAGTATACACACAAAATATTTTGCGAACAAAGACTTCCCCGCACTGAAACTATTTGCTTCAGGACATGACAATGTTCTGAATAACTACAACCTGCCATAGGTTTTAAAATAATTTTCTTAACAGAATGCAGACACTTTTACTTTTTCAGAGTAACAACCACATTTCGTCTACACAGTAGAAAAGTCAAATGATGCAGCAAAGTTACTTTGTGGTAGATCGGTAGATCTACAGTGTAAGACAGACTGATGGCAGTCTTTCTGCAGCGCAATTGTTTGTTGAGCTATCAAGTGGTGTTGGTATTTGCTCTTTAAAGAGAGTTATGTGCTCATCATAATAGGGATTTGTGCTATGATTACAGTGAATGCTGAAAAGAATTATGAGAAGCTGTTTCACAAGAGCAGACATAACTGGAGTATGAGTTTTTGAAGAGTACCTGAGTTCACAAGAAGAGGAAATAAGTTCAAAAAACATCTTTGCACTTTTGATAGCTTAGGAGATACTCTATCACCACCCTAATTAATTTAGGAGCTTTCATTCCTGATTCTTTATTGACTTGTCCCTTGCTTCAGATTCTTCCCTTCACACACCAACACATTAGAGTAAATTACTACCATTCACACCCTGATATGTGCTCTGTGAAAGAGTTGGTGCTTGGCATGGAAGAATGGAGAGAAAGAACCAGGCCACACAATCAAGGCAGTGCTTACTAAAGCATACAGAATTCATTGACTAAGTTCATCTTATCACAACCACAAGGCACGTGGTGCCATTACGTGTTGTCTCAGATGAGAGAGCAGAACTAAAATCTGGTCAGAACACTTTCAGTCATTGGCCATGAGGTGTTGCTGCTCAGCACCAGGAAAATATCCTGTTTGTTGTCTTGCTGTAGTAATTAATAACATCATACTTTCAATCTTGGTCAGTTTGTGATAGCTTTGAAAGAAACACATACTTGTTCAAGTCATACTAAAAAAAACCTTAAGAACTGTTTATGTAATTTACTTTTAGGACATACTTAAGGATTCTACTACACAGGACCCACGGTAAGTGAGATATTTTACAAGGCAGCCTCTAAACCCTCAATAAGCTATAAGTCTCAAAACCAAAACCTCTACAGATCTCCAGTGAAAAGGATTTAGCAGGATTAACACATATGTAGAACTATCTCCTCCACATTGTCACTTAAACTCTGATGAAACAAAGAATCATTTTAAGAATGAGGTTTGGAAAACCACCTATTCAGGCATACATTGAAGTACTTCTGCATTTCAGAGATGAAGTAGTTTCATTCCCAGATATCCTGTTCTATACATTCCTGACTAAACACTATACATTCGTGTCTTTGAATGGAAAAAGGGGGAGAATATGTTTAACTCCTTTGAGAACCTCAGACTAACGCAGGAAGTCATCAGAGCCTTCCAGTTAACTACTCTTTTTAAAGATTTTCTTCAGGGAGGTTGCAATTTGGTTCTTAATCCTTGCTTTTTCAATTGAGGTTATCAATAAGGGTGCCAATTAGTACACACTGTAGTACTCCATGTGATGTAGAAACCTAACCCACTGAGAACTGCAGGGATATGCATTGCAAACTTGCTCTTCACATTTTTCAAAGCACTAACATGGGGCTTTCGTTATATTATGGGGTCAGAGACATCTCCAAATACTCGAAAGAAAAAGGAGTATGAGCCCTAGTGCTTAAAATAGAGACAAGGAAGAAAAACTATTACATTTATTGTGTTTTGTCATCATTTCTACATAACTCCCTTGGGTCAGCCAACCTGCATGCACAAATAAACGAGAAATCAAACCTGTCGCTCCTTGAATTTCAGATGATTCAAAATATTTAAAAATAAATTTCTATTTTAAAAAAAATACGGACTAGCTGGTGATTGTTGGGCATTTCACAGAATGATGTTTTAAATGACAATCCTATTAAATCATCCCCATGTGCCACTTTAATTATTATATAGTTCTGTAACAGTCTGCCCTTTATTCCCAAACCCAGTAGGAACCGATAAATTGAAACTACAGAATGAGCTTCCTGGCTGTGTCGCAGGCCCTTTAGTGCCAAGCATTTCTCAGCATTCATTTCAACAAACCACGTGAAGGTTTCTCATAGAAAGTAATATTGGACAAATGATCTTCTGCAAGTTTATCACAGCAGAGTGAAAACACAATGAGATCAGCAGGCAAAATCACATATGAAAAAAAGCCATACCAGCACCTCTCAAAAACAACTTAAATGAAGGAGTTCCATGGCATCTTTGAAAGTTATTGGGAACTCTGTATCTTGATTTACTGATTTACCACAAACTCTTAAAAATAAAAAAGACTGGATATATCCCATTTGTTCTGAAAGGAGATGGCATATTCTGAATAATAATACACAAAAATAAATATGTAAGGACAACAATCCAAAAATTAAAGCACCATTAGCATTTCTGAGTCCCAGTTTGTTCAAGAATACTTTGATATTCATACAAGCTACCCACCTGCACCAGAGAACTACACTACACAAAGCATTCACAGACTTGAATCAGGTATGTCAGAGAAAGATAGATACAGATAGAGATATCATCCCAAGAAGATACAGTCACACCACTTTTGTAAATAAGCCTCTTAAAACCAAATGACATGAAAAACAGCAGGCCTGAACACAAAACTGCAGTATATTATATGTTCTTACAGAGGCAGATCCCAGACAGAAATAGGAAGATGGAAAACAACAGTGGTCATTGCATGTTGCACACATTATTTTATAATGAGGATAGATGTAAGAAAGGGATTATTCCAGAGGGATTGGATGTAATGTGGAATGCAGAAAAGTGTTAACAAGGCATAAGATTTAGGACCAAAGACTGGACAGTTGAAAGTGAGATGGCAGTCAGCAGAAAAAGAAGTAATTTAGAAGAATTACTTCAGTTGAGGTAGTAAAGGATTTATGTCTGTTTACTGCAATACTTTTGGAAAGGAAGCTAGACATGGGATGATCTTTAGAACTGGTTAGAGTATTTTATGTATATTCTACAGCTATGATTAAAATAACTGAATCTGAGACGGTAATTTTTTTCCTAAAACCTGCAGTGAAAAGAATTCTCTTTCCTTCGGTGTACTTAAAGAACACAGAAGAGAAATATAGGACCTAAAGAGAAATCTGTCCAGTGCTCTGGAAAGATGGCTAATGAGTATATAGAGAAGCTCGGAGAAAAAACAGTGAATGCCACCATGAAACTAACTGAAATGATGACAAGACCAAGAAAGACAAGCCATGCTAGAAGAGTTCCTCTACTTTTCTCCAGCATAAGAACTAGGGATGGGGAGGTAGGAATGTCTGCAAAATCACTGCTTATTTTTCCTAGTCCATCCATCAGTGCTGGGTTAGTGTTATGTGGTGCTTTGTCTTTGGCTGGATGCTCACTGTTCACCAAAGCTGCTCTGTCACTCCTCAGCTGGACAAGGGAAAGAAAACATAATTAAAGTCTTCAAGATCCATCTGGACATGTTCCTATGTGACCCGATGTAGGTGAACCTGCTTCTGCAGGGGGGTTGGACTTTATGATCTCTAAAGGTCCCTTCCAACCCTACCATTCTATGATTCTAGGAAAGGCTTATGGGTCAAGATAAGGACAGGGAAAGATTATTCACTAACTACCATAACAGGCAAAACAGACTTGAATTGGGGAAATTAGTTTCATTTATTACCAATCAAATCAGAGCAGGATAATGAGAAATAAAAACTAAATTTAGAACACCTTCCCTCCCGCCCTCCCTGACTGTCAGGCTTAACTTTACTCCTGGGTTCTGTATGTCCTCAGGATGGGTAATAAGGGTTGCAGTCAGTTCATCATGTGTTGTCCCATCTCTTCCCCTTCAGAGGGAGGACTCCTCACACACTTGCTCTGTCTCTCCCCTGGGATACAGTCCTCCACTAACTTCTCCAATGTGGGTCCTTCCTACAGTCTGTAGTTCTTCACAAAATGCCCCAGCATGGGTCCCTTCCCCAGTGTGCAGTCTTTCAGGAACAGACTGCTCCAGCATGGGTCCCCAACAGAGCCACAAGTCCTGACAGCTGCTCAAAAAACCTGCTCCAGCGTGGGCTCCTCCCTCCATGTATCTGCAGGTCCTGTCAAGAGACTGCTCCATCATGGCTGCCCACAGGGTCACAGCCTCCTTCTGGTACCCAACTCTCTCCACGGATTGCAGGTGGATGTCAGCCACTCCGCTGTCCAGTGGCCTCCATGTCTGCAGTGGCAGGGTCTTACCACAGGCTGTACCATAGGCTTCAGGGTAATCTCTCACCTGGTTCCTGGAGCACCTCCTGCTCCTCCTTCTTCACTGACCTTGGTGTCTGCAAAGTTGCTCTCAGATATTTTTCTCATCTTTCTGGCTGCAGTTGCAGTTGGCCATGTTTTTTCCCCCCTTTTTAAATAGGTTATTCCAGAGTCACTACCACTAGCAGAGGATCTGTCTTGTCATCCTGGCATTGGCTCTACTGGCCGTAAGGAAAACTTCTAGCAGCTTCTCACGAACAACTCTCACTGTACTTCTCACAGTAGCCCCCCTTGCTACCAAAACCTTGGCACACAAACCTAATACATGCTGTTACCACAGGATATTTAAGAGAGCCATGAGCAAACAACACTTCACATATACAGAAAGAAAACAGAATCTTATTCGCTTCCCAATGCAGTAGCCAACTGAGATAAGGAAAATGATAGATGGGAGCTCAGACTGAATTTATAGATTTCTAGCACAAAATACGTGCAATTTGACAGCTACTTTCTCTGTCCCTTCTCTTAGTTTCCTATTGACGTACGCTTAAATCCCTCTTGAAGGGCTTACAGAGCTACAGTTTTCACTTACTAAACTGAAAGCTAAAAAAGTGAGTTTGTGATTATAAATTCAATTCTGGTACATTCTCTTCCTTAAGATTTCAACCTATTTTTATTAATCGCTGACTTCTCACAGACTGTCTTCTACCCTGACAGGAATGCAGGTTTCAGGATTTGACAAAATACAGCTTTAGTTCAAGCACTTCAAAAAGTAAACTGAAGCAAATAAAATGCATGCTCCATAAAGTCCATGATACATATTTCTTTAAACTAAACTGAAATCCACTCTCTATACTGAAGACAACAAAAATTATGCCACTAGCTGAATTTCACTGCCAAGCTGTCAACTTGAATTTCTTCTGTTTAAAAATAGCTGTTCATTACATTCAGTAATGGGCTGTCAAAGCATTACAGCACTGAACCTATATCATATACAGAAGCAATTGGGCAATGTGCATTATTATGTTTAGATTACTAGCATTTTTACAAGACCTCTGGGCTAATTTTAAATGAGATGGTTGACTTGAACTAAATCAAAACCAATTTTATTTTACTTTAAAGATACTACAGATTATCTATTTGTAATCAACTAATTCAGATCTTAATGAAAGAAAAAAAAAAGATTTACCAAATGTGAATATACAGTGTATCCATCCTTTTGTTTGTTTTCATGGATGTATTTACTCTAAACAACACACGAATAATAAAAATACTCTATTTGCCAAATTAAATAATATTCCCAATGGTATGAATTGGTATTGTTGCTTCTATGAATACATAATAGGTTGTTAGCAAAGAAATCATGCCTGAAGCATATATGCAGTAATATTTTAGCTCAGCAAAATAATTAGAGATGTTTTTTAAACTAACAAAATGCATAACCTGTCTTAATAGCTCATGATATAATTTTGCATGCTATTAAAAAAAAAACTAAACTATAAAAAGGTATCTAGAAATCACATTTGAAACATCCTTGCACAGCAGGATGTCATAAACCTAAAGGCATGCCAAAACGGCTCACTGCTAGGAAAAAAACAGAGACTAAAACAAGATCTGATGACTTGCAAATATAAATAATGAATTCCAAGGTCAGATTACTGAATCCTTTCGTTTCATTAACAACCCAGCAAAATAAAGGAAGAAAAAGCCACAAAATATGTAAAAAGCTCTATACTTTCCTTGTTTTGTGGAAAAACAAATTATTTTTCTGGATTAGGAAGACAAGAACACCACTGATGCAACTCAGTGCTTACATAGCAATATTGGGCTTTATGGTTCCTCATTTTCCAGTACAATACTTTATTTTCAAGAGTTTATAGTTCATCTGCAAAACATTTGCTAGGTTATGAAATCTGTCAGGATTTCAGAGGAAAATCCTCACCACTTATTAATTTTAATTATGACCATATTTAGTACCTTCATTAATGACAGAGTCCATGGGATTGAGTGCACCCCCAGCAAGTTTGCAGATGACACCAAGCTCAGTGGCATGGTCATCACACCTGAGGGACAGGATGCCATCCAGAGGGACTTGGACAGTGTCAAGAAGTTGGTCCATGGGAATTTCATGAGGTTGAACGAGGCCAAGTATAGGGTCCTACACATGGGTCAGGGCAACCTCCAATATTAAGACAGGTTGGGGAATGAAGGAATTGAGAGCAGCCCAGAGGAGAAGAATTTGGGAATAGTGATAGATTAAAAGCTGAATATGACCTGGCAATGTGCACTTGCAGCCCAGAAAGCCAACCACATCCTGGGCTGCATCAAAAGAAGCACGGCCAGCTAGGCAAGGGAAGTGATGCTGCCTCTTTGCTCTCGTGAGATCTCACCTGGAGTACTGCATCTAGCTCTGGAGTCCTCAGCTCAGGAAAGACATGGACCTGCTGAAGTGGGTCCAGAGGGGGGCCACAAAAAAAAACTGATGGCTGGAACACATCTCCTGTGAGAAAATACTGGAAGAGTTCGCCTTGTTCAGCTTTGAGAAGGGAACACTCCTTATTGTAGCCTTTCATTCTTAAAGGGGGCTTATAGGAAAGACGGGGACAGACTTTTTAGCAGGGTCTGTAGCAATAATGCAATGGGTAATGTTTTTAAACTAAAAAAAATCATATTTAGACTAGACAGAAGAAAGAAACTTTTTACACTGAAGGTGATCCAACACTGGACCAGCTTGGCCAGGAAACTGGCAGATGCTCTATCCCTGGAAACACTCAAGGTAAGGTTGGATAAAGCTCTGACTAACTTGATCTAATTGAAGACATCCCTGATTACCAACATTTGGTAGGATAAAGTAACCTTTGGATAGCATTAATCCCCAATTTTTACTTTATTTTTTCTCTTTAAATGAAAATAACTTAAAGTTATAACAAACTTCAATTTTCTTTTTACACATGTTTTAATCATGCTTTTGCCCAGTCCTTTGCAGTGTTAATTGATGCCAGACCTCTGAATAAAGTCGTAAATGAGTTAGAGGTTTTTTTTTCAACTACAGAGTTATAATACAGAAAGATCAACAAGGTAAAGTGTGGAACAAATACTTCTTCCTCCAGATGAGAAAGGAATGCATAAAGGAGTGATCTTTCCACACAAGAGGTGCTTTATGGCAGCAACAGTGCTTCTCTGCTTTGTAGCACAAACACCAACAACTCCCTTAGAACACTGAAGCTGTGAGAAGTAATATCATAGAATCATAGAATGGTAGGCATTGGAAGAGACCTCTAAAATCATCTAGTCCATCCGCATGCAAAAGCAGGTCCATCTAGATGAAGTTGCACAGGAACATGTCCAGACAGGTTTTAAAAACCTCCAGAGAAGGAGACTCCGCACTCTCCCCGGGCAGTCTGGGCCAGGGCTCCCTCACCCTCACAGGAAAGAAGTTTTTTCTTATGTCTAAATGGAACTTTCTCTGTTCCAGACTATGTGCATTGTCTCTTATCCTGTCACTGGAGACAACAGAAAAAAGTTGCAACCCATCTTCTTGACATGTACCTTTTAAACACTTTTAAGTATTAATGAAGTCCTCCCTTAGTCTTCTCTTTTCTAGGCTAAACAGTCCCACTTCCCACAGCTTTTCCTCATAAGGAAAATGCCCCAGTCTGCTGATCCTCTTGGTGGCCCTGCACTGGACTCTCTCCAGCAGTTCCCTGTCCCTCTTGAGCTGGGGAGCCCAGAACTGGACACAGGACTCCAGATGAGGGATCACCAGGGAAGAGGAGAGTGCTAAAATTTCTGTCTCTGAAAACCTGTTCTTGGCCAATTATGCACATTCTGTTTAAGATGTCATAATCTTTGAACACTGGAATGGCTATTTCAAATAAATTCAATTAATAAAGCACCACTACCTTCCTCAAGAAAGAAGATATCAACAAATAAGACTTCAAGCGAAAGAAATTTGGAGAGGTTTTTTTTCCCCATTCACTACCACGAGTAACATGGAATTCGTTCCTCAACAGCCTGACAGTTCAGTTGGAGAGCCCAAAGCATTTTGTACATCTTTCCATGTCTGCTACATGTTCTACGAGCTGCCTAGACTTACAGTCAAGAAAAAGAAAGCAAGCCAAACCCGTGAAAATAAGCACTATAAGCCTAATGACCAACAGAGGTTAAGTGCACTACTAGGACAGAAGGGATACTGTGAACTCAGAAGAAAACAGGACACTAAATTGTTTTTCAGCAGCACAGAAGACAGAGAACTCTCCTTTTCAATAGCTGGGCCTTTGTTACTGACTAATGCAGAAAATCCTCATTGGAACTTTGTTGCTGACAAGTTGTTGAGACCTGTTACTGTTACTTTTGCTTGAAACAAGTGTAACGTCTTTAGTCCTAATTCAACTGAAAGAATTCACAAAGCCAAATATACGCATTATTTACTTTTACAGTAATACACCTACTATTACTATTTGTTTATGCCAATTAAAGTTAAATAATATTTTAAATATACAGTATTTTCAGCCTGATAGTTTTAGAAGTTCCTCATTCAGTCTCTCCTCTTACCACTGTTTACTAAAAACTGGCGAAACCCAGTATGTTCATTCAATGACTGCAGAATAAATAAAATCTTCAGTTTGTACTATTTCACAATTCTAAAAAATTATAATTAAGTACATATGCATATAAAACCTATTTGTCACCTGTCAGGTCTATGCTGGTTTAGGGTTGTCTCATCTTCACCATGTTTTTCTTCTGTAAAAACAAATTTCTAACACTGCAAGGGACAGCAGTACTTATCTCTTCTTACTTGATGTTATCACACAATGTCAACATCTGAGATATATAGCAAATTTATTAACTTTTGCGAAAATACTTTCAGTGCTCTTGGTATAAACCATTAGCAAGCAAATTGCAATAGTCTTTTTATGTCAAAATTATGCAAATTCCCTTAAATACTCATGATAATCAGTCTAAAATATACCATTGAAGGTATATTTTAGTATATACATATACATATCTTTAGTATACATTGAAGTATAACACTAAAATTCTCATATGGCTTAACATAAGGATTGAACGATAGCAACTATTTCTGTACTATATGGTAAGTCTTCAGTGGAGAATCCTAGAGTATCTAGTGTCAAATATACATTAATAGCTACACAGTAAAACTTGACACAACATATTATAACACTTCCAAAGAGGCAGCTGTGATCTACCCTGTCAAAAACCCTATTCAAGTATGATGTATGAGGCATCTAATCGTTGATACATCTGAAAGTATTATCAGAGCTCCTCATCTATGAAGATGGAAATTAGCTGAAACAACAATTTTTTTTTTTGTTAAACCATTATGCTGAATAAATAATAGAGGAAGATATGACTATCCAAAAATTTGCAGAAAAATAATACAGAAAAGTGTGACTAGAAAAAAACTCCCATACTGGTATGTACAATAAATGCATCTGTGATACTTTTGATGCACCTTCTTTACTCATTTGGTAAAAAGCAGAAAACAAGGAAAACAAGGGATGAAGTCACCATAAAGTCACAGCATCCTCAAACACACACAAAAAAATACTTTTCTCCCAAGTAATCTGTAGTTTAGGAAGGTAAGTGATGTCTAATGCTGTCATACTGTACAGGATAACCATTCTTGAGTGACTGATAAGGAAAGGGATTTCTGATGGATTAGCTAGGTATGTTGAGCCTTGATAGAATGAAAAGATAAAATGAAAGATTATATAATGTGGGACATAGCACTGAGTGAGAAGATTTACTAAGAACAAGGTAACACAGAAAAGCACTTACCTTTGTAGAACACAGAATAAAATCATTTACAAATTATTTCCAGTACTCTTTTTTGACATTTAAAAGAACACTGCATACAATTCTATCTTAAGTTGACATTCATCTTTCAGTAAATGCTGTCTTTCAATTATATTAACATTTTTGCACAGAAGAGTTCCTAATAAGAACGTTAAGATAAATCCTTATTTTTTTTTAATTCTAACATTATGAGTTTGTGACAGAAATTTTTAACATCTGCTCCTTTCTTCTAATATGCTGGGAGATGGATTGTATCCATGCATACCTCTTAGGTTCTGAGATGCTGTCCATTTACTTGCTCTAACATTTTCTGCCATTGCATGTAGCTCCTTCCAACACAGTAGCACATGTTCACTGGAGGACTCTATTCACCTTTGAAAACACTGTGAATACATCTGTTCTCACAGCGTACTCAGTGAAATAACACAGTAAGCCTTTGGAAACTGATACTAAGATATTTCAAATTACAACCAGCAAAAATAAACAAACACCAACTGTGGAGAGGAAATAACATAGAGAGGGGGAAAAAAATTAAAAAAGCCATATTGTAAATACTCACAGGAGTCAGAAACTGATCTAGGTACTGGCAACTATAAGCAAAGAAAGAGAAAAAATACTTAAATGGAGAGAGAAAAAAAGAGGAGGAAACAGTCAAGAAAAGGGACATTTTGTAACTTAAGATTTGAGTTAGTCAAACACAGCACATATAAGCATAATTACTACTCTTGCTCTGTACCCTACAATACTGTTCTACATACCCACCTTGGTCTATCTTCTTTTTTGGCTCCAGTCACTGTTTATCCTAGTCAAACTACTTCTGTTTCTTCATCAGTTACCTCTTCCCAGTATTTTCCATACTATATCAACAGCATATACCAAGATGCTAATAACTTTCTTTTGCTTACGTTGAAAGGCATTTTTTCTTCATTTTCATCCTTCAATCTCTCCATAGACTTTTGTACCATAGATCATACCACGTCTTTCTCCCTCTTCTGAATTCACAGAATTGCAGAATGGTAGGAGTTGGAAGGGACCTAAGATCATCTAGTTCAACTGCTCTGCTAGAGGAAGTCCACCTAGATGAGGTCACACAGGAATGCGTCTAGATGGGGTTTGACAATCTCCAGAGAAGGAGACTTCACACTCTCCCTGGGCAGCCTGTTCCAGTGCTCCCTGACCCTCAAGTTTAAGTGGAACTTTCTGTGTTCCCACTTTTGTCTTTTACCCCTTGTACTATCACTGGACACTACAGAAAAAATGCCACCCCATCTTCTTGTCATGCATCTTTTAAATACTTGTACGTATTAATGAGGTCCTCCTTCCATCTTTTCCTTTCTAGGCTAAACAGTCCCAGGTCCCACAGCATTTCTTCATGAGATACTCCAGTCTTATAAGATTTGCACCCAAGGCAACTTAAGGTATGTTTCATGTGAGATAAAATAAAATACATCATCTTTGAGACCAAAAGGGAAGAGGATGGTGGGTACTCACCAGCACTAGGGGTACCAGAGCCAAACACTGGCTGTTATTTGGCTTGCTGCCCAAACACAGAGGGCTTGCATGCTGCTCATCACCCAGTTGAAGGCAGAAGGCGCAGTCTGTGTGCCACCTGTGGGGGGTGGAAGACCCAGAGCCAAGCAAAAATGAAGAGAGCGATCCTGTTGAGCTTGATGTGGTTCATAAGTATCTCTACAAAAAAATGCTCTCCCCCATAGTGAAGTACTCTTAGTTTCTCATTACATTACCAGTTTGTTGGTTTGGTTTGGTTTTTTTTTTTGGGGGGAGGGGGGCAGGACATAGAATCCTTCATGTCCTTCTTGACAATAAACTTTAAATTCTTCTCCAAATTTCTCTGTCAGTTAATTACATCTGCAAATTCATATGATCTTCTCTATCATCAAACTCAAAGCTCTCTTCATCTTCCAAATCCTACTTTGTCGTATTCTCCTCCATGAGAGATAGCATATTATCATAAAAAAAAACCTCTTTGCCCATTATTTCTGTACTCTCTTGATAAATTTGTTGCTGACTCAGTTTCTAAACACCACACTCTTAGTGTCCAATATGTAATACTGACACTGGTTTTCACTCATCATCCAGGATTTTTTAAATTCTTACACTTGATGAATTTCTTCTCCCATTTTCAGTATTCATTCATTGTTTTTATTACTAATTCTATTAACATTGTTTTTCCTCATTTCTGAGCACAGACATTGTGATGTTCAGTGAACCCACAAAGATCTGAAAAGTAGATCCATCTTTCTCATGATCATTACGCAGAAAAGTCACAAATCACAAAGATGGTAGTTTAGTTTCACACCAAAAGAGACAGTAGCACTACAAAACTGAAAGTTAAAATAGCATATAATACACAAAAGAATACTGAAAAATATCCTATTTTGTCAAACAGGAACATTTATGCTATTACTTAGTTGAATAATTAAGAATAAGGAAGAGGTTGTTAGCCATAATTATCCTGGTTTTACCAGCTAACATTACATTAAAATGTTCTTAGTATACTAAGGATGATGCATAATCACTAATATTTTAATGTGTTCTCAAAATACCAAGGAATTATCATAACAGTCAAAATCTACCATTTTCAAGTTACTGAAGCCGTTGTGCTCTAATTCTGTTTAAAAGTGATATTTTTTCTTTCCAATGTCATTAGTAGAACAAAAGAAATGCTATTTGATTACTTAATTTTTGCAACTGAATATTGATATGCTAAAAAAATACAGTTGCAAAGATACAGCAATAGGATAAAGTAAAGTATAATGAAGTGAAATCATATGATGAGGATATCCTATTACAGTTATGTGAGATCTCCACAACCTTTATCTGCATTGTAATTACAATATTGCTTCCCTTTATACAAATAGCAAGGATATAAACTAATTCCCTATTTGATTCTAACTCTGATTGTATCCTGTTAATCTGAGAAGCAGAATTGCTGAGAATGGTCGAGGTCTATGTTCACTAAACAAATGTAAAATCTACTTGAAAGGTTCTCTAAATTTTTGAACTAAACTTGAATCCTGTAAATTAAGAGTTCCATTCCACAGCATGAAGCTCTGTACAGGTATACAGCTGCATGGATATGGGAACAAATTTGCATATAGATATTTTAGTAAGTGCCAAGTATGTCAGTTTTATAAAGTTTTAATCTTGTATACAAGTCTAATGAACAGTTCTACTGCTTGTGGTAACTCATACTGACAGGAACGTTTGTAGTTGCTGCCTTACTGTTGAAAGTGAGGGCTTTGAGGAAAACAAAGGTTGTACAGGAAGGTCATAGCAAGCCATTTCCCTTACACAAATCATACTACTCATACCAAATGATGCAATCATGCTATTTTCCATCTTAAAAATAATTGCGATGAATGCCTGATTACTAATCACTTTCTAGATAAAGAAGATTCAGATATATTCACACACTACAGGACAGAAATGGTTTGCTTCAAAAATTAATGCAACATTCTATTATTGTATTTCATCCACATTCTCAAGGAATGCATATATTTCTACACAATAACTAATTCACACACACATATATATGTACAAATATATACAAAAGTACTTAGAATTAAATTATTGTACTTAAACACTCCTAAAAGTTCAGGCTAAAAATTTATTTCATATGAGTGTTGTCAATATTAGATCTTAAGGACAAAAACATGTTAACTATATATATTTTTACAAAGATCACTGGTCACCATGTCCATGCTCATTGCATGTCCTCTCCCCTCCAAAAAAAAAGGGAATTGGCGTTACTGTAGCATTCCTTCATTGATTGCAAATTTAAAAGTACCTCCGCATGGTACTGTTTTGTACTCATGGTAGACAAAGAATGAGTAAACATTTATCCAAAACAGAAGAAAATATTTCACATAAGAAGCAATATACCACTAGCAGAAAAGGAATATGACTGACATGTCCACTATTTAATATCTAAAGTAATTTTAAAGCACTTTTTCATCTTGTGAATTTGTCATGTCATACAAAAATTGATACTTACTTAACTAATGTTTTCAAAGGGAACATGGAATTAATAAGAAGAAATAAAAGTACAAGCTAAGAAATGTAAAACTACAATTGAGATGCTTTTGATCACCAAAAATATCAGTTCCCTCTCTCTTTAACATTTCTAGTTTGTTGATGAACCAACTGTGTTTGGCATAATTAACACTAAGATCTTCAGAACTCAATGACTGAAAATAATTGCTTCTCTCCTTTCTTTCCTGAGTATGCTGAAGCCCAACCTAAAGATTTAGAGCTGACTGGACAAATATAAAGGATGTCAGAAACAGTGACCGCTGACATGCCATTCAAGGCACATGGAAGAGAGTTCAGGCTTGAATGCCTCTAAACTGCTCATTGGTAAGATCAGCTATCAGTGAGACACAGTGTAAGTCAGCACAATTCACTGAGCCTGCTATGACCTTAAAATCATTGCTCCTGGGGCATGTTCATCCACCAATTAGTTTATACGCTCACTGGAAATCCATTGCTCAGTAAATGCACTGGTCTCTCATTCCACGGTGTTGATGAAGTGTGTGTGATGGCTTTCTCTTCACAACTTGACCCCTAAAGCTGACCCATCTGCAACTGAAGTATTCATGCCACTTGAGCACATCCTTGGTTATCACAGGGTCTGATATTTTCTTTAAAAACACCATTACTCGCATTTTTTCCCTCTTAGTTAAAAACGTTTTGCAACCAATAAAACACAGAGAACTTTTTAGGGGGAAGAAATTTAGTACATAATATGCTGAAGTACATCTGTAAAGGGAAATTAACCTATGTAAACCCTGATTTCTGATAAAACTGGTATGAAAACTGAAAATATCGTTTATCTCGGAGAACAGTTGTTAAGTCCAAATATTAACTCTCTGCAGTATATGTTCTATGTTATGAATGCCAAGAAAAAAAATAAAAATAAATAAAAGCATGAAACACAACCCAAAAAAACCCACACTCAGTGCAGGGTTATAGCTACCATCACAGCATGGTAAGACATAATTTTCTCTTAGGTGTTTAAAGAAAAGATTTATGACATCTATTTAAATATTACAGAGTTAAAAGAACAGTGTATATTGTGTGCTTCTCTGCAGGTCTCCAACTGCATTATGATCCCACTTCTATCAAATTTCAAACTCTAAATTAACAAACAAATTTGTAAAAGATAAACAAATAAAACTAAGCAAATTCCTTCACTAGGCTTATCCTACAATCTTGGATTAATTTTCATATCAGGTACTATCAGTGCTTACTACTAATATTAAGAATAATAACAGCTCATCTAATAGAACATAGCTTAAAAATAAAGCTACTGGGTTACTCCCTGTGTTCCTTCTAGATGTTCTCCAGACAAATTAAAAAAAAAGATCATGAATACATTTTGTCAAAAAGTGACTGTACTGACATTTTTTGAGGAAAAAGAAAAAGTTTTTTTTGGTTCAGCTTTTGATGAAATTCTGTCTTCTCTTCTTCTATGAGGGTGTTTTTTTTTGTGGGTGGAGGTAAGGATGCCTCTTCTTTCCTTTTACATATCCCCCAAGTCTTTTAGTGAAAAAACGGAAAAGGACGAAGACACAAACCAAATACTGTATTTAAAAATATTTTCTAAAAAAGAAAAGTAAAACCAAAGCTGTCGGTTATACTTATTTTCTGGAAAATGAGAACAATTAGCAGTAAGATTTGAGCAATCTGAACGTAATTTTTCTTGTTCTTCTTAATGAGAGTTCAGCAGCAAGAAGAACCTCTGTGGATGCAACAGAGACTTAGCAAAGATTCTATTTCAACTTTAAAACTCTATTAATAAAGCTAAGAAGAATTAATGATGAATATATTATATAGGTGAAGGTTAAGCTATGTTGCCAAATTTCAAACACAAAGTGTAACTGGAATCAGCTATTACAGAAAAGTTTTGCAATGGCATCTATTCTTACTTAACTATTGGACAAAAATATAAAATTATGAATGGCAAAAATATGCCAATGAAACTCAAAGAAGGTCAAACAGTCATTAACCTAGAAACAAATTAATAAAAAATCCTAAGGTAAAAGAGCTGGAAAAATTTAGATTAGAAAGAAGATGCTCTTTTTCATTAGATAATTAACTATTTGAAAGATTTCTGTGGCAAGATAGTTGATTAATTCTTTGAGCCTTTATATAAAAATTATGCAACTTTCTAAAAGCTATATGCCAATTCATCAATAAGTTATGTATTTTAAAAAGGTGTTATTGAAGGCTCAAATTCTCAATCAAATTAATGCATCACAGTCAGCAACCCAACATCACCTGAGTCATGGTAACTTAGCCTGTGCCAAAGTAAAATTTGTCTGACCATAGTATTGTGGGTTATCAAAGGTTTCAAACTTCAGTAAAGTTGAGAATAGCTTATCATGAGGGTATTCAAAGTTAAAAGACCAAAAATGACATTTTTGTCCTATGCAGACAAAAGAAATGTTGCTATGAATATATAAGAAATTGTACAGCTGTAAACTTAGTCCTTCATTAGCTCCTAATGTCACACTAAGCAAAGCTTGATAAGCCTTTTATAGACCCTTCGTATATTTAGAGGTAAAGAATGTTTGCTTTGTCTTGATTCTCTTCTGAATACTGTAAATAAAAAACAGTAATGCACTTAAGGTTAAATCTCATTTTTAAATACAATTTGCTGTAATTTTGGTGGATTTTTGTAAGGAAAAACTTTTTATATATTTTTCCATAAAATTGACTAGTTGGAACCTTCTCAAGTAGTTTTCTAGCAATAAATTAGGATTATTATTTACTTCAAAATAGCTACAATACATTGCACAGTTATTAACAAGATATATACATAGGTTTTATCACAATAGGTAGGAAGGGTAAGATATCTGGTCTTTAGGAAAAGACAACACAGAAAACACCCAGAATACTGCAACATATCACAAAACAATTGTTCTGAATACATAACAACCCCAGTGGTCTGATTCAGTGAGCTGACTAAACAACACAGCAACATCAAATAGAGAAGGTCCATCCTTCTCTTTGCTCCCTACCCTTCACTTTTCCACGTGGTTCTGTAAGACACATACTCTGTTCATGCAAGCTTTTGGGACACTTCCTTTTCATTTATTACATTTTCAGAAAACTGTACAGTTTGCTACAGTGCTAGTAAATTGTATCACCTCATGACAGAACATCTTTCAGCAAGTGGGCTGCCGTGCTGCTGGAAACAGGACAAGGACTAAGGAAAAGAGTGCTCAGGAGATACCTAACGTGAGAGCCTTCAGCAGCAGCGAGTAATTAAATAGCCTCAGCTGCTCATAACATATATCAACTAGAAAAAGCAGGCTAGCTTATTTTTCTTCCAGAAAGAGAAGGTATCACAATGATAGCCACTAAAAGATTATGGATTCAAGATCATTCTGAGACGAAGAAAACTGCTGACCCACAGAGAAGCTAAAATACTACAAACCATTAAATTACATGAGCATGAATTATACCACTGTAATCAAACAATTTGCATCTCACTGATAAAATACACCAGGGAAGTACATTTTTAAACCCTTAAATACCACATTTGGGTTCTTCTACACTCTTAATAAAACAGCAAAGCTTTAATAAAATATTTATCATTAAAGCAGTAAACACATATCTGAAGAATGAGAAATGCCACAAACTGCATCCCACTCAAAAATTTCAGGTCCAAATTATCTGCTGTCTTCTGAATTTTCCATAATTAATGATGGAGTTTCAAAATTTTATTTGTACTTAATTTGAGCTAACCATGGCCTGCTTTTAAAATGGAGCAGTCCTGTTGTTCCCTTCTTCTGGTGTACTTCAACCTTTCCTGTGCAACTGCACAGCAAGTTGGATTAGGGAGCTGATCCAGCTGAAAACTAATGTTACCAAAACAAAAATGAGATTAGTCAGACCATCTGGTACTCACTGTGCAGTCTCATAGTTACTATATTTGACACCAAGATTACAATGAAGGCATAAAACAGCTGAAGGTGGAAAATAAACCACAAGAATCATCTATGGACTAGACTTAGAGGAGGTTTAACATAAAATGTAGTAGGTATCTCTACGTATAGTTCTATATTTTAGTACTTAAATCTAGTTTTTAAACTTTTATTTCCATTCTCCGGTTTAAGTCATACTGCTGTTCTCTTACTTTGGGTTTTGTTTTGTTTTTTTTTTTCTATTCTTCTTGTGTCTTTCAAGGGCATATGATTTCTCGTCCTTAGTCACTGCTGACAGGCAATTGAAAAAGCTGATGCTGGTATACACACTGAAGAATCATTTCCCTTAAAATTAGGTTTATCCATTGTTAAAGAACCATGCAGTACAAATACTTCATTTCAAGCTTGTACAAGTTTTAATCTGAAAACTATGTGCTTCATTATCCCACAGAAATAGAGCTGTCTTTGGTTGTTATGAACAAGGACAGGCTCAGAAGCACTGACACTTGACCCACTGAAGATTTTGCAGTGTAACAGGTTGACAAATGGGAAAACAATTTGTGGAAATAAAGGTCAAAACTGCATCTGCTTCAGCAGGTTTGAAATTCTGATCAATTTAAAATGATCATAAGTATTCAACTAGATGTTCCCACTGAAAAACAGTTTTAAAAAATTCCAAATATCAGGAAATTGTTAATACTAAAATTGCTTAAATTTTATGTAGTCATTTCTGTAAAGCTATATAGAAAACCTACTTTCTGGAATACCTAAATCACATAATCCTCATTAATAACTGAAAAATCTTGAGGAAGAAATGGAAATAATGTCATTTTTAACACAGGTGTGATGTTCACTTCACGTTAATGTACATATATATAGATAGATAAATATATTAATGTACATATATATAAATAGAGAAGATATATACAGAAGGGTAAGATTTTGTATGTCCATCATGCAAACACTCTTCATGCAAATTCATCCTCAAGTTCAGTAGATATTGTCCAAACTTACATGAACACAGTCATTAAACTTCACAAAATGCTGAGCACTGGACTTCAGTTCTAGCAAGATGTAGCTCTGAACAGAAATATCTAAATGGGCATTTCAAAATATCAGCAATTCACCATTTATTACCTCTTGTAAAACAAAATCCTCTATGGTGATGAGGTCAGAGAACCTGACACAGAAGAGGAAAGAATGCTGAACCTCAAGCTATTCACAGGCCTAGATTACAATAGGCTTTTATTTAGTACTGAGCAGGAAGTCACTGCTACAATAAAGAAAAAAAAAGTTTTTTAAGATGTAGCAGAAATAAATTACCAAATATAATTTCCCAAGTACTAGCTACAGGGAAGTTCAGTTTTGACATGCTATAGAGCCCCAGAATGAGCACATTCTGCCTGTAAGTTACTAGATAAAATATGACTTATAAACTTGCTTCTTTAATTAGATTACTAACATACAGCTGCATAGAAATCAAGTTTTGTTATAAAAAGTTATAAGTACGTCACAGTGATCAAACTGATGAGATAGTTCTAACATCAGAATCAAACGTGGTTCCTTTATCACTTTACAGAATTATATTGAAAATTGTGTAGCTTTTCAAACTCCTTCTGACACGAGAAACAACTGAGGATCACTCCGTTGTCCAGTCTATGTGCCTGCTTACTGTATGTTCAACAAACTAATAATATTACATCAGCTTAAACATTGTTTTCTTTTAAATTTGCTTCTGTAATATTACTGTTTATTACAAAATTCACAAACTAATAATTCTGCAGCCATTTGCATAATATGAGGATATGCCAGAGATTAACCACTAGAAAATTGCTTTAGGCAAATTTTCTCTATGTATCTAAGAAAATATTTACTGGAAAGCAAATACAGGAACCAAACTGAATGGTAAGGTAGCAAGTTGCATTGTTCACTGTCATAGCCAGCCTGCTCTGCATGAGCAACCTTTTATTCTTATCTGACCTCAGTGTGAAGGTGATGTCTTTCAAGTGTGGTGACTAAACTTGTTAAACTACAAATCAAGAGTTGTACAGAATTGTTATAGAAGTAACAAAGAGCAGCTGAATGCAAAACCTACAATTAAGTTCCCAAACTAAGAACCTCGCTCCAGGAAAATGTTAAATTGCTCTTCTTCAATACTGTTGATTTACATAATCAGAAACAGACTGCACTTACATGCTTATGCATTTGCTATCATTAAAGCATTTCCTTCTCACATTCAGTTTATAAGAAACCGTATTGGTTGAAAACCAATATACAACAGAATCAAACCTGTGCACTTTAAAGTGCCCCTTCGACTTTAATGATTAATGCTGTGATAAATTTAAATAAGATCAAACTTAGAAAAGTTATACATCTACATAACTCATTCAGTCTTCCAATACAGTGTTGAATAGGTACCCAGTTTTGGGTAACATTTGGAACACAAACAAATGTCAAAACATTTAGTTTCACCTAAAGTTTTGGAAAAGTTTCTTCTCTAACAGAGACATCCACATAATTCTGGATCTAGTCATTAAGAGAGGAAAAAACCCACAGCGTAACAACACAACCTATAAAAAAAATCTCACATTGCAAGCCATTAACAAGCAGACAGAACTGGTGCTAAGCCAAGAGCTTCTCAACAGGTCTTCAAGAGGCAGTTGAGAATTACAGAAGGCTATCCTCTTCACCATGAAAAAAGAAGCATCACTTTTACTTGACAATATTTCTTGTAGAACTTTAAATGTCCAGTCTTGATCCTACATGTTAAGTTTTTGCTATTCAAGAAAAACTTAGAAATAAAATCTTCATAAATAACCACTTCAACACTGTCCCTAGAGTGCTTACTTCAGTAGTTTCTCTCAAGTAATTATTCTATTTTTTGTTCCTTAACTCCCATATAAACAAAGCTAATATGTTAATAAAAATGCATTTTAGCAACTGACTCAAGGAAAAATATTCACAAAGCATTGCAAATCAGCCCACATTCATCATATTGCAAGACAGCCAATAAAGTCTGCGTACAGTCCAGCAGGTCAGAGAAGATGATAAAGCAAGTAAGATATTCACTTAGGCTGACTGCCTAAAGATACATGAGATTGGGAAGGGAGGATCTTGCTTCATTTCATTTGAAACTTTTGCATGTTGCTCTCTGAGAATATGTCAGCTAAGGAATTTACCTAGAATAATCATAGCTATTTCACATTAGGTGTCTGCACGGTCAGCCTACCTACCGCTAAGCTTTCATACTGTGGATTAACTTAATTTCAAACTCAATCTGCTATGGAACAGTAATGTCCACAGAAATAAAGTTATCATAAAATTATTATTTAATTCTGCAATAACTTGTTAATTTAGGGACCAAAAAGAATCAGAAATGACAAAAGAAAGTAGATTCAAATCTTTTGATGGTAGTCAGCCATACTGTTAAAAATCATCCTCTGGTCAAAGTGCAGGCATTATGGTTTCAAAGTGACAGTTTGAGCACAACCAGTAAGTGATAGTTGACTAAAAATATATATAGTCAGAAAGGACACACTTGAAAAGCCTAAATTAGTTCACACTTCCCAAAAGACTTTATTTACCAGAGGTATGAATCTTCCAAAACAATCCAAGAAGGGCATACATGTAGCAGATTTAACCTTGCTGCTTATCATCCATCCCTTCTACTGGGGGAAAGGAACTTAATTTGCTGCTGCTTTAGTAGATACCAGTGGGACATGACTTGAGGCTTCCTTAGGCTGTGTGGGCACACATGAAACCTGTTTCAACCAATGACTCGTCAAGCTGAAGACTGTTCATACAGAAGAGGACATGGTACTGTAGCAAACTGGATAAGATATGAATGCCTCACAGTATAAAACTTTTTTTTTTTTTGAGACACTAGAAAAATCTTTCAGTCCCAAACCTGAGAGATATGCAAGTAAAAATCCTTAGGCACTACTAGAGATCTAAGAACTACTTTTGCCATTGATTTTTTTTATTACTTTATATTCCTTTTATTCATGCATTTTTTGTTCACTCCTCTAAAGATATCTATTTCTGTCTTAAAATGTAAAATACGTTTATCTATGCTGAACTGACATTTTCTCCAAGATTCCAATGGAAAAAATGTATTTGATATGTTTAAAATCATAAATATTTCAGTCTAAGAATAAAATTTTATAAAGAACTTACCCTGGGCCAGAACATCCTTTTAATCTACAGTGACATTCTGACATTGAATTATGTGCAGTGCTGCACCTACATCAGTGAGAAATATTTAATATCATAATAGTGCTTAAAAATATTATAAGCTCTAGTCCTAGTTTTAAATTTGTCTCAAAGACAAAATGTGGCAAATTGAAATATTCAATATCCTCTGTACCCACTCTTAGCAGATTAACCATTTGTGTGACTTCATCAGTCAATCTTCTCATTACAGAGAACTGAAAAGGAGATTTTAGTATTTTTAATAAAAAAGATCACATACAGGCATTAAAGAAAGCATATTTAATTTATTTTTACATAAGGTATAACTACCCTAATATATCTGTACTATTCCCAAGTACACATATTTCCACACCTGGGTTAATTTTGTTGGCATTTAAGTAACCAGGATTTTACTCAAACACAAAATTTACAAATTATTGTTGTCACATTTTAGAATGTGTGGATGATCCACTGGCCTGCATCTTCTAAGAGAAGTACATTTTTTCTTGTATGATTTTAACACTGCTGATGCAATTGTCTGAATATTTTAAATAAACATGGAACTTACCCTGCACTTGAAACTTGAAATCTCCTTTGCATCTCAAATAAAACCTTAAATGACAAATCTTAATTGGAGGATGAAAACTCTTCTTGTTTCAAGTCTACTTAAATTTAGTTTTGCTAAATATCTTTCACAGAACATGGAAGGTTTTGTTTTCAGTGTGGAAATAGAACAGTGACTCAAAAAATATTTCTTTTCATTTACCAAACCACTCTGTTTTCAGAGTTGCATCCACATATTCTACTGATAAAGACATTATGAGTAATATTCTGTTGAAATATTCACCTTAAAACTTTTAAAAGTGTATTTCTTCCTATGTAATACCAATTATTATTTTCTAAATGTATTTAAATCAGCCATCAGAATACCATGAAGTTGCACAACTACTGCTGAATGCAATCAGATTTCATGCCTCTACCAAAAGTATTAGAGCACACACAAATAGAGCTCCTTTTTAATAGACTTCACATTAGGAGAACAGAAGAACCCAACTGTCTAGCAATTTTAAAAAGATTACAATCTGACCTGACGTTGAACAATGTAATTCTAACAGCAGTGATTAGAAAATACCAAGTGCTCATGAATTCACTACAGGTGAAAAGTTGACAGTTTTTCACAACACATTTTCACAAGGACACACACCAAATTTGTATTCTTGTTAGTTGTTTCAAATTTAGGATATGCTAAGCTCATTTCACTATATTATGCTCCCAAAATGCATTAAAGAACAACATCATTTCTAAGCTCTGAATTATTATCAGTAAGGATAAGGAGTGTTGCTAAGTTTTGCAAAATGCTTGGCATAACAAGTAAGCACTGCTTTTCCATTCTTCTAAAAATGCCATTTAAGGGTTTCAATAGTTCTGCTAAACCTAGACTGTAAGTGCCATGCTTGAATCTATTTTTTTGGATGTTTGCCCAACAATAAATGATCCACAATGATCTGAGGACAGCACTCTCATCCAAGAACTTAATCAGATTAATGATGTATTTGTTTTATAAAAAATGAATAACATTAAGCTTGAGAATACCTAATTTACATACTAAACGGTTGAAGAGGACAAAAAAAATACCAGTGGTTTTATAAAATTAAGATTACAAAATTGACTATTGTCTTGAAAATCTGTTACTAAATTGCAGAGATGCAAAATAATAAATAAGTGTTCATTAGCAGTGTTTATGTAAATTCATGAGTAGATGTTTAGTTGTTCAAAAGACTTAATGATGTTTATGTTTACAAAGAATATATTGGGAGCAATGCTGATATTGCAACATAGGAATGGCAAAACCAACATTACATACACAACTTTCCAGCTCTTTAGATCTAAATAATATAATTAACACTTTTTAAAATTTTACCATAGACTTAAGATGCTGAAGGGAGCACTGAGAAGATATGTGAAAGCAGCAGTTACACTGTTTGAATTTGGTTTAGTTTTATATAAAGACAGAGACCTAATAGATTTAAATTACACAAAACTGGCAGACCTTAGAGAGGGAGGAAAAAAAATAGTTAATATTCTGTATTGATTTCTTCTATGTCCTAGATAGTGTTCCTCTACCAACTTCATTACCTCATAAAAATATAACAATTATTACCCAGATTACTAGCTCTCATAAGAATGCATTGGTGTGCAAATAACTGAGTCACTTAAGTAAATTACAGAATAATATGATTTATCAGTACTATATATAGTATTTTTTTTTGTCACATGAAGAGTAAGTTAACCTTTCGAATCACATACTGGTAGACCCTATTTCCAAATCACAATGGGTGAAACTCTGCACATTGAAAAACAATAAGAAAAATAAAATTGGCAGTAGATGGAACAGTGAAGATCAGGCTGGAATTTGCCATCTGGAATGGTAAATCTGGAATCTATCATCATACAAAAATTCAACAAGTATTATGACCAATTGTAAAGACTTGAAGATAAATTCCTTCTGCCTTTAGGCAATAAATACTTTAATTTGATAAAACAGACTCTTGTCTGGACAAACAGAGCTTTTGTAGTGAACCAAGACAGTTAGCATACATATCACAGAAACATAGAACCTTAAGGGTTGGAAGGGACCTCAAAAGATCATCTAGTGTAACCCTCCTGCCAGAGCAGGACCACCTAGGTGAGTTTTGAACATCTCCAGAGGAGACTCCACAATCCATCTGGGCAGCACTGTTCCAGTGCTCTGTCATCCTCAACAGTGAAGAAGTTTTTTCTTACGTTTCTTTGAAACCTCTTATGTTCCAGCTTGTACTCATTGCCCCTTGTCGTATCATTGGCCATAACTGAGAAAAGCCTGACTCCATTCTCCTGACACCTGCTCTTTATGTATTTGTAAACATAATGAGGTTGTCCCTCAGTCTCCTCTCCTCCAAGCTAAAGAGCCCCAGCTCCCTCAGCCTTTCATCATAAGGGAGATGCTCCACTCCCTTCATCATCTTGGTGGCCCTGTGCTGAACTCTCTCCAGTAGCTCCCTGCCCTTCTTGGACTGAGAGGCCCAGAACTACACACAATATTCCAGATGCGGTCTCACGAGGGGGAGAACCTCTTTCAACCTACTGCCCACAGCCCTTCTAATACACTGGCTGGCTCATGGTCATCCTGCTGTCCACCTGCACCCCCAGGTCCCTTTCCACTACACTGCTCTGTAAGAGTTCATTCCCCAACCTGTACTGGTATGTGGGGTGATTCTTTCCCAGATACAAGACTCTGCACTTGCCCCTGTTGAATTCCATTACATTTCTCCTCACCCAACTCTCCAGCCTGTCCAGGTCTCGTTGAATGGCAGCACAGCTTTCTGATGTATCAGCCACACCCCCCAGTTTAGTATCATCAGCAAACTTGCTGACAGTGAACAGATATAATTCAGGACACGTCTGGAAACATTCCTAGGTCAAGCAAGGGACATAGTAGATATGCAACTGTAACTCAATCTGAAGTATCAGGTAGAAGTTTCTAACAGACTGTTAGTAAAGCATGAAACATTATCTTGGCAACAGCATCAATCATAAAAACTTAATATGCCTTTTTAAAGATATTAGAATAGGAATGCTTCTGAGTACCACCTTCAAAAAGCAGGACATCAGAGAGTAAAAAGTATAAATAAAACAATAATAAAACGATAAATAAACCCTTTTTTCCTTTGCTGGGAGAGGATGAGGGAAACAGTCACAAAAGATGGTGCTAGTAAAATAGCTCTTCCAACGCCAGAACACATCTTCAAACCCAGAAGAATAAAACAAGATGAAAGCTTAGCTTCTCCAGAAGACAGAAAGGTGGGGGCAGGAAATCTGCAACTTATATGAAGATTTCAACAAACTTGCTTCCCCACTGATGTACAAAACTCAAATTGTTTGGCACTTCTATTGAAAATTCAGGCCTACAACTGAGTAGTATAGGAACAGCAATTGCTGGCAGACTTGTATCAACAGAGCCCAGCAGTTGGCTCTATTTCAGCTCCTATCTAATCCTTATATTATACTGCGCTCATCACCACAGTATGTGAATTCCCACTAATGCGATGTTATAGCTAAAAAACAAAGCCCACAGCAAAATACTTGCAACTCAGGAAATCTGCAATTAATATTCCAGCACGGACTTAACTGTGTTCCAGCACCCCCTGCCACTCTTCATCTGTAAGTCAGTTCATGCTAGTTATATTTCTAATGGAGGCCACAATGTGATAGTAATCCATATGTTCTGAGTGATAAATCGACAGCCTCACACAAATGGGACACAAACTTCACCATAGCTTCTACACATCAGAGCAACATTTTTATATGCTTGTCAGTTAATGTGTTTGTTGTATGGCACTACTCAGCCCAGGAAAATTTTTCACAATGAGATTAAAAAAAATCTGTGTGTACTTTCTAACTTAACACTGCCTATGACACAGTCTCATATTCTTTTACCTATATTTTCATTCCCCTCTTCAGATACCAAAAAATGATCCAACAAAGCAAAGGTTTAACATCAGCGTCATAATGACTTACATCAGTAGATCAACGCAAGTCTATTGCACATGCAGTCATTCTGTAAAATGTGCAAACACATAAAGAAAAACATGACAATTGCACAAGTGCTTGTCCCAATTATAGAAGTTTTTCTACCTGTTTTCACTGTATAGGTTATGTAGCACAATCCTGTGATGCAACTACCACTAAAATAGGCAGACCAACTTAAACAACTTTCACCTTCCCCCTAGCTAGATAATATCCTCCACAACCTGTTTCCCTGGAAGTGCTGGAAAATCCACTATGCTTACTGAACTGGAATAGTGCCATGTGCTGGGCATAAAGGGCAGGGTCTGGTAACAGTGGGCTCCATGAAAAATGCCAGATCAGGTTGCCTCCAAAACTGGTGGGAGCAACTCATTTATTCCCCAAAAATTAGACAAAAGAAGCACATATTGTTTCTGCTCAGATATCATTTAAGAAAGCATGGCAGACACTGGAGGAGTAGAAATGGAGGAGACGTGGACGATTATGTCATTTGAGATGTGCATTCCCAGAAGAAGGATGGTTCAGGGGTAAGCCATGCTGAAGTCAGTACACTCCCGTAGTAGTAGACATTTTTAATGAAGATGTTAAAATTTTCCAAGCAAGAAGAAGATACAGGTCATGTCTAAAAAGCAGCAGTAATCACACTTTCTTTATGTGGTCTTCGTGTGGTTTACTTCATTGCACATGTAACCGGACTCCAGTGAAAAGCAGTAAACCCAAGACATTACTTCATGACGATAGATGCGTATCTTGCTTCAATTTGATGACAATGTGAACCATTCACTGAGGATGTATATCCATATTTCTGACTTGAATTTTCAAACAAAATCCTCATATTCTGAAGTTACAACAATTCATGCTTAAATGTTCTATTTGTTTTGTATGTGGGACAGATAATAAAGCAATAAATAGCATGCATTTTATCCGTGATTTTGACTGATATAATAAGGAATGTTTTCCTTTTAGTGAAGACATACTATAAATTCTGAGGAGAAAAAAACCCAGATATCCATTTTTCTTTTTGGTAGGTTCATGCCATTTTACAATGCACTAGTACCAGGCTTTAGGGTGCTGTTCAGATTAGCCATGACTTGAATAGAAATTCATTCTTTTTCTTTGCTGAATGAATGCCATTATTTGGTTGCGGGTTATAAGTACAGTTATATTTCTAAGAATTTTATTTCAGTCTATAACAGCTCAGGAATAGGAATATTACTCATGTTCCATTTCATAGTGCTGAAAGTGTTTTGACCCCACATAGAAATTTGAAGACCTTTTCTGAATAGGGCCTTCTATTCACATAATGATTTTTTTCTATATTATTTTATTAATATAAATACACTTCACCTAGTGAAAGCAGGTCTTACATAATATACAAGAGGCTTCTTATTACATTGTGATAACTTAAAATAGAGTCTTTTGACTATGAAACTTATTTTTTCTACTTAAGTGGATATAAACTATGTGAACAATGAGAAACAACATCTTTTTAAATGACCTGGTGATATTTAAATAAAAAGAAATTACGGAAATATTTTCAAACCCAAGTAAAACACACAAAAAATAGGCTGGAATAACAAAGCAGTGAACTAGATTATCTTGTTTTTCAGGATGTCGTGTTTTGATAGCTGATTTTTTTTTTTTTTTTTTAAGAGACAGTGTCCATTTAAAGTCCAGGGCTGATACTCTGCCAGAAAGGTGAGTGCTATCATCCTACTGTGGCCAAAACAATTTGTGACATAGCACCTCTGGTTTTTTCCCGTGGTTTCAGAAGAGCATTAAATTTGTGGCAGCCTTACAATTCCTCTAACAGCAGTTGCTGTTTGCCATGACTTGGAACAACTTTTCCAAACCAAAATATTATTTCACAATCAGCCAGGTGATTAAATTAATCACTCAGATGCTGTGTTTTAGGTTAGTCTGTGGTCAGTTTGCTAAATATCTGGCATTTATTTTCCCAGGCCTTTCATAGCAGAATTCTCCTCAAATCTGCTTGCATCCGGGTTTGTTGATTCACACTGACATTGCCATGAATTCACCTGACCTGTACCAATTTCAGCCCTGACACAAAGCTGAGGGAAATTTTATTTAGCACCTGTTAACAATCTGCTCTCCATTTCATGGTCTTCACGGAAGTTCCAAGCAGAGACTGATGGTATAGCCATCCCAACACATAACATGCTCAAGAATAAAATAACTTAGCACATGGGAAATTTAACATACCTTTGAAAAAATGACAAATCCTTGAGTGCCATTGAAAGGCCAGTGACTCCACACTTACACTCACAACGTTATGGGGACTGTTCCACCCTCCAGCTTGTACTGGCGCTCCAGAAAGTGCTCCCTGAGGGACCTCATCATGGGATGAGACATAAGAGCATGAAATAGCTAAAAAAGGAGGACCTGAGCAATGTTGCCCAAAGTGTTTACTTCTGCCACCTACCTTGATCTAAACTTTTAGCCTGGCCTCTTACATTGCTGTTTACATTCTTTTACTGCCTGTGCCTGGTGACAGGGCAAAATTCAAATGAGAGTCTGGGGATGAGGACAGGAAGAGAGGTCTTCACCTTCAGCAGCTGAGCCATTTTAGATGATCTTGAAATGTTTGTGAAATCAAACTCAAACTATTACAGTTTCCTTCTTTTTTACCAGCTCCTCTGAGTGATCTTGTGATACTAATGCCTACAGAGCCAGGTGCATTGATAAGCCATGTCCCACACTGGTCTCAAGAGAGGAAGCAAAGCCTTAATTAAGACAGAAGCACTACAGATGATAAGATGCCTTTTCTCTGAGCATCGTGGGAAAGAAAAAAGACTGCTTGGATGCAAGAGTGCTTAAATGCTAAAAGTGAACATACTGATAAATGTAAAATATTCGAAGTTATCTTTAGGACAGTGGCAGATGTTGAGGCTAATTGCTGTCTGCAAACAATGAAATAACATTGCATATGCCATTCTATGATTCTGTGCACTTACATAAAGATAACATGTTAGTTGTAAATGAAATAAACCCTCTCTTTTAAAGAAAGCATTTAAATATTACAAATTTTAAAATCCAAAATAGAGTTATACAGTTATCCAGACCTAATACAATATTATTGTCAATTACAGAACATGCTAAATATTTTCCTAAGGTCAATTTTTGCTACCTGAGGCATTTGTTATTTAAAGCATTACCTTACATCAATGAAAATAAACAAGCGATTTAATCATAAACTTTGAAAAAGTAACCCTCAAGGTATATTAGTGCACCAATAGCAACCCTGTTAACTGAAGCATCATTTAAAAGTGTCAATGGCTCTTACAACACCAGTTGCAATCCCTTACTAATTTAACATTACAGCTTCATTTCTTGTTCTAATCTCATCTAATTTACCCTTCTTATTTCCTTGCTTCTGGATATGCTAGGTTTGCCACCCAATGAGTTTATTTCACTAGTCATTCACTTTTAACAGTAAAACAAAACTATTTGAGGGGAATAATCTCCCTGCAAATCCAACACAGGATAAAGAGCTCTTATTTATCAAGCATTTTGTGCCTTGAATTGAAGCATTATTGCGAAGAGTGAGCAATAAACAAAAACACCTCAGGGGCCTGGGAGGAGCAATGTAACCAATTACATTTAATTAAATCAAAGGATGGGAGCCCTAGGGTTGAATGAGCTGAAGAACAAATTTGCATTAACACCTAGCCGCCAAACAAGTAGTTCTTGGTTTAGTCTGGAAGTACAATTGTTGCCATCTATTCTCTGCACTGAAGGGGGGCCATTAGCTAAATTCTTGGGAATTGTTTGTCCACTGATGAGGGGCTGCCTTCTCAACATTTCACCTCATCACACAAGAAAATTGCCTACTAAAATAAACAGTTTCTTCTGAAACCCAGCAAACAAACATTATTACAGGACTCACAAGTTTGCAATCTGTAACACTTTTGTTCAAAGTCAACAAAGACAACAATACCAGGGCTCTCACACCTGAGAGAACCAGAAACCCTCCAAGCCCTATTCAGCAGGATGTGGAGAGAAGAAGTGAGATGAATTCATCAGACCACAATGAATTCAATAAATTCAAACATATAGGATCATGATTATTTATAGCACTTTAAGAATGGATGCAAACATTGAGTCTGTGGTAAAATTAGAAGATTTCCTAACACCAAAGTAATTATCAGTGCAAAGTACCTCAAGCCTTCTTCTCCACAATTCAGAAGGCAAGAGGGAAAGATTATGGAAGTCTGAGAAGAGCAGGGAATGGAAATGAATAAACGCAAGTATGAAAATTATAGAGAACTTAAGAGCAATGTAATACAGAAATATCAAGCCCTCAACTCTGTACTTTTCAAACTATAGGGAAGCAGGAGGGAAAGACTACAAAGTTTTAATCAGTTATAAACTACACTTTCTTGAATGTTCATTGCACGGTCATGCTAAAAGAGAGTTTATATGTACAGAGGGTGGGTTTTTTTGAAGGTGTCTGCGAGGCATTTGATACAGTAGCAATGGCCAGAATTATTTTTTCATTATTTTTAAGACATATTTTCAGGGATATTTTAAGTACAATAATTTCAAATAATTAGAGATTTAAACTTATTATCCATACCTTATCCCAGACACAAAGTATACCTTAATCTACATCACTCAAAAGCATAAATTAGTTTATCCATTTTAGGTTATACAACAAATGAAAAGGAACGTAATGGTTTCAAAATACTTTGCCCTAAACCTCAAGCTAAAAGGCTGAATTATTAAAATGATTTTTTAAGCAATCAGTGTTCATTGTGCCCTAAAACTGCAATAACCAAGATTCTCATTTTGAAAAATACCGAACATGCGTATATAATATTTTCTTAGCTCTTGTTCCTTGAATATTAAGATGGGGAGTACAGAGAACAAAAAAAGACTTTTGTAGAGGTCTATAAGCTCTGATCTCAGTCGTTTCAGGAAGTTAGCTGTTCCCCTCTTGACCTATTAATTTTCTTGCTCTGGAAGAAATTAAACTGCAGTCTTACTCTGAAAAGGGACCATATAAAAATATAATTTTATTCTTACCACACAAAGTTGCTGCATTTATTTACTCATAGCTACATTTGCCTCTCATAATGACAAAAGAAAATGTTTTAGTACCCTTTTATTCACTGTTAGACACTAAAAGCTAAAAAAAAAATCTAATAGCTTGCATTTAATGAGACCATAAGTTGGCTAATGTTTTCATCTTGTTAATTGTGGCAGTATCCAGCATAAAGTAAGTCACAAACTCTGTGCCATCTATCAGTAAACTCTGTTCCATCTATCACAGGTTTGCTTTCAGACTACATCTACTTCTGACTAACAAATTCAACAACTGAAATAAGCAGTTCCTCCCTCTTCTGGACACGAACGATAACATTCTTTGTGCCAGATCTTGCGAAAATTAGGATATATGGAGAGTTTGTTAATCTGGAAAAAAAATCCCAAGCCCCAAATCAAACACAACTATCATTCTCAAGGTGGGCTATTTTTTCTATTGGATCCACTAATATAGTTGACTGATTGGTATGAAAAGCTTTAGAGGCAAAATAAAGCATAGCAATGGGAACAGATGATCAAGCATTGGGAGCAACACAAGACAAAACAGGACTGCCTCCTTTAAGCAGCATCACAGTGCTAGCTCAGCATAGCAACTGGTGAACAATGCCAGCAAGCATCTAGCTTAACATTTACAGGCACCATAATTTAGACACGCTTCTCAACAGATCAGAAGAGTTCATTGAATAAAGAAGCACTAATATGTTCTGGAGGCTGCTTTGCTATTTTGTTTTAGAGTATGCCTTGCCAACGTGTTTTAAAACCACGCTGAGACAAAGCATAGACTAGATTCACATGTATAGTCCTCACCTGCATTAATCCACATTCCTGAAAAAAAAAAAAGAATCACTCTTACTCTAAATATGTACTTGCACCTTTATGGATAACATGCTCCGAACATCACTGTTACTGCTTTCTCTTCCTCAAGATAACTAGAGACCTGATACATTTCCCAACTCTTGGCCATGACCCTTGTACTTCCTCTACCCATGACAAGGGTAAAGGAAGGCACACTAAGAGTTTTGGTGGTTCAGCAAGGGAACCATGGGAGACTAGATGCAAGGGGGCAATTAAAGACGGAGCTCTTTTAATAAATCCCCTGGGTAACATGCTACTTACACCTTCCAGTGTGTTTAAAAAGATCAAACAATGGTGTACGCACATGAAAATAGTTGTGTTTGTGTTGTTTTGGAGTTGTTTTAAAGCTCACAGATGGCATGTTAATCCAAATGAATGTTTAAGGTGTGACACTTAGGAAAAAAAATTACTGGTGAATTATTTAATTATGTCAAATTTGTTTATTAATGAAACCACATAATTGTAAGAACTTGTGAAATTACCAACCATTTCTGGATATTCAAAAGTTTGACATGGAGCCTACTGCAGTCATTCACTGCTGCAGGAAATGTTGAATCCTTGCATTAATCTACACACAGAAAGCACTGTTCTAGAACTAAGTCTCCATACATACATATAACACTATGTACATGTTTTCTGGACAACTATAGCACACTGTCTCTGAACACACCTCTTGCTCAGGTAAGAAAGTTTCTGGAGTGTGAGGTAAGTCAGGACTTCTTTTGGACTGAAAGAATGAAAGCAGAAGAGCAAAGAAGATAGAAGTGCAGCAAAACAATGTGTGACATGGTTGCAAGCATAAGAAATGGTTGAACAAAGGGGAAAAAAACCAATAAATGGTCTAGTTGAAAAAATTAGGACAGAGCACAGCTATTACACATCAGACATAACAACTCACCTTCAGCGTTACTCTGCCATGTAAACTGAAAACCAAGAAGTCCTCACAGTAGCCAGTCTGATGAAACAATAGCTCTATGAATTAACAGCACGGAGCATATACATACCAGCTACCTTTCTAAGTACTTCCTTTCTCACAAGATGTGAAAGGAACTATACTGTGACAGAACACTCCAGAGCACTGAGTAACTTAACTGCTGATGAGCAGTACAAATTCAATGTGCATCTTGAATCCCTATGTATCTTAGAGCTATGGCTAGCAGCAAAATTAAGATTTTACATTAGTCCAGACACAAGGCTGGGAGAGGTGATGCCAAGACTGTTTCCAAAGAACTGCTAACTATTGTTGAAGATCTCCTATAAAAGGTATTTTCTGAAACAAATACATATTTTTTTTTAAGCATGTTTTTGTAGGCAATATTAGTTTGAAATTTGACAATTTCAAATGTTAATTTCATTCATATTATTTGAAAACATGTACTTCCATTTATTAACAATACGTTTTCCTCAAAAGCATTCAATATTGGGGGGCTTTTTTATTCTGTTTTTGAAATCAACATACTTCTCATTTGCAGTGATATTTTATGGTTTTCCTGTCTCAGTCTTACCAATTCTGTACTATTTTGAAATCCACTGCGCTCAAATGTTCTCAAAAAATACTTATTACAATTTGAATTAATTATGTCCTTTTTCATATGCTCATGTTTACTCCAGTGGAAAACTGAAATGTGCTGCCTAATTACATGTTTGTTTTACCATTCTGATCAAATTGTTAATTAATTGATCTCAGGGTCTTTTAAACAAGATTCGTAGCACTGACCTAAGCAACATAGAAAGTCATTTTACACAGAACAGGAGACAATCTGAAATTCCACTGGGCTAAATATAGCTGCAATGTACTACTTTGTACTGGTATTATCAGTGTTTGATGCCACACTCTTTATGTGTTTAAATCAGACAAAAATAAATTTAACAGTTGAATTTCAAAACACTATACAGATCCTGAGCTAGATGAATATAAATTTTCTATCTCTTTACACATGGTAAATGACAGTAAATAGTGACAAACTAAACCAAAGTACTTTAATTCAAAATAACTAAAAAACATTCATTTAAAAAGATGTTAATTAACCCTGCAGGGTACATGCAGGATTTGAAATGAGTCCAAACAATGTCCAGCTTAATGCTAAGAACTTATAAAATGAGCTATCAGGGCCTATTAGTGCATTGTAATGGCTTAGATACTTGAAGAAGTGACCCTAAAATCTCTATTCTGACCCGACTTTCAGAAATGGGGCAGAAGATTGACCCTCACACAATATAATCAGCAAAGGATCTAAAAATGTATCTCTCTGTTATGTGAAACCACAGTTTTATTTACTCAGGCATGTTCACTTAGGAGTTAAGGTCCACTCAAGCATCATTTCAGGGTTAAAGGTTATAGTATAAAGCCATTATGTTTTCAAGCGGAGTAGCATGCTACCATTTGTCTTGCAGTAATATCACAATCACACGTTACCTTTTTAGCTTGGCCCAGCGGTGAGTTTAAGACCCTGGCATACCCATTGTAAAATAGACTGGTACTTTCTACAAGTCATTCTAATTGCATTTGCAAAACTTTAGATTGGTGTATATTTTGTCTATACTATTATCTATAGACACATAGAGTTTCAAAAAGGTTTATGATCTGAGGTCTTGTAGAAGGTCTGTTTATATAATAAGTTGATTCTATGTTCAATATACAATCAATGTACAGAAAAAAATATACTTGGCTTTTATGTTCAGTTTTACAATGTTTGTCTCAGAAAAATGAATAAAGTAACTTTAAAAGTAGCTACAAGGGCAAGAAGGATTTCTAAAGTTTTCATTCATCACTTGTTTAAATTTTTTTTTTATTGTTTACCAGTTCTTAGTATTCATTACATACCTCTTGCAAATTAGGAACATTTCTTGATTATGAGCTTACTAAATTAAGGCTCTGTGCAACAATAAAGTCTAATATGCTTATGGGAGAAGTGCTGTTCATAAGGCTATTCACAACAACAAACAAAAAAGTTTGTTAAATAGATGACATTTACACTAGATACAATAATAAGCAAATGCTGACAGTGCCAGTGCCACATACTTAATGTGCTAAAAAGGCAAGGTTTAAAAGATTTGCATTTCATGTCTCTTAGAGAGATAGCATAGGCTGTACACACATTTATTTTCTCAAGTGCAAGACACAGCCTATGCATGCTTTGAGTTTAGGTCTTGAGGAAAACAGCAACACCTCATTTTGCTACTCTTTAGAATTTAATTATTATATGAATAATACAAAAGTCAGAAGTATAACCTTTTTTTAACTGTAAGTTTTTCGTAATTTTGTAACAAAAGGTACAAAACTTCAATGCTTCCTGAAAAAAAACAGGATCTGTTTTTTACTTCTTTGGACTCACACTGGGATATTGAAATCTACCACCAACTGCTATATTACTGTAAGCAGTTCAGTGAACCACCATCTACTACTAA
>WBNH01008470.1:844615-856272 GCA_013401255.1 Urocolius indicus | reverse complement strand
TTATTATTATTTTTTAAAATAAATTGTAACTACTGGTATTGATTTGCTGAGGCCAGGCTCCCGTATTTAAATTATTGACTTATCTAACTCTTCAAGGCAAAGATATTGACAGGCAGGCAATATTAGGATTTAAAATGCTTCAAGTATTCTTCTGATATTGTTTTTTTTTTTCCTAGAAATCAGAAAATTCAGCAATGATTATCATGTAAATAAAGACTTACTGGCATGTTTTCCCATTTTCAAGATTGTATTATTGCTTAGATCTTTTAAATCCATCCAATGCAGTAATACTGTAAATCAAGCAGTCTTGCTTCAGGATATATGCTTCACATAATCTGAGGATATTTTTATAAGATTTTTATAAAATGGCTCATCCTTGTTGAGACAAATGTCTTTCAAGAATATCCATCAAAATTGATTTTAATGACTTATATCAAAAATGCAAGGTGATTTCTTGTTCTATTTAAATGAATTAAATGTTCTTACTCCTTTCTACCTCTGCAAATACTTTTAAGAATCTGTCTTTTATACCAGTAAGTGCAAATTGATTGAAGGGGGATATGTCAAATGTACATATATTTTCTGGTGAAAGAAACCAAGTTAAAGAATCTGGTTAATGACTTAAACTTTTGTGAAAACAGAAGCTAAATTAACTGCCTTCAACAGGTTACATAGGGGGAGAGGAGAGAAAGATGAGGCAGGATCAAAATTCACATTGTAGCTTCTGCTATAGAGCTGGGCTTCAAGTGTGGTGCTGACTTGGAGGTGAGCAAATAGATCAGCATTTCTCATTCTGTATTCATCTAGAGGAATTCAATCTTACAAGACGATCAAAAAAAAAATATCATTTTAGATTTATCTTGAACTTTTATCAGAAGCAGATTGTCCATTCAAAATGTTGGAGATTTTTTGTTAGTTTTTATGGCCTTTTCTTAGGGGATGGCAACTGACAGGGAGGAGCTGTTTTAGGTCTTCTGTTACCTTAATTAAAATATTTTGCTAGAATGTTGAAATAATATCTCTTTTTACAATACAGATGAGCATTGGAAGTTACAGGAAAACAGTGAGACAAGAAATAAGTGATATATTATGGATGGAATAAAAAGCTTTATTTCCTTGCATGAAACAAACTCACTCTATGCTCTAACACTACCAGTGAACATTTCTTTCATGATCCATTTACAATAAGAATGAATTGCACTTAAGGAAATCTGGAGGAATTCTACCTCTTTTTCTCCATCTATAAAGTTATAGCTTTTCTTTCTTAAAAAAAAAAAAGTATTACAGACTGTCTGATTAATAAATTGCAATCAATCTCAATGCCTATTTACCTCCTTAGGAGTTTTGAAGAGAAAGTAATGGATGAAGCATGCTTTTCTCTCAGCATGTGAGGAGCTGGCTGGAACAGCTTCCTAGATTAAAATAAACAAACCATCACTATAAGTGAGCAAAATCTTAAATAACAAGTGTACATCTGTTTTTCTTGTTTAAATCAGGTAAAACACAGAGTGTGATGTTTGTGTGCAGATAATTGAAACAGTGGTTTAGGAATAAACATCTTGAAAGTTCTCTTAAAATCCAAGAAGATATTTTATCTCTGTACCATGTCCAGAGGAAAACAAAGTGAAGTATTAGGAGGGGATCTTGAATTTTGACATATATAGTCAGTGGTTTATAGTTCCCACTGGTATAGATGGACCTGTTAAATCAGTGTATGCTCATGGTCCAAAGGAAAATGCCATTGGGTTTTCAAGGTCATTTTATGCTTATTTTATAGAAAAAAAAGAAATCTCAGAATGTATCCCCTTTTATTAAGTACAAGTGGCTTTATTAACACTTTCTCTCCTTTTTTCTCCTTTCCAAGATAGCAAATATGGAATTTCTGAGCATGAAAATAAAACCTCACCATAGATTTTCTTGTGTGGTTTAAGTTAGCCTGATTCATTTTGCTTTTTTCAGTAGCTTAGAATTAAAGACATGGCTAGTTCTCTTGTGATTTGGACTCTCATTTGCAAACAGACAAAATGAGAGTTATCTGAGAGTTACTTAGCATAGCAGTCAATTTAAAGTTTACTGAACGCTGCTGTTGAATGGCATGTGTCTGGCCAGGCTTACTGTATGAAGGAGAGCTCATTAAGATGCAACAGTTCAGTCTGGAAAGGCAATGACTAAGAAGTTTACAAAATTATAAGAAAAATCAGGAAAAATAAGAGGGCGTTAAAATGAAATTTGAAAGGAGCTAAATTCAAAACAAAAGATATGTATTTACTCATGGAACTCTTTTACAAGGATGTTTTGAATGCTCTTTAACTTGATATAGAGGCTAGACAAATCAACAGGAGAGATCCATTTAAGATAAGATGAGGAGAGTGGAAGACAGATTGGTGTAAATGGGATCGGAACATAGCAATACTCCTGGCTGGTACATATAATAGGTGCTTAAGGAGTACACAGTAGCATGCTAGGCTTTCCTTCTCTAGAGGTAGTAAGACACAGGTGAAAGGTTGGATTGACACCTTGTAAACATCATGGCTAGGTCCACTGGCCAATATAAGTCTCAGCTATCACTGAGAAGGAGAACATATTCCATTATGTTATGTCTGGAAACATCAAAAAGCTGAGACAAGTCCTCAAAGAAAAATCTAGCTGGACTTTAATGCTTGTCTTGAAACCTAAAGAAAACACTTTTTATGAATATTCTTAAGTGTTTGTCAAAAAATAAGCCAAAACCAGATCACCTTGAAAGAGTAAAAGCTAGTAAGGCTTTTTACTATTTTGATTGTCCTTCACAAATCTCAAAATACTGTAGAAAAATAGGTAGTCATTAACCTTCCACTCTAACTTATGAACTAACTAATCCACAAAAATTTCCCACTCAGTGTGCAACTTTTCTCATTCAGAGTAAAGACATCTGTTGATCTTCAAGAGTTGTTCACTAGACCAAAAACTATTTTAAATACTTTGATTTAATGTTGTAGATGCCTTTCCTCTTTTCAGTCTCTTGTGTGTATGCAGACGTACTCAAAGATAGCTTATCAGCATGTAAAAGAAGGAATTAGACAAAATCCTTTGTAAAAGAACTAAATTAGTGATCACTCATTAAAGTTGAACTAGCAGTGATGTATGCCTTAGGTCTACTAATGCAGAAAGCATGGATGAGAGGGAATGACAAGGCCAGCAAATGTACAAAAGGGCAAAGCTTAATTGTTCTCCTTTATAGTGTCTTGTATGTCAATGTCGAGAGCAGAATATAAGGATTGACCAAGTAATATCTTACTCAATAGGGCCTTCCTTATGTTCATACAGAGAAAATGTGGTTTAATTTCTTATAAGATCACTGTGAAGCGTGAAAGCTTTCTTGCCTAGTTATCTTTGGATAAGATCATATACTTTGATGCATGTTCTCTTCTACAGCAGAGCCTGGGTATTGGATTTGTTTCAGTTTGTATCCTTTCACTTCAAGTAACTTATCTCCTCACTCGAAAATTCCACTGAGTGCACCCTGAATTCTTTTTGTCTGTAACATTCTTTTAGAAGTCCACAAGAGTCCCTTGCAAGTATTTCAGAGCAAGGTGAATACTCTGGCGCTTTTAGCTCTTACCTGTCTCTGGAGATCAAAACTTATTTTTAAAATGTAACAGATTATGTTTTTTCATCCTAACTGAGTTTCTCAAGTCTGTGCATCCAGTGCTAGCAGAAGATGCCTAAGTGCCATTATACGAGGCAAAACATGTTGATAAAAACTCAAGACAACAGTAAGCCAACCTAGGTTTCAAAAAAAAAGTCCTATTTCAGTGGAGTAAAGATGCTAATCATTATTTACTCTGAGCAGATGGAGAACATAAATTGCTTTTGCTGTTTCCCAGGCACAAACAGAAGTTTTTAAAAAAATTTTAAAAAAACCCAAAAACAAACAAAAAACCCCAGAGTCACAGATAGAAAGCTAATAATGACAAGAGATAAAAGTTTTCCTTACAAGTTCCTGAAAACTGTACTGATATCCCTGACAGACAACGAATTGCCTGTCACCGTCTCACCATTTGAAAAGTTCTTACATTTAAAAAACAACTCCTTCTTGAGTATTTTTCATTTTCTCAGAGACCAACCATTTAAACTTCTAGCCATTCATCAGGAGGTATGCTGTGTGTCACTTTATGAATGCCCAAGTCCACTTATTATATAAGCAAAAAATAAAAATCCCTTGTGTAAGGTTTTGTTAACAGATTATCTTTTGGTTTTTTTCCCAGTACCACTCACTGTGTTATCTTGTCAGACCAGCTTTATGCTCTTTTTGATAAGCTTTCCATTCAGGACACACAAAGGATCCCAAAAATCTATATAAGATTGCTTACCTTGCTGCATTTCCTTTCCCATTCTCTATCTCTTCCCAGAGGCTCCCTTTAAACCTTCTTCCGCACCCATACATCCACTTTTTAATCCAAAGCCTTGAAAGGAAAAATATTCCAGCTAAAGAATTGATGGCTCTGTGCCCAGTTGTCATCTAATTTTTCTCTTCTCCTAGCAGTACTGTCCTCTGCTACAAGGTCAAGCTTCTCCCAACTCCTCTGCTGGCTTGTAGTGAGAGGGAAGGGGTGACTGTGAAGAAGGCTTCCTGGAAATAACTGCACAATAAATTTAGCCCAGAGCTAAATTTATAGGACAGGGAGGAGGAGGAAGAGGTAGTTTTGGACTCTATGGCTTCCTTTTAATGAAGACAATGGTTCATATGAGCTTTCATTATTTTTAATTTTTTTATACATAGCTTTGTATTTAGTTTCAGCCAAAACTACCTTTTCATTTTGCCAGCATCACTGTAGACTTTGCTTCATTCAAAGTAAGGGAAGAAAGTCCTCCACTTAAATATATTTTTATGGATTAATCTGGGGAGGCATAGTCTGACTGGGGAATTCAGCTGAGGCTCTAGATTCAAGAGCTGTGTTTAGTATCAAATTATTTCTTGCAGAATAAGATGGTATAGGATTTTTTAGTGATTTTAAGTCTACGCTCCTTATTGTTTACTCCCTTTGGACACTTTTTCTCCTAATATCTGTTGCCCACCACTATCTTTCATTCCAAGTCCCAGTTCTGTCACTCTTGGATGGTTTCTTGCCTTTCCCTGAGGTAGGGAGTGAGGAAGGAGCCCAAAAAATTCATGCAGCAAGGATTTTCTTTTTTTTTTTTTTTTTTTTTAAGCGTGGGGAACAGATTCTGCTCCCCTGAGCTGGACTTGTGCTGCCAAAGAAGGGCAGAAAGGTCAGTATAGCACTGTCTGCTCTCACCTCCTGGGATGCGGGATCTGCACAAGTCTTAGCAAACTATAATGTTTAAATACACCTATTTTATTAGCATTCTGAGGGGAAAAAAACAACACTGGATTGTCCCGAACAAAACAAACATTTTCAACACTTACACTATTGATTTCAAATCCAATATTTCTTTTAAAGGAACTGGAAGGCAGAATTTTCATTCTTTTTTCTTTCTTTTTTATCTTCCCGAATAATCATAAACTGGACAAAAATATATACAAAGCCATAATTGTTGCAGGAAGTTACACTACAAACTCATGTTAGAATGAAATCATTATTCCATAAAAAAATTTTGTATCAAGGAACTCTGTGTTATGGGCAGTGTAAATAAATAATCTCAAATTTATTTCACTTGGAATACATCTTCACATAGTAAGTTTTTTCTTCTCTCTCAACTCTAAATGTGGAAAACTTATTTAGAAATCAAAAGTTAACTAGGAAAGAAAAAAAGCATAACAATGAATGCTTTTGTAAAACTACTGACCTCAGTAATCTAGCTCTGGCACTGTGTAGTGTACTGTCTCCTGTCAGACACACAAACAATACATCTTAAGGAAAACTTGGAGAAATATTATAAGTTCAACAGTTTATCAATGCAAGACATCTAAACTTAAAACAGGTATCTGTGTCCTCTTACAGAATGACATGTTCTGAATGCTACTAAAGCGAGTATCAACTCGTAGCTACTTTCTGGTTTTCAGAATGACATGTTCTGAATGCTACTAAAGCGAGTATCAACTCGTAGCTACTTTCTGGTTTTCAGAGAATCTAAATTGTGAAAGAAATTATAGGATTTATTAAGTTGATTTTTACTTTCCCAGAATTTGGAAACATGTTCATAAACATTAAACAGACACTAGGAAATCTTAGAAAGAAAACAGAATTTGTATCTTTCCAGGGTACTTGTCGTACAGTATGAGAAGTAAAAACAGAAGAAAAGGACATGTCCTTTAAACCTCATTTCAAATAAACTTTTAAGATAGACTAATGTAAAAACTATATTAAATGTGTTTCCAGTCAATGTTCATAAATCGGATTTTAATGAGGATAGACCGTTGAAAGCAGGAATGGATGCATTAAAATGAAGATATAAAAGTATCAACAGGGGTGAAAATTGCAAAATTTTAGAGAGATCCTGGGAAATGAGTAAAAGATGAGAGAGTGCTAAGGAGATGATACAAGTTTTCATGAAAAAATCAGTGGAAATCACTTTTATTTTTTTCTGTTCCACAAGTAGAAAGAAAATATAATTCACCAGACATTAAAATTAATTACGGACTTCTTTAAAGGTAGATGATTGTAATGAAAGGGCCCAAATGAGACGCAGGCAGGTCCCATCAGCACTGGTGTAACTAAGCTAGAATATGCAAGATTTGGTGTTCAAAGTGTAAGAGACAATGTCTTGAACACTGAGCAGAGGAAAACCAGAGTTTATGGGCTTGTAAGTAATGAATTTCACTGAGGATGTTTAGGATTAATGCAATGAATTGTCACTGAATCTGTATTGTGATAGATATGGCTATTATCCCAGCCAGTTTAGGCAGAAGCAAAAGCTTGCTGATGCCTTGCAATGCTAGACAGCTAAGAACCATGAAAACAGACAGTAACACTCAGGATTGCGTGGGACTCTGTGAAACAATGACATAAGATATTAAATGATCATTTGAGATGCTGAGGACATCATTAAAAAGCAATAGAGATGCTAAATAGATCTTGGATTTCTGCCTCTCTCCCCTCTCCCATACTCTGAAATGGCAAGAGGCTTTTAAGGCCAGAAATCTGATGAACAGATTTTTTTTTTATACTTTTACAAAGATATTTAAAGAAATAGATCTTCTCTACCCTAGTACTATGGACTACTTTACATCTACCCATACCTCAAAACTGCAATTAACCCTGCACCACCTCAAACATCTTCCTTGTTCCACCTGCCCACGTTTACTGCAGAAGGTAGAGTGGTGGGTTGATTTTCTTTTTCTTTTTAAAAAAAGGAAGAAAAAGCATTAAAAAGAATAGTAACATAAACTGTCATAACCTGTTGAAAAGATTGACTCTGAACTGAAAATACAGATAGCTCCTCTGCCATCTGTGATACCTGGAGATATCTGGCATAAAGCTACAGTAGCGTCAGGTGGAAAAACTACAGGAGACATTCTAAGGTCATAGATATGATAAAAACAGAAAGAAAGGGTGTGCTGTGTAGGTGTTAGATGCCAAAAATGGTTTCCTGATAAATACTTGTTTGATGGGGGAGAAATAAAGGAACTCTCATAACCTTAATAGGAAATACAAATAACCACAGAGTGGATACGAACAAAAAGTGAACTTAAATGTCTAATGTGGTCCAGGGACAGCTTCCAACTGCATCTACATTGACAAATGAGATTGATTCCCGTAATATAGACTGATAGTTCTAAACACCTTCTCAGAGGTATTTGTAGGAATTTGAAACTCTAAGAAATCTCTAGGGGCTTGAATTTGGCATCTATTTGTCAATGACGCAGCGATATCCCTGGAAGAGATTTGTCATTCTACCAACTAATTTAGTCACAAGGCTGACTATTTAATCTTTTTTTATTGAGTGAGCATCCTTTAAAATACAGCTATTCCCTTTCTTTTCATCTAATGCTACTCTGAGAAAAAAAAAAAATATTAGTTTATAAAATGCTTTATCAAACACAAGTTGGTTTGTTTCATTTGAGTGCTTGGTTTTGTGATATTGTTTTCACAAACTCACAAGGTCAGAATGATACCAGACTCCAGTAATAAGAACACTGCTTATGAGCAAAGGTAAGCTCATCATTATATGCCTGATAATTTAAGGAATCGAACTATGTTATGTACAAGGCTACCTATCAAAATGAAAAAAACAGCTCAATTTTTATTAAGTTCATCTAATGTTGAAATCACCTAATTAAATTCGGTTTTAGTAATAGAGGAAGATGAATTCTAGAACACAAAGTAGACCTACAGAAGATAGAAGCTGGTGAGAGGGAGACATTCATTTAGTTGAGTATTTTTATGACTAATAATTGCATTTGAAAGGTCAAAGGACTTGCACTCCTTATGGTCTCTATGATTGGAGAGGATATGGAGGTATTTGGAATTTAACTTGATGAGTTTAATTTCTAAATGCAAATCTGCAGTGGTAGAAGCTATCAAATTAGCATAAGGTCTACTAATTCATACCAATTGTGAACCCAATTCAAATTAGTTTCCATCAGTTGTGAACCTGGATCAAAGTTCACTTCACTGACAAAAATCTTTGTCTGTGGAAAGGACTCACAAGTCTGAAATGGAAAAGTAAGAAAAAAAAAGTAAGAAAAGTCATTTTGTAAAGACTCATGTTGTACATTTTGATCCAGCTATGACAGAATACAAGGATCCTGGGCCTATTTCTGCTACTGTCTGTTTGGAGAATATTTGTGAAGATTTAATGCACAATTCTGCAAAGTTTATTCCAGTCTCCCTGGGCTGCCAGTTAACTTTTGTGTCAACAGAAAATGTAAAAACGGTATCTAGCATTACACTAAAGAAAATAGTACTTAGAGACTGGAAGGGACAGTAGTATGAAGAACTTGATTATCTTCAGAATGCATTTTTGGAAGGCAAATCTTTCTATATTCCTAGGATTTTAGGAAAACACCTCCTTAGGAGGTAACTAGGAATATAAAGCTGTAACACTCCATATTTATCAAAATTATTGCGCTAATATCCTTTTATATTTTTAAAAGATATGACAGAGGAAACTCCAGTATTTCAATGTCCTCCCTATCACACAGTTAAGCACAGAATGAACAGATGATCAACACAGGAAATTCCTGAAGTGTATAAAGCTATACAGTTATTTTAGTAATCAAGTGGTCTTCCTAGGTTTGCTACAGTTTTCTTTCATTATAACACAGATAATTTCAAAGTATTTTTTTCTGGACCTGATCTTTCTCTTGAATCTACTAGTATGTTGTTTGTGTAATGGGCTTTGTAAGTTTAGAAACTTTGGAAAACACACTGTTCTGTTCTAAGCTTGAGTGCTTAACTACCTAAGTGGCATATATATATACACATATATATATATATATGTTCAGTGAGGTTGTTTCCTGTGGAGGAAAATATCTGTAAGACCTCCTGATGACATCAGTCAAATCCAGAGCTTTGAGAGGATGTTCTAATGTTTTTGATGGACTTGCTAGTGCTGAAGTTGCAGTGATCTGTAATCTAGCAATGACTTTATCAAATTCCTGCAGACAGTTTCAGATATGATTTAATGGTCATAAGTTTGTACTAGCAACAGGGGGATGTTAATTTTACATTAATTTGACACTGGTGAAACTGGTTTCTATGTAATTAAGGATAATAATGCCACACTGAAATAAATATCTTGGTATTGACATGAGTGAGTCAGCTGGAATTCTACTCTTGATGCTCTGTTGTGTTAGCAAGAAATTACTTAAACTCTTCTTCTGGGGCTCCAAAAAAGTTGCTATCTCTTGTTCTCATTGATTAGATCTAAGAGGAAGTCTTGGCATTACTGTCCTGAATGGAAACAATAAGAAAAGGAAATGTTAGTAGTTGTTTCAGCTTTCAGGCTGAAAGAAATTAGACAAGCCTCATGTAGAAGTCCAAACTGTAATAATCATAAAGGATCATCTGAACTTTTCACTCATAGCTGCTAAATATTCGAGGTTTAAGACAGCTGCTTCAAATGTAATTGGTTTGTTACCTTCTATACACAACTTATTTTACCACACATAGAAAAAGAAAAGCCCTGAAGTGCTTTTCATAAAAGAGAGCCAGTCAAAACAGATCACAACTCTAGTGCAAATAGTGTTTATTTAATTTGATTTCTGTGTACCCTACATTGTCTACTTTCTTTTACATTCTCATTTCCATCTGGAAGGCTGGGAAGGCAGCTGGCTTCCCAGCAGACACCAACTCCACAATTAGGTAGCTGGCAGGCAGCTATTGCTTCCCTGTTTGTGGAGACTGTCTGTCTTGCCTGGACCTCATGGCACGCTAGCCCACTATAATCCATTTGCACTGGGAACCTGGCTGCACCTATTGGCACTCAGTCAGGAATATAAAGGGCTCAATTGGCTCTGTAACAGTGATATTATATATGACCAGGCATTAGAAAACATACAGACTACAATGATTTGAAGACAGTTTGCTAGGTTATTTGTGCTCTTCATTTATCTCAGAAGGAAGTATGTGGGATATTTCTTTGGGGTATAATCAGACTGTCTCATCAGGATGGCAGATTAATACTTTTTTTGTCCTGCTGACCAAATCAGAAATACACACCTGAAGCTAGTCCTTAACATACCTTTCTGGCAGGATGTTTCATGTCTCCTATAACCTCTGAGCAGCAGTAATCTTTGAGGCTATTTTTAAGCCTGTTTACCTCATCTTCTCTACTGCTTTGCATTCCCATAATTCAGAAATAGTATGAACTTTAGTTATTGCCAAAGATTGTTCTGATATTCAAAGCCCCTTGAAAGCTTTCCTGCATTTTCATTGCTTCTCTGAGAACCAATAGAGCATGATCCATATCTGCTTGCTTATTCTGGTGTTGGCTTGCTTACAGATTAGAGAAATAGAAAGCCACTTTTCAAACGTGGAAGAGCTAGATGTAGGAAAACAGAACACAGCATTAAGCTTATATAATATATACACACCTGGAGTGTGCATATACTAGGTAACAAAGTATCTCTCAACTCAGTCAAAAATCACACAAATTGCTTGAATTTAGGTTATTTTAGAACTGATAATCATGGTTCTTGTTGCAATTCCTAGTTCAGTAGTTTTCTTTTTTTCTTTTTAGTAGCCTGTGTACTTTTGTCACAATTCCATGTGGTGGTGCAGAGTTGTCCAGTTCTCTGTCAAAGACATCAGGTTCAGACTTTGAGACCTCTCTTTCAGGCTGTGCTGTTTCTCTCCTTCAGCAGCATCCATCCCTATGAAATGTTGTATATTACTTGGGATCTCCAAGCTACCCCAACCATGCTACCTTTGTTATTAAACAGCTATTTCACCAGTGCTGATGAGGTCCAAAAAGAGAATGTGCCAGCACATTCAGAGGCAGATCACAGAGCTGCAAGCTCCATCGAAGACTTAGCATGTCCTTAGCCCTAATGATGAATCATAATAAAATCTGCTAGGTAATGTTATTAAAAGTTACAATTTTTGGTTTTACTGTATTTTTGTTTGTGGGCTTTTTTTGTGTGTTGGATGGCTTGGTTTGATTATTTGGAGGGTTTTGGGTTTTTTTTTTTTTTTTTTGCAAAAAGTCTAAAGATAAAAGATTAAAGCTGCAAAAATCAATAACAATTAGGAATCTCATGCTTTGTCTCC
>WBNH01008470.1:643425-844550 GCA_013401255.1 Urocolius indicus | reverse complement strand
CTGTGTACTTTTGTCACAATTCCATGTGGTGGTGCAGAGTTGTCCAGTTCTCTGTCAAAGACATCAGGTTCAGACTTTGAGACCTCTCTTTCAGGCTGTGCTGTTTCTCTCCTTCAGCAGCATCCATCCCTATGAAATGTTGTATATTACTTGGGATCTCCAAGCTACCCCAACCATGCTACCTTTGTTATTAAACAGCTATTTCACCAGTGCTGATGAGGTCCAAAAAGAGAATGTGCCAGCACATTCAGAGGCAGATCACAGAGCTGCAAGCTCCATCGAAGACTTAGCATGTCCTTAGCCCTAATGATGAATCATAATAAAATCTGCTAGGTAATGTTATTAAAAGTTACAATTTTTGGTTTTACTGTATTTTTGTTTGTGGGCTTTTTTTGTGTGTTGGATGGCTTGGTTTGATTATTTGGAGGGTTTTGGGTTTTTTTTTTTTTTTTTTGCAAAAAGTCTAAAGATAAAAGATTAAAGCTGCAAAAATCAATAACAATTAGGAATCTCATGCTTTGTCTCCTAGAAAATTCAAACCTAAGATTAGATTTTATTTTTCCATCTTCATTTTTTGGATTGATACAACAGTTATCTAAAGAGAACATAACGTTTTGTATACATCAGTTGCTGACACCAGCTATTTTTATCTTTTGCTTTCTTCTAGAGGCAAACAAGCTTTGTTATCTTCATTGTATAGAAAGGAGCTTTAGGCAGGGGAAAGATCTGCCTTGGAAAAGTCAGTAGGCAGCAATCTGCATTTTAAAGCTGTCCTGTGTCCACATAGCATCTAAAGCAGGGATGGACAACATATTCTGTCTCCACTCCTCAGCATCATGCCTTTACTCCAATACTACCTTCTAACATCTTTGCTTCTCCAGAAATGAAACACCTTTTGTTTGTTTCTTTTATACTGAAGAAGGAATAGAAAAAGAGGATATAGTAGGCTGATTGTAGAATGACATTCTAATTAATTTGAACACTGTGTACAGATTGTAATGCCACTGAACTCACCTCTGCCTTAGGCTCCATAGGTACAGATGTTTTCTTTATGGTATAAAAGGTCCTGTGAAGTGCGAAGTTTCCAGAGCCTCTGGTCTGTTCTCTTAGCTTTTCACTCTGCAGAGCTCATCTACTATTCAGATCTTAAGAATACAAATACCATTTCAGTAAGTCATAGTGAGCAAAGGCAGATTCAGTTTCTGCAGTTACTTCAACCCTTCTGTAAAGTGTCATGGAACCCTGCACACAAGAAAAACCTATCCAAATTATCATACACCTGCCAACAATTTTTTCATCTTCTTCTTTTCCTACCATCCAGAAGCAGAGGTCAGCAGTCACATCACAGTGTCTTCTGTTTGTCCAGAGCTGATTTTCCTCCTCTTCTCACGAGAGGAGCACCTCAAAGTTGTTTGCCATATCCTTCAGGTAGATATGTTGTGCATATTCCTACAAGTGGTAGCCACCTGGTATTAGATTCATAGTCTTGTTTAACTTTCTGGCTGCTGCTACCACCCTCCAGCTTTTGATATTGCATCTGCCCAGCAAAAAGAGCACTCCAGGTGTTACCTGGCTTCAGATTTTGTTACAAGATTTTTCTCATTGTCCTGTTGCTAATTGGTATGTCTTGGCCAGATTCCAATGCAAGTAATTACATTCTGTCAGTCTAATTTTCTCTGCCATTTCCATTGCAGATGTTATTTGTTATTACTTCCAAGAATGCCAAGTGGTATTGTTATTGGATTTCTAATATATATTTGGGTACTAGAGAAGAAAACTGTATATAGAGTTTAAAAGGGATTTACCTTTTCCCTGCTGAGATTAAATACTACATAAATAATCCTTTTTTGAGGGGAAATAAAGAAAAATTGGGCCTGGTGAGTTTGCCGAGAGTGGTGTAAAGAAGCATTTGTTAGCATTTTGTTCTTTATGTCAATTGGTTAATTACCAGAAACAAAATGGATGTAGAGCTGTTACATTTGAATATCGATGATCCAGAGGTCCAGGATTTTAGATTCTCATCTAGTTTAACTCAATATGTCATTAGCCTTAATTCATTCTCATTTATAGAAGACGAGGCTCAAACTTTCATAGACTCTACATTCAGTTTTCATGACCTCTGTAGTGTCTATCTCTGAAGACCATGATGAATTAACTTTTATTTCACCAGCTGCATAGTAGAAATGAATTCACGTCTATTCCAGAAAACAGTGAGGTTCTTTTACTTTGCCTGTATACTTAGTTTCTAGTGTCTGAAGTAAGTCAGGAAAAATTACCTCAAAGTTGAACTGGAAAATCAGTAGGCACAGAATTTAAGCCTTTATGAATGAATTACCTTACTTACTACCTCATTACTTCAGTTTTAGTTGACTTTACTTTTTACCTTACTACCTTACTAAGTTTAATTACTATCATTTATTATGGATTAGTTGGATTTCAACCAATTAGATTTGTTCTTTAGATTAGTTTAATCTATACAGATCCCTGAACTGATTGAATCGGAATAAACAGATACTACCAAAACCTAGTACTGTTTCATGTCATATAGTTACCTGTGCTTCTCTAGAATCTTCAGAAACTAGAATTTAGCGTAAGCTGAAAAGCTTTAGCCTCTTGCAATCAATATGGTTTTATTTCTATGGTTTCTTAAATGGTACTAGATCTCTGGATGAAGGAATAAAACTTGAATCAAGTAAACATGGTTCTCTATTTAGAAGAGATTCCCTTTTTTCTTTTTTCTTCCCCATCCCCCCAGTTTCTCCCAGGGAATGGAATATTTGTGCATTTTTACCATAAGAGCCGTTTCCAGTTCACTGGCACAAGAACAGGTCAGATGACTAACTGCCCCTAATGTACATAAGGTCTGTGGGAGGAAAAGGCATGTAGAAATTGCTTTGGCATAGTACAAATTTTTCCATTAGCTCAATACAGATTCTGATACAGTCAAAACTGCACATAGCACACAAATGAATCAACTTTAAGTTCTGTGCACACAGGGCTACAAGTATCATGATTTTGTTGCAAAACAGTGGAGGTAAAAATATCTGTATTGCACTAAATCTATCTTACAGATTCCAATGTGGTGGAACTACTACAGCTGTTTGCAGCATCCAGCTGTGGCAGCAGAGCATCCAGCTTTTCTATAGGAAACTAGCTATAGTTTCACATTCTGTCTTAAATCTTTTCTCACTCAAAGCTGATGATATAAATGCACAGATTAAAGGTGACTATAGAAATGGGATATTATTCCAGCTGATTTATTAGGTTTCAACGAGAGCCATAGTAATACCCTGTCTTCCTCAAGACTTTCAACATACTTTTTGGACATTGTGTAAATGATGTGAGGCTGTATTGTATCTGTGTTGTTTTCAAATCACTGGTCTCCCCCTTGAACTGTGTTCCCTACTCTGCCTGTAATGAATGCACTGTAGCGTTCCACCGGGAAACTGGGGTGGAATTGCAGTTTAAGAGATCAATATTTGCATAACAGGTTTACAAACTGTGTCTTGTAGGAGCTAACAGAATTCATGAACTTTGAATTTGTTGTCATTATTGCTCTGCTTAAGGTGCCTTCTTTAAGTGCCAATTAAAACTGAGATAATTTCTGATTATTTTCAAGGAAGATTAGAATGTAAAAAGAAAAAAACAAGTGGGAAAAGATCATACCCAAAGCCTTATTTTCTTTTTTTTTTATATTAATCATTATATTCTAGTGAAATTTTTAACTGACTTTTATTTGCTATTTTAACAATTTATCCCTTAAAAAAATGTGGGTTTGCTGTTTTATTCTGAGGTAAAGTTCACTGTGTTTTCCTACATGATGGAAGAGGCAGTTTCCTTTCTTGGCAGAGTTGCTATGAAACTTTATCAGTTATTGTTTGTAGATAACTGAAGCTCTAAAGCAGAAGCTAGCAGAGAATAGCAAGGAACTGTCATTTTTTGACGCTGTAGGAAGTAAATCCTGGAAATACTGTTCACTGCTTATCTTGCTACTTGAATACTACTTGAGCTAGCAAAACAAGTGTGTTAATTAAGGTTGCAATAAATGAAAACAGATATGAGTAATTATCTTGAAATATTTCTCATATGCTGTAGCTTTGTCCATATTTTGCCAGATTTGTTAAATGGTTCAACAGCCTGGTTCTGGCAGAACAAAGGAAATGCAATAGAATTGTAATCATATATTTGTTCTACAGTTTTGGCCATGATTCTGCATTTGTAGAAAATGTAATGCTCATTAAAAGCATCCATTTTGAATGATATGCAAACATCTGTGGCTCCTGTATAATTCTAGACAGTCCTATTTGCCATGGTACTAAGAAAACACATGAAAAAGAAACATCCAGATAGAAAGTTCTGCACTCCAGTGTTCTGTTTGTGTTCCATCGATTCTCAAGTTGCCTATCTCTTATAGACCAATAGCTGTGACAACCATAGTCTGTTTTAAAGGTATTCACACCCAGTAAATGACTTCTTACAAAAAGCTGTGGAAGTTAAAATTATGCAATATTTGTTCCTGCTGCAAATAAATTCTTCTTTGAATAAAAACAGCACAGTATTCAATGTGGACATTTGATTAACTGCATTGATCCAAGCAGACAGCCTTATTCACATAGAAATCATGCATATAAGCCTTTTCAGAGCTTAATTGAACACATGTATTGATCTTTGATGGAGACTAGACAAGAATTCTTGTTTGATTAGTAAAGGAAAAGAATGTTTTCTGGCTCTTGAAAAATGAAATGAATAGTCCACATTAAGGGTGACTTTAGAAACCAGCAGCTTAAAATGGTGTTTATAGAAACACACAAATTTTGAGGTGTTTATGTGACAGAAGACTTTAGGATAGGCTGTCAGTTTTAAAAAATATGCTGTTCTTTCTACATGACCCAGACTTTCCCCATCTTCCAGATCCATAGCTGCTTCAGGTCTCTCTCCTTTTTTTCTCCTTTGTTAATCTTTTTGCAAAGCAAACTAATAATAGAATATAAAGTCTCCAGGACTATTTTTTTTAACATATTGTTTACCAATTCAGACTAGCTCTGCCTTCTTATATAGGAGAAAAAAAATTGCTCTTGTTCAAGCTTATGACAGGAAAATGTATCAGTTATATAATTTTTTACTTTTAACAATGTTAAGAGCTAAATTCCTTAAGGCTCTGAGCAAACATGAAGAAGTTATTGTGAGGAGGCTAACAATCACCAAGGTATTTGCTTCTGCCCACCAACTTTGGACTGAAAACTCCAGTGTAGTATCATAAAAAAATTCAAATAAAAAAGAAAGCCTTTCTTAGTGAAACATTCCTGCTGAAGCCCACATGTTAACTGATACTTCTCTGGCACTGACATCTGGAAGACTACAACTAGTTCTTTTTGGGAGGCTTTAAGGAGCCATTCAGTTCATCACCTCTGGCTTCATCTCATTACTCTGGGCCAAGAATACAGAAAGAAGAAACAGTAAAGAGAATTCTTTGAACTTCTTTATGAGAGAAGGGGGATTTCCAAGAGACACCTAGTCTATAATCACAAACAAGGACTTATGACTATTTAGCAGCTTTGATCTAGGAGCTACTCAGCAAAGCAATAAAAGAGGTTAAAGATATCAAATCTCCCAACTCCTCCTTTCTTCACTCCTGGAGACTGCACATCATGTTATAAACAAGGGGAACTTTACAAAGTATCCTAAGCTGACTCTTTAGCCAAGCAGTTACTTCTGAATGTCTCAGGGGAACAGGTGATCTCTATTTCTTGTCTCTAAATAGCTAAGGAAGAGTTCTCCAGTTCTACTTTCATCCCACATTCTAATAAAGTCAACAAGGTGGGAACAACTCATACCTCAGAATTTAGCTCATCTGCCTTTGCTGATTGCAGATCAAGGTTTCTCCTTCAAACAGGATATTTTTCTTTCCAAGTGCATGATCCGAGGAGGTAAGACATCTCTTTTGTTACAACCTTATCCCTGTTTGCCCTAGTATTTAACTATGGAAGACTCAGGATGATGGGACTCCGTGAAATACATGGATCATTTCATGTCTAGAAACGGGCTGTTTTCAGTCTGTTCTAGTTCCTCTAGTTGTAACCAGAAAATTGAATATGAATATTTTGCAAAATGTTCCAGGATTCCTTTTGTTGAAACTCAGTTAGTACAACTGCTTAATTAACTGTTTTCAAAATCTGAGAAACCATAAATCTTTACCCCAGCAGGAACTGCATTGAGATTAATATTCTCACTGATGATAGGCAAACAAGACAGTGTGTCACAGCAGGATGACTCTTTCTATAGGAGCAGATACTCCATCTTGCTATTAATAACAGTGTTTTATTGGAACTAATATAAACAGATTGGTTCAGAAACTGAAAATGGTGAGTTTGTTAAATTTTTGAAGTAAATCTTAGATACTACTTAACAATATTTTTACAGATCATATTTTGATATTAAAAACAATCCTCTATATTACAATTTAAATTTCTGCATTATCTTAGACTTCCAAGTTCTTAACTTTACAATTCAATTTTTATCTGTTGTGAACTGCGTGGTTTCCAGGAGAGATCATACCTGTAACATATGCATACATTAATATGAAATGCAAGTTCAGGGAGAAATATTGTTATTCCATAGATTTTCAGAAGCCAAGCCAGACTGTTATATGTTATCTTATTTTGTGTGATAATTCTATTATTTTTCCTTTTTAATTCACTTTTAAATACACTGAGAAAAAATAAAAATCAACAAAAGAAAAATATATTGGTAACAATATAATATGACAATGATCTGCAATTTAAAATTGTCAATTTTAGAAAGCTTATCTGAATCTTTTTGAAGTGGAACTGACTGAGGTAGATCTGACACTGACTTTTATCACTAAACAGTTGAGTTCTATTCAGGACAAGACAAGGAGATGAGGTATTCTCTTTCAGTTTGCCTACTGGGTGATTTGCATCCATACTTAACAGTATCTTGTGATAACAATTACTTGTGGAAATGTCACAGGAAAATTCCTATTTGTGGATTCATGAACAAAAAGTATTTCCCTGGTAGATAAAAACTGGAGCCTACTAAGGCTGATGTAAGAGACCATATGTCCTCATGGCAGGTATGCTAAAAACCATAAGTGCCTACTGCAAAAAAGTTATTAATGATACAGCACTGTAAGTCTACTTGGCACAATGTTCTAGAGAGACTGCCAGTGAAATGCTGAATCTCTGCTACCTAGGTGTATGGAGAAATATAACAAATAAGTTTCTAGTCACTTAGCACATGTTAAAATGTGTTATTTGGCTTGAAGTCTTCCCAGTTCATGGAACATGGTTGTTCAGCATGTGAGAAAATTTTCAAGAATAATAAGAATTGTCAGGGAAACTAAGGAAAAAATGCAACATCTATTTTATGATGGCAATTAAGTTTACTTAATAAAGCTTTAAGACTTAAACTTACTTAAGCTTATTCTTAAGTTCACTTTTTTACACTCTTACATCTCAGCATCATATTTTCATAAACTTGATCCTCCATGTCTCTTGCAAACGAGTGGTACATTGCTGTTAAGCAATCTTAACTCTGAATCCTTTCCATTCTCACTGTTACAAAAAGACAACCTTTGTCCATCATCTTGATTTCAAAAATTATGGAAATTCCCCTTTGCATAAAGGCTGACTACTTTGAAGTGGATTATACTTACAGACTTCTCCAAGAAGCAGAGGAACAAATCCTCCATTTTATGATGAGGAAACTGAAGCATCTGGCACAAGAAGGTCTCCACATTACTACCTGTGTGGTAGACTTAAAACTGCACAGTATGCGTATCTAGTTACTGCAACCCAATCCAAGCCACCAGAGCCTACCATCTTTAAAAGTTATAGCAGAATGGTTTCCTATGCATATAAGTACTTAAGTAAAATGAGTAATAATTCTACATGTTCATGCCAGGAAGGTATCTTCTGGTTTATCAGTTGTTTCAGTTATACTAGTGGTTATCTCTAAGGAGAGGTTTTTCACATCTTGTCATTAAATAACGTCTAGTTGATTAACATTTAGAATCGATTTTGGAGACGCTTTCTTTAGATTTTTCCATATGTAGTAAGTATTAGATGAGAAGGGATTTATTTTGGTTTGGCTTATTCTTTTTGGGGGGAGACGTTCATAAATTCAATTTCACCACTCAGAGTACAGTTGTATGGGTTTCAGGACATATCTAGCTTTCATCTTACTGGTATTAACTCTGCCCTTTTGAGTTCAACTGGAATTGAATAAATGGATTAAGAAGTAAAAATCCTTACGTTAAAACCTGCTTAAGTCTGAGAAATGAAGATCCCTGATTCTGTTGGTTACATCTGGCACACTTGCTTGCCTTTAGCATTTTGACTATTCAGGATTAAAATCTTACAGGTTAGAAGCAGAGGCAGTTTGCTCTCTATTCATAGATTAGAAACTTGAATTTCAAAATATGGATATATCAGTTGTAATTGAGGAATGGTTAGGAAAAGCACGCCCTATAGACAGGCTTCCAAGCCTCTGAGCAGTTGGAAATGCACTGAACCAATTTTGATAACAAAAATTATTTCCTGAAAGTAGTGAGGTATTTTGACCACATTTCACCTTGACTTTTTACCACAGGCTGTAGTAAGCAAGCAACTTTTCAATAAATCCAAATTAACTGATGGGAAACAGAAATATATATTTTTTATTAAAGTATCTCTTTGTTTATTCATGCATCATAGATGCTATGACACAGCATGCCACATGTTAGTTAATTTTTTTCAATATTACCTGGAGAAATATTGAAAAATATTAGTGGAAACTTGGGAGCAAAGACGATGGTCTGATGGTAACAGGACCAGAGTTATTTCTTGTTTCACTTTTGTAGTAAGAAATTGCTTTTCTAACAAAAAGCCCTCAGCTTACAGACAAAGGTATAGCACAGAAAATATTTGTATGCTGTAGAAACAACACAAAGAGCAGAGAAAGACAATGGAGCCTTTAGATATTATAGCTTGTAGTTACCATAACATAGCATTGAAGGTACTGCGGGGTTTTCTCAGTCCCTGATTGTTGCTTCATGTAATGCTGAAGAGACAATACAATATTGCTGTAGTTTCCATAGGTAAATTTGCTTTTTCAGAACTGATCTGTTTCAGAAATATTAATTAATTGTTAATATTCATCTGAATACGTAATTGTTCACAATTAGTGGAATAGGATAACAGGATATGCACGTACACATACAGGCTAAACAGCCCCAGTTCTTGCAGCTTTTCCTCGTATGGAAGATGCTCCAGTCCCCTGATCATCTTTGTAGCCCTGTGCTGGACTGTCTCAAGCAATTCCCTGTCCCTCTTGAGCTGATGAGCCAAAAACTGGACACAGCACTCCAGATGAGGCTTCACCAGGGCAGAGCAGAGGGAGAGAAGAACCTCCCTCGACTTGCTGGCCACACTCTTCTTGATGCATCCCAGGATGCCATTGGCCTTCTTGGCCACGCAGGCACATTGCTGACTCATGTTCAGTTTATTGTCAACCAGGACAATAAACTCTCAGGTGTCTCTCTGCAGAGCTACTCTCCAGGAGGTCAATCCCCAGGTGCAGGACTCTGCACTTGTCCTTGTTGAACCTCATGAGGTTCCTCTCTGCCCAACTTTCAAGCTGATTGAGATCCCACTGAACGGCAGCACAGCTTCTGGTGAATCAGCCAGTCCTCCCAGTTTGGTGTCATCAGTGAACTTGCTGAGGATACACTCTGTCCCTTCATTCAGGTCGTTGATTTCAACTTTCCTGTAAACTAGTTCCAGGATGGTTAAAGTTAGATTTCAGAAACTAGGAATTTTAAACTATAAGGTATGTAGGTGATCAATGCCTTTTGTTGTGGAAAAAGAGGAGAAAAACCCTGAGCACAATCAGGGAACCTGAATAAGAGTTATCTGTGCCCTCTGAAAGACAGAATTCCTGTTTCTGTTCTGTTGTTTATGTCTCTTTATTTAGGTACTGAGTCATGGTAAAAGTTAATTTCTGGGGAACTTACCTTAGATGTGTGGATAATTAAGACTATGTTATATGTGTTTCAGTTCCCCTATCTGTGTGTTGGTTATGATGAAAAATAAAGGATTATCTAGAAATTAATTTCTAAAGTAGGGGAAAAAAGATGTGATGGACTTTTTTCATTGGATATAAAATCAAGTGACTAAAGTTTATTTAAGAAAAACACACAGAAATAAATTTGTAAGACACAAATCTGAAATAGAGTAGATAGTATAAAAATATGATTTAAGGACCTTCCACTCTGAATAAAAATGTTTTGACCATAGTACATAAAACTCTAGTCTGGTATGAGATTATTCTTCAGACATATTCAGAAATAGCGATGAGCTTGTTATATACTGGCTAACTATATCAGACTGTCTATTCCCTGCCATTATCATAAAGTCTCCACTGAGTATTCTGTTCAATTTTATAGAAATTACTCTTTTAATTACGGTCAATTTTTGTGGAATAATACCCTTCTATGTTTCTTAAGCTCTTTGGATATAACTAAGTGGTAAGGAATATAATGCTCTCTTAAAACAATGTAGGCTGGGCCTCTAAACTATAAAACATTCTGGTAGTGTTCTGTTGAATTCTTTGAAGTCAAGGAATTCCTTAAAGGCTCTGTGGAATTATTTCAGACTTAAGGCTCTTTGAAAACAAAGAGGATACAGCCTATCAATTTTAGAAAAATGAAATTCTCCAGGCTTGTTTCACTTGAGAGGTTTATGGTTTTATTCTTCCATGTCTATAATTGATTTTTTGAGGACTTTGGAAAAAATAAACAAACAAAGCACTGAAAAAGAACACCATCAAAAAACTGGTATAACAATAATTATTTCCATGTAATTCATATAGAGACAGAGTTCTCCACCCAGTATATAAATAGTGCACAACTTTCTATAGTACCCACTTAAGTTAGATTGAAATACTCTTATTTACTCCATTGGACCATATAAGCTAAATTAAATTCTAGTGCAATTCCAGTGAAATGAACAGTTACTCTTAGGATTAATTTGGCTAGAACAAATTTACTTAAAATGTTTTCTGGAGAACATCATTGCATCTTCATTATCTTGGTTGAAACAGATAAAAGTGACTGAGTTTGAAATGAGACTATAAGATTGGTCCTCTTTCTCACCCCCTTATTCTCTAAGTAGTCACTGCATATGATAATTTGATTAATAGTCACTGTTTTTAGTCTACTTGAGACTTTTAAGAACTTGCATGTTATTAAAATACGGATAGCTTCTTTCTATATTTCTGTTTAAGGCAATTGTTAGTGGATATCTGAAGCTTTATTTCATGAATGAATGATTTCTCCTTCTAACTTATTTTGTTGCCTACATTTATATCAATGTTTGTTACAGAAATAGTCATGTCTGTGACTGTGAATGCTTTGTTGTCAGCAACTCGCTAGTGAGAGAGATCCAATTTGTTTCTATTACAGATGAAGCCACAGCCAAACAGAAATTCTTTTTTATATATACATATGCTACACAGGCACAGGAGTAACGTAGAAGGATAATGTAAGCATAAGGTGCAAACAGTAAGAGACAAAACTTGTACTCATAAGAATGGATTTTCAGCATGATATTAATACCTGTTAGACCCTCACAATACTCAAGATCTGTAAGACTGAGAAAACAAACATTGCAGCAATGATCGTGTGTGCAACATGAATTAAATCACTTGTACATGCTTATCTCAAGAACTGATTTTATAGATATTTTTTGTGTAATTCTAAGTAATTACAGAAACAGGAAAATAAAAAAGCAACTGAGAAATGTTGGAAGAGAGTCAAACATTCTAATAATCTTTTGCACTTTATCTTGTAAAGGAACTTCTGTAAATCAGAGTGTAAATCTTAGATGTGCATTTCTATTGCAACAAAGCAAAAGATGTTTTCTACTTTGTCTTATTAACACTAGTGATTATCAGGAAAAAAAATTCTGAGGTGAATTGAGGTTTTGAAATATCAGTTTCAGATACTTAGTGTGAATTCCAGTTTTGGGGAGTTAATATTTGAGTCACACTTTTTTGATAATGATGTTTCTTTCTCTTAGATTTTAAAATCCACTAGAATTAAGTGGCTCACCTTTCAATTTCCCAGGCTAACATGTTTATTCCCATATGATTTACCTGGTGCATAATGAAAATCAAATACAGTGAGTTCTTCTTTGAGCATCCTTCTAAATGTCATGCATATTAGTTAGAACCTACATCTTCAAAGCTCAAGTTTTCTTTAGACTATGTTGTCATTCAGAGACAATCCATTCTGATTGTAGAATTCCATGCACGTAAAGCATGGTTATTGCTTTTTAAATGCAACTCCTCACCCTGCACTGATTCAGTAGCTATGTTCATAAGATACATGTAATCACAGCTAAACACATGATATTGTGTATTTAATCAGCCAGAACTCTTGCTTTTACTCCATTTTTGCTGATTTTCTGTATATCCCTAGCTCTGCTTCCCCCTCATATCTTTTTTCACTCACTCTGATAAGGTCCATGTTTTCAGATTTTTTTTCTTACATTTGAGAAGCCTCCAAAGGCATCATGCCTGTAAGAGGACAAAAGAACTTGGACTGCTGGACTCTTTCCAAAACTTCTTTACTGAAATAAGTCACTTGTTCAGTCTTCCTCTAAAATAGGCATAATTTTTTTAACATTGCAGAGAATGTTAAAAGAATTCTATGAGTTCTATACAAGCTCTTTGTACAAAGAAACTCACAAAATAGTACAAAGAAATTCTATCTGAACGTTGAAAACTGCTTTCTGTCCAGATTTTAGCACAATATGATTCTTCTTTTGATGTATATTAATGCAACTTTTTCAAAGGAAGAGAGATTGCTGAACAGAAATGATTTCAGAAAGTAGAGAGTTAGATTTGCTGCCACCAATTACACATTTCAAAGAAGAACCACCAGTAACAAAAGAGAGCTTGAAAGTCAGTGGATAGTTTACTTTTATTGCTATTTATTATTTACTTTTATTACCTTATTATCAGTGGCTAACAACTTATTATTAGTTTGTGAGAAATACTTTCGCTTTGTGGTAGGGTTTTTTGGTGTTTCATTTGAGGTGGGGATTATTTTGTTTGGTCAAGGTTGTTTTGGTTTGTTTTTTTTCATTAAAAATGTGAAGTAGCACTCTACTTTTTCAACTGCTCTTTTAAAAGTATTGGATGGAAATTCATTTGCCCTCTACTCCTTCAGGCACAAATTATGTTTTGTCAAACCAGACATTCTCGGAATGTCTTGGAGAATTGTTTCTCAGACCAAATTACTCTTTGTACTCTTCTACGTTTTCAGAATGAAAAGATGGTGTTTTGCTCTGACAGCACTGGCAAGTCTGTTATAGGGATGATGAAGTCTCCTCAGCAGCCTTCAGTGTAAATTGGTGTAAATTGCCTTCTTGTAGGAGGCAGAGCACTTGGTTTCAATAGAAGTGCAAAGTTAAATGAAATCCAACAATGAGTCTGTATTTATGCAATGATTTAAATTGGCTTATTGACAGAAGGCTGTATTTGTAGTTAGCACAGTTGTTGTTATTAAAAAAAAAACATATGCTTGCTTCTGTGCATATCAAAGCTCATTAAAATTGAAAAGATAAATTAAGCAGGAAACTATAATGTCCCTTTCTAAATTGCAGAAAGATTCAGAGCTGAACTTTAGCCAGGATTTGATAACAACTTTTCAGAGTTTTTAAGATCATGAATTACATGGGTAACTGGATTTGATCTAAAGCGATCAATCTAAAACTAAACTGTCTTTAATAAAGCACTGGTCTGCAAGTTCAGATCCTTGGCTTCTACTTCCACTTTCTTTCATCTGTGACTTGGCTATTGCTTTCTCTGTGAGGCTCTATTTTCTTCTGCCGTTCAATTCCTGGTAGGTCTCTAGAGTTTGTACGCAGTTCGTTGCACACTGAATTACATAACAGTTGTTATATATAGTAATGATCCCAGTTTTGGTTTTGAGTAGTAGATATCAAGGCTACAGTCTGAGTTTGATCCCTGAATGATCCACAAATATGGTCTGTTTTCATGTATGTGATGGTGGCAGGATTTTCTTCCTGCATTATTCTGTGGAAACCAAAATGTTATTATAGTCCACACTTCTCAGATTCAGCACTGAGCTAAATTTGGAGACTGTGCTTGAAGTTATGAGATGGGTTTCTACTACAGCAAATTTTATTACAAAGAAATTGTAGTTCATTAGGTATATGTGAAATAGGAAATTGTAAGCAACATAGGGTTAGGCTTTTGAGTTGAGATTAATTTAATACTTCAGTCCTCAATTTCCATTATCTTTTTAGAAATTGTAGTTCAATCAAAAATAGGTATCTTTTAAGAATTGAGCAAAATATAGAGCAAGTCACTATATTTAACATTTTTAAGCTCTTTTGTCTTATGCTTTGGCAGGGGTTACTTTCTTTTGCAAATACATTTGCAGAAGTCATATTTTCAGTATGTATATTAACAAGCAATTTAAATGAATAATAATCCATAAGTAAACCTACACTGTCCTACTCAGTATTTCTGGTACTGATATGTTCAAGTTTGTTTTCTGAGAATATCCAAACCAAACCTTTGCTCCTATCTTCTTTTTCCCCACACCAACGTGTATTAGTGTAAGTGATGTTTCATATCATCTTGCTTGTTTGACTTCTTTATATTTAATGTGAAAAGTACTGCCAAGGGAAATGAAAGCGTGTTTAGAGGACTGGGGCAGGTCTGGTTGTTTACATCTACTGATTTGTTCTGTCCTGTTAGCTTTGTTTTTTTCTGGATATTTGGCAGAGACCAGAAATGAATTCGACTGTTCTGCTGAAGAGCCGCCACTGCCTCAAGCTGTTTCAGCAACTCACCTTGCCAGAAACATTTCTTTCTTTTTGTTTTGTCTCCTTGAACAAGGGAGGAGGTTTGGGGCAGTGTTTGTCACCTAGGAATTACTTTGAGACTTGTAGCACAAGGTGAAATATTTTCATCATCAGTTTAACAAAAAAAAAACAACCTTGCAAAAATGTTTTGGGTTTACATTTTCATGGTATCATCAGAATATATTCTAAGCTAAATTGCAAAATATTGTTTAAAATTGAAATGTATTATTTAAATTAGATCTTGAATCATTATGCCTTTAGTTTTGATTTAGTAGTGAGCTTAGAAATGAATCCCAACTGATTTTACCTTGCTAAATGTTTCCATCTGATTCTTTATCTGAAGTTTAAAAACAAATAGTCTGAAAATATCCAAACACCTCTAGTATCTGGGATCCTTCCATATATTGTTAACTTCATAACAATAAATACATAAATAACTTTTTATCACCTGTGGCTATCTTGCACTTATTTTAAAGTCTTCTGTTTAAATATTATCATCTGCTCCACAGACCTCAAAATCCTATCTTCCAGTGAGAGATGAACTGTTTCATACAGGTTAAGATGTAATAGATTTACAAGTGCAACACTAAATCTACAGTTGCTTGGAACTACAAAATTATATACTTTATATTGCAGAGTTTCTGACTCGCATTTCCTCCAGCCCATGCTGCAGTGGGAGAGGTCTGCCCATATCATGTCCACTGGGATCCAGTGTAGTCTCATTCCTCCTACCGTGTAATTTTTAGTGGGATGTCTGATCTGGCAGGTATAGTTTAATGAGAAAACTGATAAATTCAAACTTAACTGTTGAAAATGAAAACTTGATAATTAACGGAATGTGATGTGATGACTAATTGGTTGATGTAATAAACAGCCAAAGTGCAGATCATTTCTCAAAACAAATATTTTAATTGTTGAAGAAAATGTTCTGTAATGAAAGCATAATGCTTCGTTCTATTTTTTACTTTAGTTGCAAATTTAGTTTACTAAGAAATTATTTGCAGTGTTCCTAAGAAGGCTGGTTTCAAGGTCAGACTTAATGAAAAGGTAGATTAGGTCTATCACTAGGTGTTTGGCTGTGTAGATAAAAACAGCTAACTTTTTTCTTCTCAGTTACTATATATTTATTCCCTATCCACAGCATGGAGTTGCAATTCATTAGCAGATTTCAGTCTTTCCTTGAAGTGAACCACCATGGATTTATTTGAAAGTTTAATCATGTTCCATCTCTTATTCCAATTTCCATTATTTTATCTTATAGAGGAAAAAATGCATTAATGAAGTCATGATTAACACTCTAATTGTTAGCAAGCAGTGTTTTAATGGTAGTCATCCTGAATAATAGAGGGTGTTGTTGGAAACCTTCTGCTTGCTGATTGTGAACAGTATTTAATTAGAAATGTAGCCCTGGAGCATGAGGTGAACCTTTGCTCTTAATTGCCTCAGTTGACAGCTCTTCCCTTAGGCAGCCTGGAGCCACATGGGCCTTGCTGAGGACAAGGCCATGATGAGAGGTACTGCTGTATTGGATATAACTGATCCTCCAGCTGAAGCCTGTTGAGCCAAGGGATCCAGCAACCTTTCACTTGTTTGGTGTGGTTTCTATGGCCCTCCTTCCTTTAGCTCGTTGTTTTAAGACTATTAGACTTCTCTGGTCAGAAAGGTCCGTAATGAGAGTAGAATTAACTATTTTTTTTTTTCCCTATAACTTTCTCCTTCATTTTCTTGCACCAAAACAACTGTATGGTTCTAGGGAGAAAATTAAAACTGCTGTTGATAGGCTAAATTTTGCCTTCACTGAAATAAAATTCCCTTTGTTCCAGTGTAAAAATAGTTAGGATATGCCAAGCTCTCTTGTAATAGTGATTCTCTAAGACCAGTGTTTTGCTGAAAGAGTTGGAAACTGTTTTCCTAGGGACTTTTAAGCATAGACTAAAAGCAATCTCAGCTTCTCGTATTCAATAATCTATTGGAGAATTTGTCTTGTCTTTTTTTTTTCCTTCTTTCCCAAATATTTCTAGAGAACAGACTTATAAGCCAAGTATGGCATAAACTTCTTGTGTGTGTTAGTAGTGTTCCTTTCAATAACCAAGAACATCAGGAATGCTCCGTTCTTATAAATGGAGAATTTGGTGCAACTCTGAACGACAAACTCCAGTTCATTATGTGATTGAGTTCCTCATATTTAAAGAGAGGAACCTTCTCAGGTCAATCCCAAGCAAGATCAATGATTTAGATTATAAGCATCCTAGGTAAGAGTAGAGACTTCAAAATGGAGCATTGCTTTCCTGATAGCATATAGAATGAATTTTTAATCTAAATGCTCAAGAAAAAGCTGTGTATGGTGACAGAGCAATTTTGGTTAATAATTTAGGTGGAGAGGTTTTCAGTTGTGTCTCTTGAAGGAAAAGAAATCATTTAGAAGTGAATGGGATAAATGCTGAAGAAAAATGCTTTCATTAACAGACTTGGTTGTTATGGTGTTTCATGGGGTGTGAACTATCTGTTTCATTGTTCTCTATTTTTATTACTGTTACTGCACAGGAAACCACAACATGATGTTCTTCTGTCTTGTTACTTGATTAGACTAAAAAAAAAGGTGTAGTGGAGTTAATTGTGCTAATTAAGGGTGATCTGGTTAAAATCTGGCCCTGCTTGTAAAAAGGACAGCAATCGAAAACCAAAGTGGACCAATGATCCCCTCTTACTGTGCTCTGTGCTGCACATTATAGAAGAAGGCAAAGCTACACAAAGCATTGCACTGTCCAATCTTTCGCCCTGCCTAACAAACACTTGGAGTTCTAAAATGTATTCTGCTTGAAAATGCAAAAAGTACCAGCAGTTTACTACATTTATAGGTTATGACAAAATTATTTTCAAAATAAGTCTGTAGATAAATTCCAGATAGGGAGGGGTGATGTAATTAAATTCAAGGCCAGTAGTTTGGAGGAAGTGTACTCAGTAGTGGTCCCAGTAGTAAGCTGGTTCTGCTGTCTGGCTCACATGACTAACAACTATTGTACAGACTATGAGAGAGTTTTTGGGTTTTTTTTATGCCCCTTTCAATCTCTCTCTAAAGTGATAATAATCCTTCTTAGTTTTGAATATTAAAAATAAGAGAAGATTTAAGGAAACCAGAGAAACAACCCCTTCCTCTTAGTTTGCCTTTCCTTGCTCCTTCAGCGTTGTTTTCTGTTTCTGTTATAGGACTGTGGCTGTGATCTGAGTGGTTTGTTGGGCCAGTGCCATGAGCAGGGTCTCTGTCCCTATAGCACAGCATGGCTTGCATGTAATAAGCCTCGAGCTCCACCGAAACTTAGAGCAAAGCATAGAGATTTCCTCACTGAGTTATGAGCAGCAATTGGGCCATGTGAATTTCCCTGCAAGCTCTTGTTCTGAACACCAGCAAACATTACTGTAGCACAGTAATTATCAAATGTAACTTCAGAGACTAGGTGCATTAGTTATGTGTAGAAGAGGCAAGAGTATGATATGAAAAGAGCATTTACAGACATCATCTCTGAATACAAAAGATAAAAATTATATTCAGAAGAGATCCTACAGCTGCAAAGAGAGAGGCTAGAGAAGTGCCTTGGAACAGAAATATGAACTTAAAATGAGAAGAGATTTCTCTCACTATTATATTTCTTTATAATGAACGGACTTTTTCAGAAAGATCATTTAGAACTCATGTACAGAACAGATCCCTCAAATTGAGATCTTTGTACAGGCACAAATGTCAAAGATCTGTGGGAAGGGAGAGTTGTGTGAGGCTTGTACTAAATGTAAACCGATTGAATGAATATTTGCATGCCATTGTCAAAGAGCTGATCTGAACTTTGCTTTGAGTTGTTTTCCATGAAGAAACTGACAGCTGCTTTTTGCCACGAAAATGTAGATTTTTTTTTTTTTTTAATCAAAACACCATTATCATTCCCTTTGGATGTTTCATGTTAAGCTGAAAGAAACTTGGAAGTTCTGTTAGACCAGCTTTTCATTTGAGTTTATCCTAGATTACTCCAATGCTCTTTAGCTTTGGAGAATGTATGTATATCTGGTTTTGATTCAACAGTTCCATGTGGACTATATTCAGTGTATCCCTGATCTTAGGTCAGAGCTTTCTGAAGCTAGGGCTGAAACCCAGCCTCTGCCATTACAAGTGCTCACGGTCACTGTACCTTTCAAAGAAAGAAACAGACTCCTTTAAATTCCATCTCCTCAGGGTATTTCTGGATAACTGACATGTCTGAAATATTTTTTAAGGAAGAGTTCCATTTCTCACACATATTTCTATAAATGAAGTAAAGCAACCTGTCAATCTCTGTTAATCAAAAATCTGCTTTTAGAAAAGGGACAATAGAACAACATTTTAACTGTTAAAAAGTAATGTTTTGGTAATGTTATATTTTAGGAAAATCCTTTCTGCTCTACTGAAGGAAAAAATAATGAAGTAAGCTTAAATGTTCATCTTATATGGCATGCACATTCAGCTGAGTTTGTACTGTGAAATACAGTTGGTTTCCAGCCATCTAGAGGGAGAAAAACCATTTTTAGCTGTCTCTGTCAATTCTTGTCTTTTTTATTTGCGGAATTTTGTCATCTCCCTCTGGTGGCAAATATCTGAAATATCCATCACACAGCTGCTTGGATGAGAAAGAGGAAGAAGAAATCCAAACTTTTAAGTGTATTTCAAGGAGCACACAAGACATTAGCATACTTCTAGTTACAAATATTCAAAGCATAACAGACTGACTTGATGGAGTGTAGCTTTGACGTGAGAGAATGAAATATAGGTTGTCCTGAGAGCTGGGATTTGCAGTATCCACATTGAAACAATGTCTGAAAAAAAAGATGGCAAGAATAGAAGCTCCTGCAGTACAGTCTGGAGGATGGGATTCCAAACTTTTCTGTGGCACAAACCACTAGCCTGCAACTTCAATAATCTCTAGCAAAATTAAAAATGTTGAATACAAATTGTTAGGGAGGAGAGATTTAGAACAAAGGAAAATTAAGGTTTTAAAAGGGTTATTTTTTAACGTTCTATTATTTTCATTTTATTTTTAAGCTATAATTTTGCATAATCTGTTTTGTATAGCCTAATAGATTAAGGAATACGTTGATGGACCGGAACCCACCTAGTTTTGTATTTTTCAAGAGACAGAAATGAGAAACAGAAAACATTACTTCCTACCCCATGGAGTTTGTATTTGTGCATTATTGGTGTTGTCTGTTAGTAAAAGCCTTTTTGGGAAACTCTGATGTTTCAACGAGAATCAGAGGTAATAGCACAGCTTCACTTTTCCAGTCTGCTCACTCACCATCCATTTTCAAGCATGTGTTAATGTCAGAGTTTTGCAAACATTTAGCCATTATAACTGTTCAGCAAACGAGGTACAATCTTGTCATGTCACCTTAAACATTTCCAACTGATTTTAGGAACTAATATATATCTTCACTATGACTGTCTTGGAGAATTTATCAACTTAAGTATTCTGCTTCTCAAAAACCATAACTTGAACCACTTAAGTAATCCTCTCAACCTGTCTATACCTTTCACTCCACCCTGATCCTATGTATATATAGCTGAAGGTGTTCTTCTGTATCTATGTTAATGTTGCATTTAGTCATCAGTCCTTTGTGACTTTACAGTTCATCTCCCTGTGTCTAGAGTATAAGTAGATGTTCTGTATAAATAAACTCCCAAGTGGGAACCTGATACTGAATTTTATAGCTGACTAAACAGAATTATTGAAAGGTGATATAATATGCTTGGCATCTGTGAGTCAGCATCAAGATGTGCTCTAAATACTATTGCAAACAGTGACAGTTTCTGGACATAAAGAACTCAATGTGCTCTCATTAGCGCTGCTGGAAATTGCTTACAAGGGTTGTTGTTCTCGCTCAGTTCAGACCACTTATGTAATTTTAGAGTATGAACTGTTCCAGGGAGCTGCAGTGTTCATTGCTTGGTGAACTTTCCATTTAAAGGTTTCTCAGTTTTGCAGATAGACCTAGTGCATTAAATTCAGTAGTCTCAACTCCCAAAATGTTCAGATTAGAAAGTGCTGCTCATAAGGTGCCCCCTGCCCTGCTTAATGATCTGAGTGAAAAAGCAGAGACATATGCAGAGACAATCTGTTGGGTCAGGGCCTGGATTCACCTGTAACACTTATCTTCATTAATCATGTGTCTGTATTGTTGAAAAAGTAAGTGCTGCCTGTAAAGTGAGATAGCTTCATAGTCAAGTTTGATATCAGATTCTTAGCCTGACTCTCAGTGGAATTTCAATGTGCTTCCTATGTGCAAAGGTGTGAAGCTTCAGTGATTAGAAAGTGGCTAGAGATAAAGCAGTGAATTCCTGCAAGTGCTGATGCTGTGCTTGGCTTAGCTAATGAGCTTTTCACAACCTTACTTACACGGAGTATTTACTTCTCTACAAGAGTTCATCCTGGGCTGAATTCCATATTTTCAGGAAACTTCCACAGAACTCCTGTTCTGTGTTTTTTGTTGTTACTAGCCAGCACTGAGTCATTCAGCTCAGTGATCTGCTGAGAAGCCATTCCTTGCTGCTTACAGATATAAAAGACATTTAATGGACAGCCATAGAACTGAAGATTAGTTCAGCAGACAGGCTGGCCATAGACAAATTGTGAAAGCTTTTCTTTTTTTATAACAAACCTCATGTGAGCACAGAAGGTCTGGCTGCTATGACTGCTTGGTTTTTCTACAGACAAGAAAACAAAAATGCTGGGTATACTTAACGTGGCAATGGTTATTTTATTGGGCATGCACCTAAGTTTGGAGGTAACCAGCTGACTCTGTTCCTAAAGTCTGACTTGTGATCTCCCTAAGATACAGAAGACTCTTATAATGCTCTTTCAATCTCCCAGTGTTCTGAAAAACTGCTTTCTAGAATCTTCCAAAAGTCCAAGTCACATAGTGGGTGGTTACAAATCCACTAGTCATTTTTCTGAACACATCTTGAGAGTGACACAACCAAGACATTTACAGGCGTAAGCCCTGAAATAAATTCTAAGCAAATATTGGAATATACTGGATTTATATTGGGTTATAACTCTCTGCATGTTGAGTGGCACCTTACTTCATAATGTACCTCACTGAAACAGACAGGTAGTCATAAAAATCAATATTTTCAAGCATGGTAAGGGTATTGGAATGTAGTTACTGTATTTGTGGAGCATTTGCCTTTTTTTTTTTTTTTTTTTTTTTTTGAATACCACCAATCCTGAACTATGGAAATCCACGGCTTTATGTTTGGAGGCAGGAGGTTGATGAGTGCTGGGTTTTGGTGGGGTTTTTTTGTTTCTTAATTTCATCAGGCTCTGTGATGGCATTTGGGGCTTTTTTTGATAGTTCATGAAATAATAGCTGAAGAAGATAAAATCACAATCTTGGTTTGCAATTAGTTAATACATTTCTGAAGTCTATTATACAGATCTTTTAGATTAAGGATGCTACTGGACAGTGTCTCGTTCTATAATGCACTTTTAAAAATACTATTGATTAAATATTAATGTCATTATTTATTCTGTAATATTGTGAAAAGCAAAATGTAGGAAGCTCAGGTGTAAAAACTAGATTTTCCCCTTAGTTTAGCATAGTTTATAAGGAGGATGTGTTGGGACATGAGAGAAGAAGGCTAAATTCACAAGCTGAAATGCTAGTGAGGATTTAATGAGCATGTTTCAACAGCAATCTTTTCAGTGCTGGGAGAGTTTTGGGCAGAGCACACTGCTCAGGCTAGCTGTGATGCTGGCGTGTACAGGAGGGCAAACAGGTGCTTTGGAAAAACTGATGGGTAATTACGTGGGTGTGATAATGAGGTACTGTTTTGGTTCTCAGTGTTCTTTTTCTGACAACAAACTGTTGAGGTTCACATTATGTCAATGGACAAAGATCACGTAGCCAAAAAACTCAGGTATGACCAAGTTTGCAGTAACTTGATTATGGCATGCTGCTGAGTTTTTGATTAGCAGCTTTTGCTTTTCATTTAACTTCAAACAGCATACTAGTTGCAGCACCTTCACAGGATACATCCAAGGGTTGCTTTTCTCTTTTTCTAACCAAAGCCATTGGTCTGTGTAATTTATATCATGGCTTTGCATTTCCTCTCTCTGATTACAGCCAAGTACACAGGGCTTTACTAATCTCTTTACAGGGATTTATAAACCGTCTTCCATTTTATCCTGTTACAAGTTCCCAAGCCACATATTTGGCTTCAATTTTCAAGTTTGGACTGACCCAAAAGATCAAAGCCAAAGACATCCACTTCACCGTATGACTTGTAGCCAGCGTTTTATAAATTGGTAATTTCCACAGATAGAAAAGGTATATAACTTCCCAAATCTCATTGACGTTGTGGGGGTTTTGGACACACTTTAAGCTTCTTTCACAATCCTGTGCTGAAATAGCACAACTCTGCTTTCCTTCTTAAGTAAATATGCATTTCTTAATTTTGTGTATTTAGTTTGTGAGGGTTTTTTTTCTTATTGATGAATTCTCTGTATTTATGACTTGAACATCCCTGAGAGACATTCATCTCGCCTCTTGCTGACTCTGAATGGTGTTGACAGCCTGGTATGATTATACATGATAACAAATGACTACTTATGTCAACAAAAATTAACAGGCAGATAATTTTCAGATTACTCTCACTCTTCCAAAAATACAGGCAAAAAGGTGGGCCTTGGTAGCACAACCATAAAATCTTAGGTTTTTGAAAATGTTATCAACCTTTTATTGCTTGCGGTATAGTAGGCATGTAGCTAATTAACACCCTATGTCAAAGACAGACATTTTCACCTTACTAAGAAACTTTATCTTGAAGAATACACTGATATTTTTTTTTCAAAATATTAAGGAATTGTCAGCATTTTCAACTGAGGAGTAAAAAGAAAATTGCTTTAAACATAATGATTTCTAAATATTTAACTGTCAATGTTGTTAGATCCAACTCTTCTTTCATCTTTTTGGGAGCAGAAGAGCAGTGAATAATATCAATGTTTATTACATTGTATAATACCAATGTTTATGAATTTAATTAATAGTTACTAACTTCTTTGACTCTTTCCTCTTTCTTTGATTTTGTGGATCCTGATTATTGGGCAGCAATGCACAGTAACAAGAATCAAACATTGTACTTGAAATATTCCTATTAATCTGTGTAATTTTGTGAACAGAACATATTGTTCTATTCTTTGCTTAAATACTTAACGAATTTTAGATTGGGATACATTAATTTCATATGTTCATGAACTGTTTCATGGTTTTGCTAAGCAAAACGTGTGACTTCTGCCAAAAGCCTGGACAAATGTCTTTGTGCAGATGCAGATGGAGAAAAACCAAAGCCAAAAGGTATTTCCTGTGTCTTCATTTTCATACTAATGAACTCGATTGTGTTAGATGTAGCAAACCTTTTAATTAAACCAAAATAGGTGTTTTCTCTGCACCCTCTTTAATCCTGGACTGGTGACCAAAGGGAAGAGAGTCTGGAGAATCTTTGGTGTTTTTAAGTTTTTGTCTACTTTGGACATATTCAGCAATATCTCACCTGCAATCTTTCCACTGTGCCCTTTTCAATTAAAACTTTTGTCTACCTGGAAAAAAGTGGTTTCTTCCTACCTAGAAGTTTTATGGACTATAATCATGATCACTAGTAAATGTAATTTTTTCTAAACTAAATAAAGGAATCCTAATGGCCTGTCCTGGCTTCCACAGTTCCCATTAAACTTTCTCTGTTCTTGATTTAGGTTGAATTGGTCTTTCAGGGAAGAGGACTGGATAATAAAAGTAGTGCAAGAGATAAGTGATCCATGGGGAAGAAAGTTAGGAATTACTTAAAGCATGCAAGTACTCCTTTTCTTTAGCTCTTATGTGTCACCGAGGTGAACTGGTATCTGTGGATATTCAGAAAACTTACTAGAACATTCTCAGAGTTTTGCAGGCCTCAAAAATTCAACTTGTGGGAACACAAATACCTGCCTGGTTCAGTCATTGTGTCTGCCTTGATTATATGCCAATATAAAAAATTATATGCTGTCAATAAACTCACAAAACTCCTTTTTATAAGATTGTAAAACAGAATGTGAATATCTCTGAAGTTGCAACAGCTGAAATCTTGTCCATAAGTCCTGCAGTGAGCTGCATGTTTTTATAAAGTATCTGTGCAAGGCCATACCTAGGTAGTAAATGTCAAAGTAAATGTCTTTGTAACAAAATGGGAAAAGAATTGAAGTGAATGTCTGATTTCAGATGTAGAGTTTTCATTTTAAACAGAGGCAGACAGAGCTACAGTTTCATTGTCATGTGCAGAACCAAAGTGTGTGTCAAGAATAGTAAAATAGCTTGAACTTCTGAGAAGCCTCATTTTATTTAAGTAAAGAAACTTTTAATATGTTTTTAAAATCTTTAACTTAGATGTGGTTAAGATTGGAAATTGCAGTTGTACCCTCAGTAACCTTTGGTATTCTCCTCAATATTCTTCTTTGTCAAATGTACTCCATTTTATGTGCTCATTATTTTTCCTGTACTTATACATTATCCTTATCTTCTAATTAGCCAATGCTCCTAGCATACTTATGATGGCACACTTACATTTGCTCTGGCTTCTCTTCCTTGTTTCAATGCAGGTCTCCTGCTGCAATTGATACAGTTGATGCTTTGACACTATTCAAGCTGTCTTCTGGCGCGTTTTGCCATCTTCCACAAGTCTACTTGGTTCTAGTTCAGTAGTGGTGGGAATCCAAATGGACAATTGTTAGCAAACCTTCCTAATTAACTTTGAAAGGAGCTTAAACAGGTAAAGATCACCAAAATTCCTTAAATTCTTTCAGTTTTCAAAACTTGCATGAGAATGGTTCCTTATGGTTTCAGTTCTGCATAAAGCACAAGAGTACTTTTTCTGTCTTTTCATATTCAGGTAACATTTTGCATGTCATCTCTTAAAATCTGCTAATTTCCATTTTTCCTATGATCTCTACCATGTTGAACTAATCTCTTGAGATTTCAGCCAACAGTAACAAAATCAGTAAAAAAATAAAAACCAAAACACAATATTTTAGTCAGCATCATAAACTTTGGTCTTAAATTCATCTAACCAGTGCTGAGAAATGTTTTCTTTGGTTTTATATCTTTACCTGTTATCTTACACTTGCTAGAAGGACTATTTCTTTTTTTTTTTGTAGTCCTTCATTCTTTTACAAAACAGATTTCATGGGGTTTTTTTTATTGTCATCTGTTTGCAGGTTTTTGTTCTCTGTTGATAAATGACAGCAGTGTACAGTAAGAAGCAGTCAATGACTAATATCTTAGGTGTCTTTCTACATGACTCATCAGATGTATCTGAAATCAAGATTTTTCCTGTTTGGCATATTTCTATTTTTGTTTGAGACTTTTTAGTCTGAAAGGCTGTAGACAGAGGCTGCAGACAGATCGTTTGGACAGTAATGCTTTTTACCTTAAGCCTAGAATGTGTTCTTTGCTGACCAAGAAAGTCACATCTATGGGTTGTGGAGTCTGATGGTTTGTGGGTTATTATGATCCTATGATCATTACTGAGGCCACTTCATAACAGCATATTGACTTTCCAATGCAAGATATAGCGCAACACAGAAGATATGGAAATATGTTAGCAATGCAGCCTTTGTTAAAAAGTCTTGTAGCTATTTTCCTACTAGAAAGCTGAAAGAAAAAGAACACACTAATATAAACGATAGTCTTTAATGTTTTCCACTGGCCAATGTTTGAAATTCTGCAGCCTTTCAGACATGTAGACCTTGCAGAAATTTGAAAATGGATTTTTTGTTGTACTTTAATATAAAGTTACTTAAATATAGGAATAAAACTAAAATATGTTTTTAAAATAATACTGCTCACTATTACATGTTAGAACCATTAACACCACTTTATAGCTTCTGTGTTTAGTAATTACACAAGTGCCATGCTGATATTCTCGTCTTTCATCCTCATCACTGAGTTACTAACATCAAAATATATTGCAGCCTTTCACTAATTTCTAGAAAATTTCCTATTGAGGAGTTATTAATTTCTCAAATCACTGACTGGAAAGCAAATGTAAATTGAGGCTTAATGTGCTGACAATATTTCTCCATTTTTAAAGGTAGTCCAGCTCTCATGAGTTATGAACAATGCTACTTTTCAAGTTGACACTTCTCAGCATGCAAAGTGCAGGTAGACGTCTGGTTAGGGACAAGTCGGGTATCTGTGCAGGAGTATGTAGCTGCCAGGAACCTCCATGATGGAGAAGGGCCAGCAGCAGCAGGCTGCTCAAGGTTGTGCTTCTCCCCAGGTGGTAGATGTGTGGCACAGGACCATGACTGTTGCATGAGGAAAAAAGCTGTGACTCTGCACTTCATGTGTATGAGAGAGAAGCCTGCAGCAGCGTTTGGATGTGAGCAATCTGAACTTATTTGTATTATAATGGTTTCAAAAATTAGTGAGCTGAAACTTCTTATTAGGATCACATAAAATATTTCTTATCTCTAAGTAGTCTCAGCTATGCCAGCTTTCTGTTCTTTAACTCTGGTTCTTGTGCTGAGAAGCTGGAAGGACATTCTATCTGCATGCACCTTTCCTGGGAGGTTTGCTGGTCAACTCATGGCATTAAGAAAGAGTTGACCAGCTTATCTTAATGTCAATGTTTGCACAAATGTATTAGTTCAAAGCAAATGGCTTCTCAAGAGTAATTTGAAGAACCTGACCTGAGCACACTGTCTTTCCTCTTCACATCACAGACTGATGATGTATAAGTTCACTTCTTTCAAACACTCTGTTCTTATAAGGAAAATGCAGAGTGAGGTCTGCAAGCAGTCTTTGACTAGAAATCCCGGTTGTCCTTATTTTCTTGATAGCAGACCTATTAGCTTTTTCACACCTTTTGAATTGGAAAGAGGCACAGCTTTCTCGGGATTTTCGTTTTCTTTCCAGAAGGCTGCAGGCATGACAGAGGAGTGCTTTCAGCAGTGACCTCTTGTCATATCAGAGATGATAGTGTGATGTTTGTTAATTCACTGTTGTGATGATTTAGGTAAATGTGATGGGTAGAGGCAAGAAATCTGTCTCATAATGTCACCCCCTGTAAAAAAGAGATTACAGGGAAATGCTTTATTATCATTGCTCACAATCATTGCTTGCTGGTTTTCAAAATACCAACAATATGTCAAATGCTTTCAAGGGACCTGTAAGAGACAATCTCTTTCCTCAAATAATTTACAGTCATAGCAGGCTGTCATCTGCTGGTGTGCATGTGTATTTTCCAATTTTTGTTGCCCTTTTTCACAAAGAGGCAAAAAAGAAAAGCATCAGAATGCTTTCTGTTGTCAAATGAAGAAAAAATTAATGGGAGGGGAGGACTGCAACATGAGTCGGGAGTCATTATTTAAATGATTTGTTGAGGGGAAAGTTCAGGTAATTATCTAGAATGTTGCTAAGCTTTGTCTGTCAGCCTTGATACATAATGAGAGTTTGTTGGTAGACATCCAGAGGGAAAATTGCTTTGAATTCTTGCATTGAATTTTACAGTGTGCTATTTCTGTTTGAATGAATGAACAAGCAGTTCAGTGTGTGCATATATGTTGATCTGTAACCAAAACTTGCAGTGCTTGAGCAAGAATATGATGACCAACCTCTTCATCTGTGCCTATGTGGAGAGCTGGTCATTGCAGTGTTAATAAGGCACCAGTTCATCTTTACAGTGATGACTCTGAAAGCAAATGTATTCCTTCCAACATACCATGACTGATTCTTCTCTCAGGCTTAAATATTGCACTATAATCATCCTGCTGCATATTTTAGGGAAAAATAAAAACAAAAAAAGAACAGATCCAGACCTCTAAAATCACCTAATCTTGTCCATTTGTTTACTTCTGCCAGATTTTTATTTCTTTAGTCACAGATTTTGAGCTATCTATGTTCCAAAGCTTTATAACTGTTCAATGCAAACTATAGTAACTGACTGTATTTCTTTCTGAAAATTGGTAGTATGCTAACACCATGTTTTAAAAAGAAGTTTGAGAACTTCAGCTTCACTCTTAATTGATGATTTACTGATCATGTATCAGGATTCATTTTGCTAAAAGTATAAATTAGTTTTCACTGGGTAAATTTCAGCAGTTTCTAATCTTTCTTTCTAATTTCTCTATTGATCTCAATTAATTGTTATTCCAGGGATTGCAAACTCTTCCCTATAACCATCTAATGACTTTTACCAATGCTCCATCACACTTGCTTTGAATTTTAACGATTCAGGAGGTGTAAAGTTTCAATAGACATTATTATTGGGAAAGAAAATTGGCTTTAAAACAGGTTGAAAGGTTTTGAATATGTTGTACTTTCTAAATACTGAAGATCTGTGTTTACTGGTGGCATTTTGTTTTGTTAAGCTGATGTTTTCAATGCCTTTACGAAGTGACATGTTGATCTTAGTAGTATTCTGAAGGGTCTGAGAAGTCCTGGTTAGACTCAAGAACTGATATGACTGAGCTTAGAACTTGTCTGATTTTCTAGGTGACTATCAATACATTCTAGCTGTCTTCTTCTGCCATAGAAACCAATTTTTTTATTTTCAAGCAGCAGACTGCAAGGAGTAAAAAACAATTTTTTCCTTTTCCTGCCTTGTAAAATGCTCTCCCTACTTGTACTCTGTTGCCTGTATAACTTCAAGTCTCACAGACAGAGAATAGCTTTAGTGTTCTGTGCAGATGTGACTTACCATAATAAGGTCATTGTTTCCTGAAGTCTCTAATATAATAGAAATATAACCTTTTGATATCGTATAATCTTATTGTGCACTCAACTCTCCTTGAGACAAGATCTTCCTCCACAAGTACATGAAGTAGCAAATTGCCATTCAGAAGTAAATGGTGTGTGGTTGGAAGCAGTGAAATCAGCCATTCAGCTGCTTGTGTGGGTTGTGCCTGCAATTCTCTTTGTAAAATGGGAGAAGCATTCCTCTGACACGCTGAGTGTTATGAGAACTAATAACAAAATGTTTCAAGAATCTTTCACCACCACTGATGGTCTTAAAAAAAAACAGTAATTTAACCACACTAGCAGCTTTAGAGACACCTTAACTAAGGTTTTAAATCTTGCTTTATTGTTTTATTTTTGCTGGCCAATATGTTGGGTTTTTATGGGGATTAGAGTGAAGTTCTACCTGATCACATAAAATCACAGGTTAACTAAAACCCTATTTTCTATCTACTAAGGAAGTGGATAAACAAATAAGGAAAATGCAGGAAGAGTTGCAGTAAGAATGGGGAGAGAAAAGTAAGAGATAAAACTGTAAGATTTGACAGTAATGGATAGGAGGTCAGTTTGAGAAGACTGGAGTGAGAAACTGTATTTCTTCCAAGGCAGACATAGGATTGTCATGTTAAATACTGTGTTCCATTTCACCAAAATTCAGAATTTCAGCTAATAACCTTTGAATGTTTATTGCAAATGGAGTTTATTCTGTAGCTTCCGGAATAACAAGAATAGAGCTTAGGAAGCAGGAGGAATTTGTGTACCTCTTCTGTTTCTGGGGTTTGTACAATCTGTTATTCATATCAGATTGAGAAGTGCCTAAGGGAGTGTGTTTGTAGGGAAAAAATATAGACTATTTTGACATACTATTCAAAACTCGTGAATCCAGTGATGAGTTATTTTGTGCAGCAAGTTACAGACATCTCCTGCGTGACTCAGATAATCTAGGTAAATTATGAAGTCATTGTAATTTAAGAGTTTAATTCCTAAGAGTATCAAAGAACAGCTGTCAGGAATAAAGTAGGTATGGGTAATTTGCCAGTTATATCTATTCCCATTTAGTGAATTTCAGTGATGTTTTCATGCAGCCTTTTGATTAAGTTAATGTAATACTGTGGTTTTAGAACCAGTGATAAAATGATTTATTTGCCAGTATTTCCCAGTGCTGCACTGCCAGTGTGTTTACTCTTGAGACAGATGACTGATGATTTCAAATGACTAAAAATGCTTCTTCCATTTCTGTGTGACAGTTCATTAACAGATTATACACGGAAACGTCCTTAGTTACATACAAATCAGAGTCATCAGCAAACATGTGAAACATGCATTTAATCCCATTTACTTGATGTACACAAATAGTCCATAAAAATGATATATTATTTCTACTTGCCTTTTCTCACATGATCAAACTAAAATCAGTCAGAGCTATTATTCTTTCAAGTAAGATGTTTGTAGGCCTTGATCATGGTATAACAGCCAATATGCACATAATCGGTTTGAAAAGCCTTTACTTATATATTCAAGTGTCCTTGAAACATAGCTAGTGAATTGCATTCCATGTCAGGAAACAAACTGGATTATGATAATCCTAAATTTAAAAAAAATTGAGAGGAAAAAGGAAAAAAGGGTGTGTCAATTGTCGAGCTAGTCCTTTATTTGTGATTCCATCCATATCATACCGGAAACACAGCTCAAAATGGAGATTTCCCTCTGAAATGATAAATATAAGCTTTTTTGACATAAAGTTGAAGTTTTCCACAGATAACGGGTTTAAAATGTAGGTCTGTGCCTAACCTTGCACTGGTTTTAAATCTTGAAATTATGCAGCCATGATTAACAGGTGATTCTAAATTATTAACAAATGTACTGGTATATTAAGTTACTAATGAGACAAGTGCTATACTTCGTTTTCTTTACAGAATGCTACTATAATTGCCTGTAATAGCATCTACTGAATGTTTCATCCCATTTGAACTGATGAATTTGTCACTGGGTGCTTGTTCTACCACAGATGAGGGAGATGTAAAGGGAAATATTTTAAATGCAGAACCAGAGTTGTCCCACCACGAAGGGCATCAGAGTTTAAGTGTGGTAGATTCACAGATAAGACACAATGATGTTCCAAAAACCAGCCAAAGTCCATGTCTGAAGCAACAGCTATGTTAAACAAACTGTGTTGTGCAAGGGTAATAAAAACTTCATATTATTAGTGTTTCTTATCCCAGTGACATGATGTGTGTGTCTTAAGGGGTTTGCTGTCTAGTGCACAGCTCTACTTCTTTCTTTGTTTTTATTAATTTGTTTGACAATGTATGCTATAACAGATTCTGTCATCTCCTGTTCTAAATCCTTTGGAGCTTGGTAAAAAAGGAAGTGTGTTTGTAACTGTTTCATGAATACAACTGATTTCTTCACATTCTCCAGGGAGTAAAGGCAGACAAGATTTTGCTTTCAGCATCTGTGTGTTACTGCTGGCATCTGGCAGTCCACGTGCCCATTGCTGGTAATAAACACGATGCAAACATACTGCTTCATTTGTAGACTACTCTCCCTAGTTAGCTTCAAGCTTACTTTTCTACCAGATGTTACTGAATTTAATAGTAATGAATTGACCTAAATAGACTGGTGCTTACTACCTGCCAGAGAAGCAGCTGGAGTTCATACCTCTCTTTAGGTATGAATGCTCATGAGCAATGTTTTCATTAATATTTCTCTACTCTAGCTCTAAAGTAGTTATTTAAAATTAAATTGATTTTGTTTTTCATTCTATTTTCTTCTGTTTCTATTCCATTTCCTCAGGAAGATGGGCTTCTCTATACTTGAGATAGCCATCAGTCTACAACTGCCTATATAGACATGATTAGCAGTTTCACCTGTGCATTTCTGAATGGTTAGCAAAGCAGGTAAATCCAGTCAGGCTCCTTAGATCCTGACTTGTCACTAAATCAATTGCTATTCATTATTTACAAAAGAGTCTTGCACTTACTGTATACTGAGTTTTGCCACCAGCACTCTGCATTTCAAGAACCTAAGAATTTCTAATACGTGTGGGACTTAATTTGTTTATAGAATGTGATACAAGCCACAAAAGAATCAAGAGTATAATAGCTCCAAATTCACTTATATGTACAGGATGAAAAAAATTTTACTTATAATCTAACATCCTCTATGGTTTTTTTTTTGCCCAGCAAAGACTGATGTTTCAGTGGGTTAATCCCTGGCCCCACATGTTCCCCAGAGCCTTGCAGTGGAACCTTGCTGTTTCTGCTTTTGTGGGAGTCTGGAAAGATGACACAGACAGTGCTGTCTACCTTCCAAAAATTTGCAACCCATAGACATACTGTCTTAAGAATATCAGTACAAGACTATAAAATAATATGTGTTTTGGTACTTCTTCATGTTATTACACTTTGATCACAGGTAAATTAATTTGTATTTTAGCCCTATCCCTCAAATTTTAGGCTCTACTGACTCTATTGAACATTGTCAGATTTTTTAGGATAGTGGTTTCTAAAATTCAGGAGACCAAATCTGTATCACATCTTGCTTTTTTCTCAAATTGATAGTACCTTGCCTTACAACATCAAGAAAGTGTTTTGTCTCTACAACCAAGCAAATGTCACATAATAACTGAGCATTCTGAAAAATTCCATCAAACATGAATATACTGATAGGGAATATATAGTTTATAACTCTACAGGGGGTATATATATAGCTGAGAGAGGAAGGGTTGATGCAGAGAGAGAGAAAGAGTACGAGGAGGACAGGCTTTTACATGAAGCTCTGTGCAAGATCTCTCTTGTTATGCCAAGACCAATGGTATCATGGGGTCCTTTAAGAAGATTGTGGCCAGCAGGTCAAGGGAAATTATCTTCTACCTCTGATCAGCCATGGTAAAGCCACATTTTCTGTGTTACAGTTGCAGATATAAGAGTACATTAAATACAGGGATATGCTTTTAAGCAGCATATTTATAAAATGTCCAGCTCAAAGCAACTTTAAGAAATGGGAGAAAAAAGACTGTGATTGACATAATGCAGGATTTTCCAACATTTTCAACTATTGAATATAAGCTAAAAAGCTTACTGTGAAACACATGAGTGTTCTGAGCTTATTTTTTTCTATATTAATAGGGAAGAATCCTTTAAAATATTACAGTTTTTCTTATGTTGTCTCACAAAATGTTGATATTTGCTACTGCTTATGTTTGTTGTCCAACAAACTTTTTGCAATGTAGCTAAATGCTGCATCACTAACGATCTGTTTGTGAGGTCTGATCTTAGAACCAAGGAGGAAAAGAGAAAGATCAAAGTAAATTGGCTTTAAGGGCACTGATGAAGGCCAACTGAAAAGCCGTGTGACACCTGGTCATAAACAGTATGTACAGAAGTGATAGACTTGAAAAATAGCAAGTGAGCAAATCAGTAAATGTGTTTATCATGCAGTGGATTCTTTACAGCCTCATGACAGTTCCATGTGCAGTTATAAAAAGAAAATAACTTCTAGTGCTGACATAAATATTATTTGTTCAAGGCATTGCATGAAGGAAACATTCTTTCTGTTAAAAATTAATGGGTTTTGGAAAAAATAAAGTTGTGGTTACTGGAGTGGCCCACTGAATATCTGATTGTATGTAGCCTTTAACCACAAACAGACATTCTCCATTCACCTCAAATTATCACCTAGATAAAGGAATTGCATTTCATTCAGGATTTTAGACTAAAAATTCCTCAGGCTTCTTATCTAGTAGCATATGATAGAACTAAATGAGTTCATTTTCTGTTGGAGATGTATGAAAGAGAGTGGTAGAAGTAAAAAAAAAAGAAAGCATTGTGAAGGAGCACACAAGAATATTCTTTAGACAAAGTATATTTGATTTCTGTCAGTACTCCAAAAGTTATGGGATTCAGGCAAATTCCTAGCTTTGTTTCTATAATAAAGTTAACAGCTCCCTATTTCTACTATAGTTTCTTTGCAAAAAATTATCTGCTTTGTGATGCACAGCACAGTAGGACTTTTCTATTAGTGAAAAACTTTAGGTAGGAATTTTTAAGTAGGAATGATGTGTATGCTCATGTTACTGAAGTAACAGTGTAGCACCTAAAAATTGGAATTAAGAGCTATATAATAAGCTTTAAAATGCAGCTTACACTATAACTTCCTTATAGAATTCGGAACAAGGACTCTGGATAACTTCAGAAGAGTTTATGACTTTTTTTTCAACTTTGAATTTGTTGCACAGATTTTTCTAATGACTTTGCACAATGTCTGGAAAGCCACCATTTCCCGTTCAGTTCATAATCTACAGCAGGGGCTTTTGACATCACTAGAACCCTTAACCTAGGACAATCCACCTGGAAAGCATAGTGGCTTCTTGGCAGACTGCCCTTTCCATGTCCTCATTTACCACAGTAATGTATATTCATTATTTGGTGTTTAGTGTAACAGAAGGTGTAGATTCAACTTTTATTTTTAAGCATATTATAATGCAGGGAATGTTACAGCCCTAAGCTGGGCATCTGTGTTTAGTCCTTCCTCTCAGCCCCAGGGTGGACATCTGCACATTGTTCCTTCATCTTCAACAAAGGCACCTTATCCTTAGTTATCCTTACAGAGGTGGGATTTAGAACAGAATGCAGATAGGGGATCTTCTCCACCTTTTGTAATGAAACGTCTCTCATTTTATTAGACTTGCTCTCCATCTGTCTGCTTATAATAGCTAAGATGTACCTTCTCCTGGCAGTGTTGATTTGGCTCACTTTTTGGTTTAATATAGACTTTGCAACAAACCTGTTAATGGCACAGAGACTTCTTATTGATTTGTATTTTCTTTCCTGTTCAGCTTCTGAATACAAAGTGAAGGTGATGAATTCTTTGGATTCGAGGGGATTCTGCTTGCAAATTTACTGGAGGAAAAGAGAAGGTATTCTTATGACACAGCTAAATGAAGGATACCTTAGCTTGTAAGGTCTCTGCCTGTTCCTCACTTTTCCATTGACAAGTTTTTCCTTGGTCAGATTATATGGCCTGTTATATTTTCCTTGTGTCCAACTTCTTCTTCTACCTAAAGCAACATGATTGCGACTGCATTACAGAGTTGAGAATGAGAGGCAAGAAAGGATTGGTCTTATACTTCCAGTTGTTTAGGTTCTATTCTTTCTTTCTGCCTTTTCACTCTCTCAGATGTATCCATGTTGTTTTTCCAAGGATATTCCTAGGGTTTCACACAGGGGAAAGTAGTTTACATTATTTCCCAATGTAGGGAAACAGTGTCCTGAAAACACTTTCATAAATGTTGATGCTCTGGCTGTGTTAGATTATTACTTCCACATAAATTGACTTCTGTGCAAAATAGAAGGAAATATATGGCTAGTTTCTTGTAATGCCATTAAGATGCCCAGGGAGAAAAGCAAGTTAAGTGTTTGGTAGTTTGGGGAACAATTTTCAGTATCTTTACGTGTGCATTTGGGCTCAGTGTTTGCAGACAATCAGGATGTTCTCTGAGACCATAGAAAAGATGTACAACTGAACAAGAAGTGGCAGATGTTCTGGTTACAAACCATGAGAGACTCCTTATGGAGGCTTTAAAGAGCCATGAAGGTTGCCTGGATGCAAGCATATTAAAAGACTAACTGCTTTATATTATGGTGATGCTGGTTGGAAGCTGGATTAAAGGTAGTAGTTGGCTCTTAGGGCAGAAGTCTGAATTCAAACTCCTCTCTGCAGAAAAATCACAAGCATGTCATGCCCTTGTTCCACACATAAGACTTGCATTAATCTTGAAGTTCCTTTTGAGTTTGGTTGGATGTGCGATTTTTTCAGACAAGTCTCACTCCCTGACCCAGTTAGGAGGCATATTAGTTCATAGCTATGCTAAATACTGGAATCTGTAACAACAGATGTTGAGTTTTGACATCTATGTTAGGCGAAAGGTGTGGGAGACATTAAATCTCTGAAATCTGTGAAGTTACTCCATGGATAATTTGGTGTCACCCAGAGCAGTGTCTCTCTCAACACGTTAGAAAGAAATACATGATGAAACATGCATCTTTTACATTAACCTCAAAGGAACTAGGCAGCATGACTGCAGAAGCAACTTTGCAGGAACAGCGTGGCTCGTGCTAAGCCACACTTTCTTTCTGTTTCTTTTCAAGATGCAGCAGTAATCTTCACAGTACACTGTATGCAGCTTAATTTATGGATTTGGAGAAAAGTCTGCAAAAGTTCCACTTCACAGACTTCTACTTAAGCTGAAAGCTGCAACCAGCCAAGAGAGGACATGAGACTGGATACAGAGGATAAAGACCAGCTAAAAAGACTGGGAACAAACAATTGCTTGTCAGAAAAGTTCTTCTAAATTGGAGAGAAGTATTAAGCAGGGTTCCCAAAGGGGTGGTCCTTGAACATAGATGGTGTCTAATCTATATACATGACTGACAGGGAAAGTGAACTAGTTACTGATGAAACTAAATTTGGAGCAGAAAAGGCTGTGGAACAAACAAAAAGGGAGTCTTAAAAGGACTCCAAACTGAAGTATGAGCCCTGGTGTATTGAATGAGCTTTAATATAGACAGACATATACCATGATGGAGCAAACGGAAAAAGTTCTCAAAACAGTAGTTCATTAAATCTGTAAAAGACTAGAACTCAAAGACTATAAGTTCTACAGACTGAGTAGAGAGATAAAAAGAACAAGCAGGAAATGTCTTCTATTGTTTCCTGTTGAACTAATCAATTCACTGAAGCAGCACCAGATTTTTTCCAGGTTTACATATCTGATTACTTGGCCCACAGAGGATTATTCCCTTTATTTATTAGTCCTTTTTCTGAAACAATTTCAATCTATTGGAGAGTTGGTTTATGAAACAATTCTAACCACAGAGTTTTAAAGCAGTAAGAACAATTATGATAATTCTGTGGTAAAAACTGTCTCATAATCTATTTCTCCATCTTTAGGAGTTTAATTATATGGAGAAAAGTGAAATTTTGGACTATCAAAGTAAAAAAACAGTTATTTTTTCCAGGTTCATGTGGTTTTTAGCAAAGTTAATGTTATGTCTGTGCTTTCTGACACTGTGCTGATCGACACACACAGTGCTCTAGAAAAAGCACTCATTGTGCTAGTAATATGGGTCCATTTGTTTTAATCTCACTCTCTCCAAAATGCTTCTACTGAGGAAATCTCTCTATTACCCTAATATGTTCACTTCTGCTGTCTGTAGCTACGATGTAAATGCCTTGCCAAATGCTGCCCATCCAGTTGTAAACAGCATATCCAAAAAAAACAAATGTCAGATAGATTATATAAACAGGCCTATTTCTACCAGAGTTGCTGGAAGTATAGGAGAAAGGAGTCTCCTTTGTCCAGCTTGTACTGACATGCCAGAGAGAGGTGGACCCTATTCATGGGTTGTGGCAACACTTCACAGCTCTGCCCTCAGCTATGCATATACGTGATTTACTTGCAGTGTCATCCCTTCCTCTCATGTAGATGCACAGGTAATGTTAGACTGTTCTAAGGGATAACAGGAAAATGACAAGTTTTGGTGCAGTGTGTGTTGCCTGAAAAGCTCTTCCTTATCTCCCCTGATGTAAAGACAACAGGCTAAATATAAGCTTCCCGTTACATGAACCTGACCCACAGAACAAAATTGAACCTTGCAGTCATTTGTTGCTGAGGTGAAAGAATCTGTAAATTCAAGGTTCTCTTCCCTTTTCTCATAGCTGACTTCTGAGAGTTACACACCTCATTTTGCAGTGTTTCGCTTTTACACAGCCCACGGGATCATTGCACAGTCATGTACAAACATAGGCCATTTTTTATATGGTTCCCTTATAATCCTACACAGAACTGTAGCACTACAGTGCTGCTGGCCAGGTGAGACTCCAAAGGAATCAGTGCAGTGAAGCAAAGCATTTTATTGCTGTTGGTAGTGTAGTTGTGTTTTATTGTCCTGTCTGTCTTGGCTGTCACCTTGGACAGCTTTTCTGGCTCACTCTGATGTGGGTTAATCATAGTTACTGGGGCAGACACAGAGTTGTGTATAGATTAATGTAACCAGCTTGGAGAGAAAAAAAAAATCAATAGCAGCTTGAGATAATTTTGGTTTTGATTTTGAAATGGACTGGCAAATGGTTTTGGTAATGATTTAAATTGCATCTTGGAATTGCTTTTAATTATGATTAAGACGACTGCTAAATTTAACAAGATACAATTAAATGCCAGTTTATTAAGTTTGGATTTGTGACTGATTAGTGGTTACGCATGATGTGCCTTTTTAATATTCCTTAATCCTGAATTAATGGTTTGGATAATCAATTGATATTTAATGTATTAGTAATTTGTATCTCAAAATGCAAGTTAAAAGCATGTAGTTCTGAGCTGTGCATTATATATCTGCCCCTAGACCTGAGTCTTAATATTATGCTAGTTAAAGCAGCTCTGCAATAATCGTACAGCAGAACTTTAGAAACTCATTGGAGTTTAAAGGCTGCTGTATGTCTTGTACATGTACGTGTTTCAAAGGGGACAGTGGTCACTCAGTGAAATGGTGACTTCAACCTCTGTCATGCCTTGAGCTCTACTCTGCACAACATTCAGCTTAGCCTGAGATCTGGTACCTACACTACTGCCATTTCATATCATGTTTAAAAACATTTGTCATCAAAACTGCTGTCATTGAGAATGCACGTGGTGCCTTCAGGAAAACCTATTTAATTTAGTAGCCACAAGGCTTGCCAAATGTCTGGTTTGTTTTCTGTATTCTTGAAATCTCTTTCTTTTTTTTTTTTAATGGAATGTTTTGGAATGCTATTGCTTGGAGCACACAAGCTTATGTTTTCAATGATTAGTGTTTAACATCCTGCTTCTTCCCAAGCTGTTGTTAGCAATGTTACTTTCATGGTGGTTCAGAGCTTTTTGGAAATGTATTTTGCCTATGCAGTGTTTTCAGGAAGCATTTGTTGTGATAAGGTTCTAATACCTTAAATTCTGCATACTGTTGCCATTTAACATTCCAGTATTTTTTACAGATAAGTACCTTAATCTAAATCCCCAATGTCTACAAAGCTCTGGTTTGGATTAACTGGTGTTTCAGTTCAACAAAGAATTAGATTGTACCGTGTGTCTGTACAATAATATGGACAACAATATGTATTGTTATAAAGACATTGTGGATCTATATTTGCAGAACAACACAGATCTCACAGCGCAACACAAATAAAGGTTGTTGCATTCACTGAAACACCTTGCATATTTGCTTTTTCAGTATCTTCATCTGCTCTCTTACTTATCCTGTAAAGCATCCTATCCCTGCAGTCTCTTTAACAGAACTATCTTAGTAATCTGAAAATCTGAGAAAAGTCTGTTGAACAGCTAGACCATGACCTTAAAGGCCCTCATCAATCTGCTATGTTACTTACATGTCCTTTAGGAACTCTGACCTACCAAATGCCTTGAACATAAACACTTCAGATATTAGCTTTTGGATGCAATGCAGATCAGGAGCAGTGGGAACCTCTAGAGCCCTCTCCAAGATCTGCTGCAATCACAATCAAAAGTGCTTGTGCCCTGTGGCTCTGGCCATCATCTCAGGATTTTTTTCCTTGTTGCTTTTAACTTCTCATTACCAAAGTCTCCTAGAAACTTCTTTTAACTGTCAAGTAGAACTAAAATATGAAAGTATTCAAGCATCCAGACTTAACCCTCTGGTAATAAAATAGTAAAGCCAAGAATGCATACAAAAAGATAAAAAGAAGCTAATAAATATGTTATACTATTTTGATCATCAGAAATAAAATTATCACATTGCATTCTTGACTAATTCTGCTCTAAGTAACAAAGGGGTCTCAATTTGGTTTACAAGTGACTGAAAGCTTATCTATTTTTTCCCCAACTCCATCAGTTAACCTAACAAGAGATATATAATTCACCATAAACATGGCCTCAATAACATTGCTGACTCTAGTTTTATTGTAAGTACTAGATCTTTGGAGTAACGTAACCTTTATCAGTGGACTATCAAAATTTGTTGGTATGGTTTTGGAGTTTTTTAAGCCTTTTCTACACACACACAAAAAAAAAAATCCTAAGATTTACTCCTTGGTTTTGAATGGAAAGGACATTTGATCCTTGGTATGTTTTATTCGGGATTTATTCACTGGACATTTTTTATATCAATGATATGTAATATTATTGATGTCTGCTTTAGAGAGAAGCTTAACATGGAGTTTTTTGACATATTATAGCTGGAATGAAAAATCCAAGATGAATTATTGTGTTAGAAACTAAGATACTTGACTCTCACAGATTAAGGCAAAATGCCCTCTGATATTATACTCATCAGTGCATGGTTTTGTGCTGTCCTTTAACTGCAGTGAAAGGGAGCCAAGAAAAAGCCTTGCAGGCAAAACTCAAACACTTTTTTAAGCAGTAAGGCTATATAGCTGTTCTGTAATGAAATCTTTATTTGGATAAAATCTTCTTTTATTTCTTGGGCAGACTGCCCAGAGCAGAGATATCTCTACAAAAGAACAGCAGGTGGTATTTGGGGTATTTCCTTCTTCTTTTCCTGTTGATCTTACATATACAATATGTCATTCTACTGAAGGAACAGCATAAATTTAAAACTCTTGTGTACTAACATATATTCTTTAAGTTTTTATAAGCTCTTCAATGATTGGCATTGTCCATATGTTTATATTTCAAATTTGAAAAACTTCTGATCCTTTCTTTTAAGCTAAATTAGTAGAAATTAATATTTTGGGGAGTCCTTCAGCTCACAGAAGCTCTGCAGCCTTCATTGTAGAGGGGTTATTTGAACTAATCCAAGCTTTGTCGTTTCATAGATTTCACTTCAGTTTCAGGGAATTCTGAAAGTGGAAGAATTATTGAAACTCTTAAAGGAGTTACAGGACACATTAGGAATACTTGCATGACGTGTAGATGTTTATTTCTGATATTGTGACATGTACACAATCCTTAAATATAGAAAAATTAACTTTCATGCAGGGTGTAGATTTTTTGTAATGCATTTTACTGTTCCACTTAAACATTATAACAAAGCAACATCATTCTATTGCTGCAGAAGACTTAATCTTGCTTCCCTGATATAACTCAAGCTTACAGTCCCCCTTAGAGCTCTGACTAGCAAAAAAAGGCAGCATCAAGTCCTAGTAAAGTCTGTGGTATGTCTGAGGTCCCTTTGCAACAGCTAAAAATAACTCCTCCTCAAATGCTTTGCCCTCTCTTTGTGCCTTTTTCCCCTACTCTGTGTGAAACACGTGTATCAAAAAATAGGATGGTGACCAGCATCAGAAGTCCTTTCCTTTCAGTGAAAATGGTGCTGCTTCTTGCCATGCAAGCTTATTTCAGTTAATATATATGAATTTTTTGGAGGGGTCATTTGGTTAAAACAAGCTATGTCTCAGTGCTGTGTTCTGGTTTCTCCAAGCAACCAAATTAGTCATTTACGTGGAGCTATAATCTGAACTGACGCAAATGATGAACTGCATTACTGCTTGCATTTTCAGTTATTGTTTTGCTGACAGTTTTGGATCCATGTCCATTGTCAATCCAGCTAGCTCAACTGTAAAGAACCAGCTAACAAAACATAGAGATTTTAATGGAGGGATAGAAGGCCATGGAAACTTTGACTTTGACTTTAGAGGTCAAGACACAAGACCAGGGATCCATAAACCTCAATTTGTTTTTCCTCCTGCCACTGGTACACCATATCATTCAGGTGCATACTTTAACTTTTCAGTCTTCTACCTTCCTTCCTTACTTAGATTCTTGTAGGACAAGAATTATCTCTTCTTATACTAGAGAGTCTGAACTTTACTGAGACCTCAAGGCTCTTCTGCACTAGGAGTAAATAACAATCAGATGTGAGAGTTGTGCTTAATAACTAACAGTAGTTTAACCATTATATAGGGACTATTTCAGTCTGCAAAGTTTGTGAGTTAGTTTCATTTCCAAGGTGAAGTGACTCTGAACACTTTGTGTTCATTTGTGATTTTTCAAGTCTCAAAACGATTTTAAAATCAAATTCAAACTGTCTTTTCTGTTTCTTTCTCTTGCTGTTTTATGGTTGTAGTTAAGGAAATTAGTCAAAATCTGAACCATCACAGAGTTATTGGAAGTAGAGGTGACAGAGGAACTTGGCTGAGGCAGGTAGAAAACATCTATGATTAGTGTCAGTAGTGCAATTGTATTGTGGCTCCTGTGGTGTTTTCCTCTTTTTTAATCACACTGCCTAAAGTGTTTCCACCAGATAATAAAATTAACATCCAAGCATTTTTGTTACTGTAGCTTTAAAAAGACAGCAGCATGGCATCCTACCAGACAGACTGGATTTGATTACTATTCTCAGGTTAGAGAGCTGCAAACCATAAGACAAGAAAACTGGGAAGTTTCTTTTCACACCTAAATCAGTACCTAATCAGTTCTCTTTCTGAAATTATTTAACCTTGAGTTTATTTTTCTCTGAGAAAATTAACTCTGATGTTATAATCATTAAAATGATTTTTAATGTGTCTGTCACAAGACTGTTGGTACATTAAATCTTTCATGCACATATGGTTTTATCAAAGCCTATGAAGAGAAGAATGACTACAGTTGAAGGAAAACTGCTTTCTGCTGGTTTAGGTTAAGATATTCTTTAAATAATTAGTTTCTCCATTAATATAATGATAAACAAAAATTATTACTGATTTACTAGGAACATCAGCAAAATCTGATTGCCTACAAACTAGTGTATGTCTACTTCCCAAAGAGAGCATGAGGGACTCCCTGTTTAATACTCCTGTACAGGACAGAATAAGGAGTGTTTGACTGTTAGGTAACCTAGCCAGTCTAGGTGATTTTGTTTATAAAATACTATTAATTTGCCTGTTCATTACTGTATGCAAGGATTGCTAATGTAGACTGTGACAAAACTAATGACCTTCAATGATGATGTTACAGTACTGGCAGATAAGAGCAACTGTCATCATCTATCTGGACTTGCATGAAGCGTTTTACACATGACATCCTCTAAGTTGGAGAGACATGGATTTAACATGTAGACCACTTTGTGGATAAAGAATTATCTCGATGGTCACTCTCAAAAAAGTTGTGTCCAAGTGGATAGGTTGGGGTTGTTCAGTCTGGAGGAGAGACCTTATAGCAGCCTTCCAGACCTATAAGAAATCTGGAGAGGGACTTTTTTACAAGGGCATGTAGTGACTCGGGACAAGAGGTGATGGCTTTAAACTGAAAGAGGGTAGATTTAGGTTAGATATAAAGAAGAAATTCTTCCCTGTGAGGGTGGTGAGGCATTGGGAGAGGCTGCCCAGAGAGGCTGTGGATGCTTCTCTCCTGAAAGTGTTCAAGGACAGGCTGGATGGGACTTTGAGAAACCTCATATAGCTGAAGATGTCCCTGCCCATGGCAGGGGGATTAGAAGGACGTGACCGTTAAGGCTCTTCCAACCTCAAAAATTCTGTGTTTCCAGAGAGATATGTATTTTAAATGTTAAGAATCTTTTGAACATTCAACAGGAAATATGTTTAAATAAAAGGATGTTTTCTGGCAGTGGCAGATGAAACGGTTGGGGAAGCAGGAATGGAACTGATTTTTGTGTAGGAAGACAGACTCAAGCCTAAATACTTTGTGAAACAGGTTTCAGAAGACAGTCTTGGTAAAATTCTGGGGTTTCTGTGTGTGTATTGGGTCTGTCTCCCCCTGTTACCAAAAAAAAGAAAACTCCACACAAATCCAACAGAGCATGCAATCATAATCTCTCCTTCAACATTTTCACATCATCATTTCTCCCAGGAATAGCCCTCAAAAACATTTCTTTGCAACTATATATATTAGGTGCAAACATTTCTTTTCCATACTAAAGTAGAGCTCAAGAGTTTAGAAAATTGAAAACTAACTTCATGGTGACTGGGCACACTTGGTTTACACAGATGTCTCAATACCTGTAATACAGAGAAGTGATGAATTTAGTAAAGGATTGATACATTTACCTTTCTTTTGTTTTTTGAAGCACTGAAACTATTGTAAAATATTTTTTTAAGGGACAATAGTAAAACCTTATGGTTTTACTGTATGTTATACTCTTGCCAAAATATGTTCTCTCTTCCTAATATTCTGCTTGATGATCTTATCGAGGCTATCTACAGTTTTTATCTCTCAGAAAATTATTTTTCTGATTTGCTGTGATTTTTAGATGGATTATCACTACATTTCAGATCTTTATTAGCCAGATCAAACAGTCCTTTCTTCTTTTTTAACCTAAAAAAAAGGATTTTCCTCTTAGAAGATCCCATTTAATCATCCCTTCAATCACATGACTAAATAAAATCTAACATTGCCATCTAGTGTCCAAATACTGGATTATACACAATTTTTTTAAACTTCGGTAGTATCAGATGGCCTCTCTGAAGAGAATTTGTAGCTGTGGTATGCTCTGATGGAAATCTTGATTTCCAATAGTGCTATTTTAATCTTCCTTTTTTTGTCCTTAGAGGAATAATTTTATGCCTAACATAAAAAAAATATTGTGTTTTATAATGATGATAAGAATCTCAGACTTCATGCAGTTTCAAAACTGAATTGTGATCAGTACTGTGAAGTCAACTAGGAGAGGGAGTACAGACAATAAGCTGCTATTTGTGCTCTTCTTCTCCCTGTTCTGCTAGAAGCTGTTTGACGACTTGACACAAATGAGGATCTTACCACACAGCCTGATTCAACGGGGAAAAAACTTTACTTGAAGAGGGTGTCCCAGCAGTTTTGTGGCAGCAGTGATCAAATTACCTTAACAAAACAGGAAAAAAGAAAGCCATTGAAGAAAATATTTTATTCCTGTCTCTGGCTCTTTTAGAAATGATTTGTTCAGGACACTGAGAGGAATGAACTTCTACCTTTATATACACCTTCTGTTAGAAGATTGCAGTTTCATTACCATGATGACTTAGATACATTGAAATGCAAGACACAGCTTTGCAAAAGAAGACTTGAAAATGGTCTTGCATCTCCAGCCACCCGCAGTCTGGATTATTAATTCTTTTCTGAATACAAGGAAGCATCAGGTCTTGCTGGGAAAAGTTCATTTCTCACTAGTGACTCAGTTAGCAGAACTCCTTGTCCATGCCTCTCAGCATTCTGGGTGGTAGCATAAGCAGGCTAAGAGTGCTACTCTTCCTAGTCTAGATGCTTGTAAGGTAACTTAAGCATCTGTAACGAAGGATAGATGTAACTCTCTGAGAGATGCAGTGATTTTAGGTCTATTCATGTCAGTAAGATGAACTGCTACACTAAAAACTTCTTTCACAATTGCAGCATTATAGCCCCAAGCTAACTGTCAGACTGTATGCTTACTTACTGCTCCATTGCATCCCCATGATTTATTCTTTTCTACACATTCCCAGTATTGATTTTTTTCGTTTCTCTCTATCTTCAAACACAAATATGAAGAATTTCCTTATGAGCTAAGGTGCCTTGATCACCTTTTGAAGAGCTCTTTCTCTAGGGACTAGCTTCCCAGCCTGTGACAGACAGACAGGAGACTATAGCTCAGCCTTCTTCCAGCCAGCTGTGTACACCTGCAGCATGGCTTCAGTAGAGCTCAGCATAGTGATAAGTGCAGAGATTGGACCCCAACTGTTACAGTGTTTCAGAGGAACTGCAACACCTCACATATGATGTGATTATAGGTGATTGTTTTTCCTGGAGCTGAGCTATAGGGAAACATGTTTTGCCTGTATTTTTACATTTCTTACTGCTATTTTCCCTTCACTAACACAGAAGATCAATAGATGTCAAAAAACCATCTTTGGGGATCCCCTTTAATGAAAAGGTTGGCAGGTGGCTGTTGTTTGTGTTTACTTTAGACTCAGTCTTTGAAATATTATGTAAAAATTTAAAACTCTTTGGCTGGGAGGTGAGGAAATAAATGAGGCAGTGATGTTTAGCATGTCTTTAGATCTGTGCATTTCTTAAGAGAAATTTTGTTGCTCTACAGTTTTGTGGACACTTATAAATTGCTTCAATGAATATTTTATGTTTACTGTCTTGTTTATATAGTGCTCATGTGGTTTTTGCTTCTAGGTTATATTATTGCCTAATGATATAATACAAGACCTAAAAGATACTAAAATTTACTAAATCACATTGCAAGCTCTGCTCCCATACATGACAAAAGCAATACTAGTTTGTTTTGGTTGGTTAGTTGCTTGGTTTTGTGGTGGGTTCCCCCCCCCGCCATGTGTTTGACTTTTTCTTGTTCAATGAAAACTAAAAAAAACCCTTTTGTTAAGCAAGTATCATTTTGTATGTTCTTATTGATACAGTATTTAATATCTAATTGACATGTAAGTGTTTTTTAATTGTACTGTGTATATATTGTAGGAATGTGGAATGAATTAATTTAGCAAATCTTCTATCCAAGGCCATTGCATCTAACTGCATGAAAGCAACTTCTTTTTGTAGATAAATGCTATTTCATCATTGACTCTTCTGTATCTATTTACAATATGCTTGCATTTCTCAAGACTAAAAATTTCAACAGCAGGTATTAACACTAGGTAGGGGAATCTATTGCTCCAGAAGATCTTCCAAGCCCATTCTCAAGGTCAGGCAAGTTGATAAACAACTGTAAGGTATAGGCTTGTGTTGCAAACTCAGATAAAGTTGATCATTCACACATGGGTGTGACTGTCAGAGGTTTTTACAGGAAGGAAAGGCTGTCTGGGACGTACTGCTTCAGATTTGAGGTGGAAAAAACACATGTAGAGGATTGAAATCAGCTAGTAAGAAGGTCTGTGTCAGATGTCAGAGAAATGTAAGAGAAAAGGGAATTCACTTGTGGGAACTGGAGAGCTTCCATGGTTTCTTTTGTCTACTATACTTCATCCTACCACAGATGAAAGGAAGCTTTTCTTCAGACAAGTAGTGCCCAAGAGTAATATCCATGTAGACCAAGGAAACAGTTGACCAGCCACGCATGTGTTCTGACAGACTCTTACTCATATAGAGTTCTGAAAATAGTCCTCCAAAGCCAGTAAGATAACTTTGTTGGTAGATATCCCTTCAACATGAATAACTCAGCTCCTCTTACAAGACTTGTCAATAAACCAAAAGCAATGCATTCAGTAGCTCTATTGGATAATCTGTATGTAATGTAGCTGCAACAAGATTAGTCCTTCATATTTCGGTGCACTCAAAGTCGCAATAAATAGCATGTGAATTAGCCCTTCACCTCTTGAAGATTCTCATTCCAAGCAAAATGATATTAGAATTGCAAATCATTATGAATACCATCAAGCAATCAAAACCTAATACAGAAATGTATGCAGAGATAAAGCAGATATTGTGTTCCCTAGTTTAATGAAAAATGTCTGTACTTCTGTAGCCATGCTTTCATTTGATCTGTTTCTTGGGCTTTTTTGTAATGAAAAATCTGAGCACAAGTGATTCATAGAAAAAGACTATTCTCTGGCCATTTTCTTTTGTTAATATCTGTTGCAAGTTAGAAGTTGTCTCTATTTAAACTCAGTTTTCAGGGGAAAAAAATAAGTATGCTAGAGTAATTTTTGTACAGTTTGTCTTACAGAATTTAGAATTACTTATTAAACAACTCAGAATGTTTTATTGTCTTTATGCTTGTAGTATTTCCTATAACTCTCAAAAGACTTTTTTACATGACAGTGAAAATACAGGAATCTTTTTTATTTTTTTTCTTAAACAGGAAAAAAAACCCACTCAATTTTAACAAAGGTTCAGGCATTTAAAATTAGTAAGTCTGTAGGAAGCAAGTTTTAGTGCCATTTGGGGAATGAGCAGTTGTTGTGCTCCTGGCTATCTGTTAAAAAGAAGTCAGTTAAATATTTGTTATTTATTGAGGCTCATTATTGTATACAATCATGTAAAAAATAATGTAGCTTTTTTTAGGAGGTATTTTACCCTTTATGAACAGCAAAAAAAAAAATCACTTGACAGTGTATGTTATTAACATTGAATAAATTTCCAGTGAGATAAAAATGTTAGCAGTTAACTATTTCTGGAGATGAGAAGAAGGATTGCAAATATATGAGATCTCAGCCTTTTGACTAAAATCTCTGGCACAATGTTCATCTTTTAATTTGTACATATGTCTTTGCAAGCAACTTTCATTGATTATATTCTGAAGAATAGCTTCCAAAGAAGTTTTACAGATGGTTACACTTGCATCACACAAAGTCACAGTATTTATTGAACAATAACTGCTTTTCCTCTTCACTTGATTTATGATGAGGACAGACATTTTGCAGCTATAATATCATAACAGCAAACATTTCAAAACAAAAAATTACATCTGTTATTGGGGTAATGTCCTTTTTTTTTACTTAAGAAATCCATGTTCTCCTTACCCATAAGGGTATTTCTATTTCCAAGATGGTACAAGCCTTGCCTCCTTTTTGAATACTTTTGTCTAGTAAAAGGAAAAACGCCTAGCTAAGGCGTCTCACAAACTTTCCTGATTTTCATTTGTACACTTGTGTTGGAAATAACATTACAGCCTTTATGTAAACATCCTTATAACTGCAACAAGCTACTGTGCTGACAGTTACCACAGTACCTTGGTACTGTAAGTCTGCATTTTTGCAGCAGAAATTGGTCATTTCAGGCATTTATTTTCTGCTTAGAATAATGAATTTGTGGTATTTTGCTTAAATAAGTTTAAAGCTTAAGTACCTATCATTTCATCTGTTTTCCATTTGACTGTCCCTTTTTGAGGTCCTTGATATGGTCTCTCTGTGGCTGCCTGCTAAGCATTTGTTTTCCTTGGGAAACTTCAACTCTTTCCTTTTGGGATGCACTTGTTTAATCAGACTACTTTAGGTGTTCATTTCTTTGGGATTCTTATAAAATGTAGGAGACAGGAGTCAGTAGTTGATATACAATATGTATGTAGTCATATGAGATATTTCTATTTAACAGTGCTTGATCACTTCACCTTCAAAATGGTCCTGAAATGGCAGACAATAGCTAGTTTGAATCATTTCCATTGAGAGGGAAATGTTTCTTAAGTTTGTGTTGAAAGTTACTATATGAGAATATTGGCTCACAGTAGTTTTGATCTTTGTGTTTACACACTGAGAACATAGAGAATGAACAGGCTTGGCTCTTCAGAGAAACAAAGGTTGTGACCAAGGAGCTCAGACAGGAATAAATTCTGGTCAAGACATCAGCCTATAGAGTTGTATCCCTGAGGCAGGATGCTTCCTTCTTGCAGTAGCTGAGCCTAGTCAGGAAGATTTCCAAGCAGATGAAGGACTTATGGCTTGGATGGGGTATGAAGCTTGACTGGGGAAAGAGAAGTGAAATTAACTTTAGCGAGATAAAACTGTAAGATAAGAAAAGAAACAAAAAGCATCAGGGAAATAACTTGCATTAATAGTAATGTCTTTCTATTATTGTTCTTTTCCATATGCTTTAGGTCAGATCTGTTTCTTTTTCCTGTATCCATTCATCGTTGGATTTTCTCTTCTCAGAATTTAAGAGATATTCTTTGTTTTTCCTCAGGCTAGATCACAGTACATAACATTGTCATCTATTCTTCTCAGAGTATTTTTTCAAGATTCTTGCTGCCTAGACCCACTGATATAACTAGTTAAGCACTATTTACTCAGCAGTTGACTGGGCAACAATCATCCAAATGTCATTTTAAAAAGTATGACTAGTTTGAGCAGTTTTCCTGAACTGGAAGCAGTGACTGAAAGATATTTAATGCACAAATAGTACTGGTAATTAAATATCTGGTTTAGTTACTGTGATCAATGAAGTCCAAGGTATAATGTTAATAAATTATATATCAGCTTTATTTCACTGTAACACCTGACAAATAACTGGGAAATAATTCACCTGATTAGATGAAAATTAGCACCTTTCAGAAAGAAGAATAAGGGTGATCCGTGACTGAGGATCTGAACTTGGAATCTAGGTTTCTCAAGAGTCACTTATAATATTGGAAAAATGTTTTTCTTACTGTAGCTCTATAGTCTTCTTTTTCTCTTTCTCTTGCTCTTTCTAAACTAAACTGTCTATTCCTTCAAGCAGGAAATTTCGCATATTTTTACAAGTTATTTGTCTTGGCACAAGAAGAATTTGATTGTTGTTTCTAGAGGTCTTACAATGAAACAACAGTATTATAGTGACATCCCATGTCAGTCTGTCATTGAATCTTGCACATGCATGTTCCCTGTTAGACTTTGCAAATCTAGAACCAAAGTGTCATCTAATCTGGCAGATGGAAAAACACAAAGTCTCCAGAAGGGAAGTGAATGTAGAAGGCCCAAGTTCTGACCACTAAAACAGAGAAGGAAGGCATTGCTGGCATTGGCAGGCAATTTTATTTTACCAGAGCTTTTGTCCACTGCAGTTCATCCCAGTCAGAACTCAGTGACAGTGATGTTGTTTGAGGCCAGTGAGTCAGGCTGGTCAAATATCTTTTCTCCCATAATAGCTGGAAGCCACAAGAAATCCTGTAGTGGCTAATTATGAAATTATCTGTCTCTAAGGAAAATTTCTTCTTAACTGCATGAGCTGGCTTATTCCCTGAGGAAAAATGTTTTATATTCCTCACATAATTATACGAGGGAGCTTGGAAAATGCTGAAAGAAATTCCTTTTTTTAAATAAGTAGATATAAGAACATTATAAAATCCATTTTCAGCTGAACTGTAGACACAACTAATGTGAAAAGAAGACACAAGGTGGGGGAAAAAATCTCTTCCACATTTTTTCCTTTTATTTCAAAGGGTATATGAGGATTGAATGTTATTTCTTTCAGAAACAGTTAATAAGAGTGGGTTTCATACCAATTACTGGGGAGAAGAGGGAAAATCAAGACTAATATTGCACAGTCTTTCCCATGCCTAGATCTAGACTTGTTAGGTCTAACTCACTATAGGTTTGTACCAGCAGGACAAAAGCTATTTTGAGCTCATCTCAGTCATGAGAGTTGGAAAAAAAAAAAATTATCACAGATTTCTTCTAGCTATAAAAACTCTATTAAGTTTGTAGACAGTAATATAAGTTAATTGAGCATTGCTGTCCCACAGAGACCATATAAAAACATAACGAGAGCTGAGTCAAGACCTTCTGTGGTTTCGAGTCCATGACTTTATATAGTCCCTGAGGATGGGCTGAAGTTGTTAATTGGTCTAATTAATCACCTACTAAAATTGTGCCATTATGTCACAGGGGAGATGTATGCAGAAGGGGCACAAGCCAATGTTGACTGTAATCCTGAGAGGCTGCTGTTAACATGAAACAAGGAAACTGCTTGCTGGTCAGCACTGGTGAATCCTGAGAGAGAGCATGCACTGTCTTGCCATAGCAGTGCGCAGCAGACATTGAAGAGAGCAAAACTTTGCTTCTTTCAGGCTTCACTGGATGTTTCCTCTGTCATTTTCTTCTGCAGCTCTTTCCTATGAGATAACCCTGGGATACAGCAAGGAGTTAGGTGCTGCCACAGGCCTAACCACATTGGTTTGGGGTGTTTAACCAGCCCTTGGACTAGATCCAGGAGCTGATCCTGTCTCAAAGCCAAGGAAAATTGACTCATGAGCAGGGCTACAGGACTTAACAATTCATGAGGTTGTGAGAGAACGAATCATAGCTAGGAACACCGGAAGAGTTTGATCACAGCCTACATTTGTCTGTAGGGGTATTTAACCACTTCTGTTTGGCTTTCATAAGCTTAGTGGTTGTCTAGATGATATTTTAAGAGAGTAATTGAGTAGATCAACATTTTAGACAGGGTGGATGTTTAAATGCAGGCTTGAGTGGTTGTTGGTCGCTGCCCGTCTTCCTCAAAATATTTTGTTAGCTTTCTGGTATCATGTTCTGTCTGCCACAACAGTAACAGAATGGCAACCAGACTGCAAGAGCAGCATAGGCACATCCATTCAGAACTACCTTGCACAAGCAGGTGAGAATGATCTACGCCTTTGGAAACAGGATAAGGAAATGGTCTATTAGTGACTAGAACAAGGATGTTTATGATATGAAGGAGGTATGCAATGTTTAAAGCAATAGAGTAGATGTAAGAAAACCTGACTTCCAGGAAAACCAACACCCATTTAAATGTCATATATGCAGCTTAAAACAGCTTTCACTGTATTTAAGTTATAACTATGAAGAGAACAATTGAGCTTATAATGAAAAGGGTAAAAATCTCTTCACTAGGTTTCAGCAGTTACAGGACTATCAAAATGTTGCTTTGCAAAATGTCAACTTGGCACACATAAGTTATTTAAGTAATATCTGAAAGCCAAATGTCTGCAAAGGTACTGAGGTTGCATATAAATTGTGAAACACAAGGGGTACTGTTGGAGACAAGTACAGTGCAGTGAAGCATAGGAAATGCAAACTGAATTGCATAGCCTACAAGCAACATTAAAGAAATGTACCTCAGCTCCTAGTCAGTAAACCCAAACATGTTGTACATTATGCAGACGGCTTAGCAATTTGCATAATTATAAACTCACCTTGAAACTGTAAACATAACTGCAGAATTCGTTAATGCAAAAAACAACATTAGTAAGCATTGGTGATTTTGATTTTTCTCAGGATCTTTTAAAACATCCAGGTTTTAGAACAGGCAAAACAGAGACTTTTTGAGTAATAAGTGATCCATATTGGAAAGAAATGGAGCATAAAAAACAGGAACTTTCAGTTTTAATATAAAATAGTTGTCTTGTTGACTTTTGAAGCTGGTTCTGTTAAAGTTTTATTTTACACTTCAGATATATTCTTAATTTCCTCCAAAGAGTAATCCATTAAACCACAGACTGCCAATATATGAGAGGGTTCAGAAAAGATTATCTTTATTGCTGCGGATAGCAGGCAATATGATTACATTAGGGTACTCTGCTGTGTGGCTGTGGAGCAGAGGAGCTTGAATTAGCAGCAGAATACTAATATTGATAGCACTTCATGGAAGACTGCAGAAAAGCTCTTCCCAGGGAGATCTGGAGAAGAAATAGAAAAGTTTAAATATTAAAATGAAAGAATTCTCAAAGAGACAGGGAATAAAAAAAAAATTAAATCCTTTTGTCAACAAAACAAGAAGAGAATGCTGCATCAGGAACTGGTGTGAGCTTTATACCTGGTTCATATTTTAAAGCAAGCCTAGTTTAGGGAGCAGTTAGGAAGGGAAGTTTATGCGCTAGTGAAAACTGTTGTCCCCTTTATTCTGAGGTTAACTCCTATAATATCTTCAGGTAGATTTGATACATCTTGCAGAGAGAAGGCAGAGACTGAGTTATCCTACAAATGCAAAGGCTGCAGAATAAATTCAGTCTCAAAGTTAGGTGTTAAGAAGTCCAACTGGCAGGCCGTCACGGGAAATGCAGTTTTATGGTGGTGGTGCTCAGAGTACTGTTTGTCAGAGGTTGCTTACTGGTTCTAAGCACCAAAAGATGAATTAAGGAAAAAAAAATAACGCAAAGATGAGCTGCTTACAGAGTCTTTAAAAAGAGTTCAAAAGGATGCATGCTATGTTAGTAATACTAGTGCATCAGTACTCTCAGTATTCCTTTGCCCTCAGCTATTGTCTTGGAGGCAGTAGGTGTTTGCATTTACCTCTGTGAGCATTTTGAGCCATCCTTCACCATTCCCCATTCCAGAGGAATAATTTCTTGATTCTAGTCTTTAAAAAAACTTTCATAAATTAAATAAATAAAACAAACATCAAGCAAACAAGTGGGTATCAAGCAAACAGAACAGACTGTAAGCTTCTATGTAAAAGAAATACCTCAGCAGAGAAAACTACCTTTTTTTTTTTTTTAGCTAGAAAATTGACATAACAATAAGTAACATGTAATCTTGCATGCTTTCTATTCCTAACAGAAAAGCTGCTAGCTCAGGTAGAATATGATCCAGTTAAGTTCTTATATCTTTAGGCCAATTAGACAAGTTGAAAAAATCAGTCTCTGTCAGTCTTGTCCATGGCTATGAGTATGTGTGTGTGCAGAGTGGTTATGGTGGCTCTCAGTGATTTATTTCAGAAATATAAAAATGTTAATGTCATATTTTGTTCATCTGTGCAATATTGTCACTAAGACAAAATTTCCCAGAGGTTCATTTTAAATATTCTCTTTACAAAATTGTGGGACGTTCATATTTCCTTCTCTTTATTTTTCTTGTCTGTTTACAATCTTCCTATTAGCCTAACCAGTCATGAGGTTTACCTGCAAGTGATCACTATCTGACTAAATCCACTGTGACATTTTATTTATATGGTAATTTCAGGAGGATTAGTAGGGTGTGGACTAGGAACAGGTGTCAATATTTGAATTCTGCAGTATTCTTGAGGCCTAATTCAGACCACTAGCTCGGCTGCATATTCTTCCCATCTTTTGTGGATAAAGTTCTGTGCAAATCTCATATGGATTTAAGCTTCTGAGCTATTGAGCACTAGTTAATGCAGATAGTGAAGCTGTAGGGCAGCAGCTACTTAAACTTCCTGACCTTGAGAGTTGTTTTCTAAATTATTTAATGTTGCTAACAGCCATACCCTTTTGTCAGGGTCTTTGTGTCCCTTATATTTTACAGGCCAAGCCCTTATACCCCATTGTTCCTATACCTATCACTTTTCTCAAATTTTGACAGGTTGCTGCTATTACATTTTATAATATAGACTTCTGAGTTTTACTGAAGAATAAGCTTTTATTTGCTTTTTAAGAAGCACACATATTCATGGGTTTGTGTTATTTTTCTGCTGGACACTTTCTTCCTGTTTCAGAGATGCTCAGATGTTTAGTTAATGTTTTCCTGGGAATTGCCTGTTCCCATTTCCTCAGCTTGTGCCAACCTCAGGTTCAGCAGCTAGTGCTCACTCTCCTGCACTCCCACATCTCTGATTACAAACATCCTGGAGTTATTCTGCACTTGGGCAGATTTTTCTCCCGTGTGGTATTGCAGGCAGATTCCTCCAAGCAAGTGCCCTAATGTGAGGTTATCTAATTCTAAACGGTCTCAAATACTCAGGGAAGATAGTTTTAAGTAGTTCCTCCAACAATTACAAAGGTTAAAATAATCTAGAGTTCAAATTTATCCTCAATTTCCAAGGGCTAACAATGGCAGGTGAAATTTGACGATGCTATATTTGTTCTTGGTCTGTGCTACATTTATTCCTGTCTTGAGTTCTGTACAACATCAGCCTGAACAAATCAGTCAACACCGTGTTTTCTCCCCCATTCATGCTTTCAGTAAGCTTTTTAATTATTTGAGTAGACACCTTGATTGAGTTTCTCCAATTGTTTAGAGGCACAGACCTGAATCTGCCTCTCTGTGGGGTGAGTTGGGCTCGTGTTTGTCTATACCATTGTCAGAAAAATTCTTTGGAACAGTTCAGAGTGTTTTCTAGGCACCCAGCATCTCATTTTGGAATGAAATTTGTGTAATGAGTAAGCCCAAGGAGGTCATTTTCAGTAGTTTAATAGAGATTATGTGCCTGGATCAAACAATGTAAGTAAAAAACAATTACAGAAAACTGGGTGTTTTCTTTACCATTCTCCAGGGTGCTGTCAACAAGGATAGTTTGCTGCCTGCAGCTTGTCTGTTACAAGTTGGTAACTTTTACCACAGATACTCTTGCATTTCTCTGTCCATTGTTTTAGTTATTTCATTAATAAAGAAAATTTAATTTGCCTCAATCTTAGAGCTACTGCATTTTTAAGTAACTGCAACTGATATGGGACTATCAGAACTTAGCATATTATAATATGTATTAGCTGCTGCTGCAGGCTCTTGTAAACAACCTCTTTTGGTAATATTTCATTTCTATGCAGCTGGAGGTTTGCCTGAGCATGCAGCATACATATTTTAGCCTAGAATAGTTAAAAGTACATTTGAAAAGCAGAAATTCAGGAAGGCAGTACTTGCATACACTGGGAAGTGTTAATGTTCTTATTAGACTGAAACAATTTTACAGCCTCTTATTTTAAATTCATTTGTGGATTTGAGTTTTGCAGAGAACTTGTAAACAGGCTGTTATGGGTTGAACAGCAAACTAGCTGCAGGACACCTAGCACTTACTTAAGAAGGGTTTGGAAAGCAGGCAAGGGTAGAGTCTCCCAAGTCATCATCTATATGCTCCCATCTCTCTGCCTTTCCTCCTCCTCTTATGCACAGTTGAGCTCTTCTTTATTAGAAACTTTTGGAAAAAAATATTATATTGCTGTCCTCAGAACTGACTTCTCTGTTCTAGGTAAATAGCTGTTTGTGAAGTAAAATGTGGATGGGTTCTCTTTATTATTTTTTACCAACACTTTTTTTCTTGTTTCTTTGGGTTTTTTTTGACAGAAGGCTGTTCAGGTAGTTCTACCAAGAATTGCTTATAAAACCAGCCAGCACAGAGCGTAGAGAGCTAATATGGTAATTTTCTACCTTGTCTGGAATTTAATTAGCCAGAGAGAGGTTTGGGGAGCTTTGAGGCTTTCTGAGCAGCATGGCCAGTAGAGTGTGGGCCTTTGTGAGTGTGTGTGTATGCTTTAAAGCCAAGCTTCCCTCTGATTTCAGTCTAGTCAGATTTTTCAGGTTTGGGGTTTTTTTTCCTGGTTATAAAGAAGGGAGTTGGCAGGTTTTGCAGATATTAAGGCCAAATATCCTATTAAGTACGCACACCACTCCTCTCTCAATTAGCCTATGGACATGTTGAGTAAGCTTCTATCAAAGCATTTGAGAACATGAATCACTGCTTTCAAACACCTTAGGGGAACAGTCATAGTACTCCCAGCTGGAACTTCGACCTTAAGTAGTTCTCAAAGTAAATAAATTATATAGATACAGAAGATGTAGGTGTTCATGTTGTAGTTTTGCAGCATCACAGATTTTATTAGTTGATTTACAATTGTTCATTTGCTCTTTGTGCTTACCTGGTATCTTGTCAAAGCCCTCATTTATTTACAAGGATTAATTTAACCGTTCATCTATATAGCGGGTGCTATTCCTGCTTCAAATTTGCTCCTCTTTAGTGGTTTTTTTAGAGTCTTATCTTTTCATTGTTCTTGTGTCAAACCTGCCCAGGATAGAAACTGGTATGTCAAGGTCTTCTCTGCAGTTGTCTCCTCTCCTTCATTCTCCCTCTGTGTTACATCTGCTCTGGTTGACTGGCAGCTGGCATGGCCACCATTTTCCCCAGACCTCAGAGAAGATGTAGGTGATATGACAGCTATGGTACTCCCACCAGTGGTGTGATAGTGCCAGGAAATTAAATAAATTGATGTAGACACAAAAAGTGAGAATACAGAAAAGCAATGACATTAACTAAGTAGAAAGTGCTGTCAAAATGAAACCACTTGGGAAAAAAAAGACATGTTTTCCGTCTTTTGTCTCTTCATATTATGATAATCTCAGGAGACACAGGATCTGTGAGAAGAAATTGCATATTTTGACTCTATTTATGAGAAAAAGCGGTATTGTAGCAGTAGTCTAGTCATAATCTATTGTCAGTGCTTATTGTCTGCATGTTTTTGAGAGAGACCAGAGTAATAGCAGACAACATAGTCACTTTCATAAAGTATTTAAAGAAGCCTTTGGTGGTGTAATCTGACCCAGAGGATTATTGGAAGGTTTGATTTTACTAGAATACCCTTAACAACTTGAGCCTGTTTCATGAGTTGTTTAGCAGTCCTGCATCCCTCCAAGTCTGAAATACCAAACAGCAAAAGATCTTGGATGCTATGGTTTATTTTCCTTGTTGTTTTGCTTAGTTGCAATTCACTCATCCTTTCCTGAAAGAAGGAGACTAAAAACCTGGTTTTTGACTCTGTACTGTCTTAAGGGAATGTAAGTATTGAAGTTAGTGTGGTATATGCACAAGGGTTCCAAACTGCCTGAGTTGCCCTTGCTGTTGTTTCACTGTTTCCAACGTGGTGAAGTAGCCAACAAGAGGAAAGACAAGAGAATTGCTTACAAACTCAGCTTCAGAGGATGGCAAGAAGTAGTATTCAAGAATTATTTTCTCTAGTGACTTTTTTTAAATTAATAAGTGAGGTAAGCATCCACTGAGAAAGCTATGGGGTTTAGCATTTCATATGTCTAGTATAAGTCATAAAATTAGAGTTTTCTGTTAAAAAAAATGCTTCAAAACTATTACCCTGGAGTTAGATAATTTTTTTTTTTTGCTTACATTATGATTCAAGGTAAGAAGTTCAATATAGTCAGCTCAATGTAATCAGAATAGGGCTTTTTTCCAGTTCATCTTGTAGTGCTGAAGGAATACAACTCCTAAACAAAGATTTGATCAGTTACTACAGCTCTACAGCTGATTTCTGTCTTTTTGCCTTAAAATCCACAACAGTCTCAGAATAAACATTTTGCAGTATCACAGAGAGTAGAGTGAGTCTTCCTTAGTAATAAATGGAGCCAGAATGATCTTTAGATCGACTCAACTATTAAAACCCCTTCTTTAGTACAAAATATACTTTGCTCTCTCAACCTGCACTGCAGAACCCACAGCAAGCTAATAAACAAAAACAAAACAAGCAGAAGGGAAGACAAAAGACTGTCTCAGACTCCTGCAGAATCATTGATCCTTCATAAACCGATGAAGAATGCAACACAATCTGCCAACTGTTTGCATTTAAACATGGAACTAAATGCAAATTTCTTCCAAGCTTTCTCTGTAACTAAAGCTGCAGGCACTCATATTCACCATGAAAGCAAGATTTTCATTCCTGTCTGTCTCTAGTCTCTGCCTTTGCTATTTTTTATGTTCTTCAAGGAGTGGGCGGGTTTCTGAAGGTCCAGCTCCTGAACAATGTTGGATCCTCATTGCTTTCCAGACAAACCAAGTAATTCGGTAATAATTCAAATGCACAGCCCATTTATTCCACAGCTGCACACAGTTTTGCAGTTACTCTTGATAGGTGAATGCTAGTGAGTTTTGTTACAGCAGTTTTAGAAGTTTCTAACCTCAGGTCTTGGGTCACTGCCATGTAGAGGAATCAGCAGGAAGGTTCATAGCCGCTGCTCCAGAGCAGTGTCCTGGTTGAAGCAGAGCTGTGGGCCATTGCCCTGAGGAGGTGAAGGTGTGTGCACAGGTATATGTTCAGTGATGAGAACCAGTGACCTCTGCTAGAGCTGCTGGGCAGAGAGCTCAGGGACGTGACCTGTTGAATTGCTACTGCCAAGATTCATCAGTTGTTTTCAACCAGTCTTGAGCTAGGAAGCGAGAGCAGAATTATCAAAAGTACCTGCGTGGTTTCAGAGATTGTTTCTTTATGAAACCAATAACATAGGCTCCTAAGGGGGTGCTGATACACCTTTTCTGGCACACTTTGTTCCATCTACTCAACACAAGTGCTGTCTGATGCAGAAGGCTGCACTGTAGCCCTGTTAGCAGGCACTGAGTTCAGACCATTACATCTTGTGTCTCAAAGGGGCTCGTTAGCTGGGGCTCAGTGCTTTTAACCAAAGAAACACAGCTTTCTGCTTTGGAGTTGATTCACATCTAGTGAGCTCAAAATATGGGTTGAGTGAACTTATGTCTGCAGTCAAAATAATTAGACACACCACAGAGTCACATTGGCATTTGTGACAGTGTTCATCTTGGAGACTGCAATGGTCTGCTGGCTTCAGTAAGAAAGAAGTGAAAGTATACATTTAAGATTACACTCTTGTACATGGAAGATTTTGAACTGAAAATAAATTACCAGATGAATGGGACAGGTTACCATAATTCTAATAATTTGACAGTTCACTGCTGCAATCTATCCAACCAAACATTAATTCTAAAAATGAGATACTATGTCAGGAGTATTTATTTGTATCTCCTAACACTAAGAGTGTCTAAATCACACTAACGAACTAAAAGAAACAGGTTGATGCTCTTGGCTTTTTAGCCAGAAAACTATTTCAAACTTTTCTATTGTTTTTTTATAACTTATTAGATCTGTTCTCCAGCAATACTGGAAGGGAAAGAAATCCGGCTTAGAAGCTTAATCATGACATTTCTTTCCTTAAAATCCTTTTTTTTCTTCAATCTGAGTTCATTGTCTAATTTATTTCTTTAGGCTTAACCATGAGCTAAAAATATTCCTTTTTTTAAAGAAAAAGAAAGTTGATACTTTCATTTAGTGTTTGGCACTGAGGTTCAGTGGCAGAAAATCAGCTACAGATTTTATTTTCTCTGGACTGATTACTGTAAAATCTTACACAATACAGCTTATATTTGCCTTTCAGTTTCAACAAATAAACCCACGTGTTTTTAATACTTCTGTTATTCCATGTTTAATTTTCCCTTACCAAAACTTTATTCAGGAAAAAAAAAAATAATTTGTTCTTGTGAAAGAAACATTTCTGGATCAATGATCTAATCTTTTAAGTAAAAATTTGTTGCAATGATTGTTTCCAACAAGCTCCTCCTTATAGAGGTGAAATGTTTTCTTTCAAATTGATTTACTTTGTCTTCTCTGGTTGATTAAAAAAAAACCTGCACTTATTTTATCTGAATCATAAAATGTTGAGGGGACAAGAATACTTTGCAAGAAAAAATATCAGCAATGCTCTTTTCATTATCATTTTCTTATGAAAAAGCCCAAGAAGTGAGAGACTTGTAGATCTATTTGAATTATTAATTACTCTCCATAAAATAACCTTCACATTTGGTGGCTTATTTCAGCTACAGTTGTGAAACTCTGCAGGTTTTAATCACCATTTCAACTATTTAGATCAGAACAGAAAGTTCCTCTCCTATGAAAAGTTTTTCATTTCCAATCTTATTGTATGTCTTTATTACAAGCAAAGAAAGCTTTTTAAATGTTGAAGATCCAATTTTCAGAAGCGGAGATGTAAATTTCTTCTCCTTTACAAAAATGAACTTTAATGAATGGGATTTTATCTGTTTTATCACGTTTTCTTGTTTAATATGATTCTCTTTTTTTTTTTTCTTTTAGCTGATCTTTCCTATAGCACAGCATGCATTTAGGACTGATTGTCTGAAAATGGACAAAAAAAGACTTTCAGGATTTCTTAAGCTTATTGCTATATGAAATCCATTTTATAATGACTTTTCAACCTTAGTTTTCATGGCATAGAGGCTTCACACAGTATGGAGCTCACTGTGAAAACAGACTTGATATAGGTAGACGTGCTTTAGCAGGAGGAATTGGGCTAGATGATCTTTAGAAGTCCCTTCCATTCTGTGATTCTGTGATCTCACACTTTAAGTCCAAGTCTCCGGATGGTAATCTGAAAGGTGCTTTGCTGTTGCTTTGATCCAGCCATGGGGGAACTGGGAAAGACAGTGCAGAAAGATTTGGGGTGAAGGGAGAAGCATCTGGTTGCTGACCAGAAGGCAAATCCTGCTATCTTCTCCATGCTTATCACTGTATGATCATTGAGGGGGATTAATCTTGAGAGTAACTGATTTCTGACATGGAGAGATCTCGAGGAGTTCATATTTGATTGGCAATAATCTTTTCTTTAATTGTTATTTATTTATATTGAGTATTTTCCTGCAAATCTAAGCTATCTGTGGGTTAGCAGTTTCCCTGTGGTCTCCCATGACAGAATGAGACTGATGAGGCCCTTCAAGGCAAATGTTATAATCCTAATGATATTTATTCAAGGTCTTATGGTTCAATTGAATACAGCATATCAGTCAACATAATGGGGTAATCAGGCAAGTGTTAAAACTGAAAGTTACTCTTCTTTTCCTGATGTTCAGATGATTCACCAGAACCTGTGGTAATGCTCTCCACTCTTTTTTGTCATTTTCTATCTCTGCTTCAGCATTTCCAATTTTGCAGCTAGTTTCCCACATCTAATTTTCAAAACAGTCTGGAGCCTTTATAAGCGTATAATGTATCTTTTAGTTCACAGTATCTGCTCTGCCAGGCTGCTTTATAACTTGAGATTTCGTAAATCACTTTGGAACACCTTGCACATAAAAATACTATCTGAACGAAAACTTAATTCACTGTCTTCTTCAAGTGAATTGCCACAGCAAGTAATTTCTGCCCCAACCCTCAGTCCCAGTTTCTGTGCTAACTTTTCAGGAATTTCTGTTGTCTTTTTCAACATGTTGATGAAAGACAAAGAGAATAAATAAGCCTGTAAATCGTATACTATGCCAGGATATCCTCATTTAAAGTATCTGACTGGATAGAACTTGGAACATGATTATTGAATGTATTCACAATTATGTTTTTGAAAAAAAAATCAATATGATACTCTATTTTTAAACTATTACAGTTTAAATGTAGATTAATATACTGTCAGAAAAGAGGAAAATAATTATGCCAACCACTAAAACCAAAGGAAGGCATATTCAAAAAATCTGTAGTTAGCCAAATGCCTCCCAAACAATTTCATAACGTTTTTGTTATTCTTTTTTAATAATTCTGTTCACAGAAAGGAGTGATAGATACAAGATTTTAGGAAAAAACAGTGTGCTTTGACTATTTTGTGGTTTTTGACTATACTGTTAAATAACAGTAAAGAAATTTTAATCACAACATGAATAGAAGAGCTCAAGATTTTGCGAGACACCCCCAGGACATGTCCCTTGGGTAAGAGGATAGTAATCAGATTGTTGTGTGGAGGTGAGGAAAGTGCTTAAAAGGAAAAGAAACAATTGAAAAGCTGCAAGAAATGCTTAACAAAAGGCTACATAGAACAGAAATTCATGGCTGTTGTAGGCAATATAAGGTAGAACATATCCTAAAAGGGAAGACAACTTGCAAAGAGGTTCAGATAAGGCTACAGACTCTTACCATTACACATTCTGTTTCCCTAGAAAGTTTTGCAGTCCTTCACTCAGGTATACACTACTTAAGTAATGCACAAGTGTTATCAAGTAATAAAGACAAGGTAAAATAGATGTAAAGTGCACTGCACAGACAATGTGGAGCTTCCTTTGTCAACTAACTTCCAAGGCAATATTACCTTGAATGTCACAACTGGATTACAGGATTGCAGATCAATGCAGGGGAAAAAAAATCACTGCTAGTCAACAAGGTTTCTCATCTATTTTCCAAACTAAAATTAGAAAAATATGTAATCTAGGTTGTCCTTCATGGCTCATTGCCTTGGTTGACTAGTTGGGTAGCATTATGTTTAACAGACAAAACTTAATGACCCATGGTTCTAATTTATAAGCAAGAAATTGTTGTTTTAAAAAGCCTATCTGCAGAGGACTCTTTAGATTTGCCTGCCCAGACCTTCTGTCAGTCAAAGTATGGTGGCATAGTCTGCTATCACTTGTCACTATTTATTTGTTTTTGCAGTAGAAATATAATACGTAGAATTATTATCCTTATAAAGAACAGTGCAGAGATGTTTGTGTTAATTTTTTGCTGATGTGAAATCTGTCCTTTAGTTTTGTATGTGCATGTGTGGTTTCCAAGGAGAAAAAGACTTCTCAAATGTTCATTGACCTTATATACTTGATGTATAAATTGGATATGGAAAGTTCCACTCCAGTGGAAAAAAAAAATGCACAATTATTATTAATATTTTTTTCAATTACCTCTATTCTTGTTTATGGTGGCAAGTAGCCAGAATCCATTCCATGCCACCATATTGTCTTTTGATTAATTACTTTTAGCCTTACTATTGTAAACAGTTTTGATACCATAATTGTGTTTACTGCACAATGGAGCAGCTGCTAGACAAAACTTAACACCATAACTGCATTTTGTATTGAAACTGTCTTGTGCTTTTTTTTAATTTTTTTTTACTAGAGACAACTTTTAAACAGTCTCCTTGTAACAAAGATGAACAGGCTTTGGTGCTTGTCATGTCTTTCACCTAAAGAACACATTTTTCACTTTTATAATTATGATAATGACTTTTCACTAGTTGTGGAGCTTGAGTGTTTTCCGGGAACTACATAGATTTAGGGGATGATTTTGAATGCTCAATCCCTGTGCTACACTTGAAGACAAACTTCTAAGATGGTAACAGTGCTTATCCTTGCCAAATGGAACATATGAAGGATTGAAACAAAGATGTTGGTACTTGTAGAAAATTAATGTTTGTGCAAGGCATGTCCTCTCAACATTGAACACGAATGTATGAGCCTCATACTATAACAGAAGTGAGCTCTGAAATAACTGTAGTGTTTCTTAGTCTTTGGGTTGCTTTATCTGCTTGTTTAAACCAATTTCTATAGCTAGTTAAAAATTAAATAAATAGAAAATCCTGATTTGAGACTTGCAAAAAGGGGAAAGTAGAATAACCATCCAAATCCATCCAGATCCTATTGTTTTATGTAGTAGCTCTTCTTCAGCACCCTCAGAGCTTAACCTACATTCAGTAAGTCATGCATGGTCTTTGACAGTTATTTATGTTGTAAAAACAGGATCATAGATTTAGTGTTGCCTTTGATATCCCTGTTGACACTTGAGACAGTAGTCCTCCCCTAATATCTAGATGCAACTTTCATTAATATGTAGATATTATGAACAAGGGTTTCATTCTGTAAGATGAATAAAAGAGGGATAAAGAAGAAACTGTTACCTTAGGGGGAAATGTGACTAGATTTCCTATATTAGGAATGGAAAGGTGTTCTCACAGGCTACTGTATTTCTTAGGTTTACCAAACCATTTGCTCATAACTTGTCTAGAAAATAACAGTGTTTGCCTTGCTCTGAGATAATTGATGCTGAATTAAAGCAGACCCCTCTCCCCCTAAACATTTATGTTGGACATGTTGCTAGTTTAAACACTGGAATTTTCATAAATCTCCATTGATAGGCAATTCTGTGGGACCAATCCGACAATGGATGATCCAGACTGATGCAGCTTCCTCTTGTCCCACTGTCCATGGCAGTGGTCACCCTCTAAATTGTGTCTGAATTAGGTACTAATTGATCTTACAGTTTTCAAAATGAGAAACGATAGACAAAGAAACATCTTTTGGCTCCTTTTGGTACTTGAGAAAGTAGTGGCAATTTGGGGATCTCATTTAATGCTTTCATTATGCTTCCACATAAAATTTGGTTTATTAGTAATCAAATTGTGTCACAGTTTTATGTCAATAAGTCTTTTTGTTCCATACTGATAGTGAAGAGCAGCAAAGGGCTGTACATAAAATCACAGATTACAGATAACATCAGGAGTATACTCTTTAAAATTGTGTATTTTAACTAGACATTGACATCTGGTATGGACTATGAATGCTTATTTCCACACCTGCAGGCTATTTAATATGAAGAAACCTAAAGTATCTGGAGAATTTATCTGCAGATGGAATTCAGTTGTTTAACGTAGCAATTGTACAGAATGTGTCTGTCTTTTTTTTGTACAGAATGTATCAAACTTGTAAGTATTATAAATTTTTTATGCTATATAGGTTCTGTGTAGTCAAAAGCTCTTCATTACATAAATAACACTTTCCCCTTCCATTGATTTTCATACCCAATTGAAAGGTGAAAGGATAATTTAGACAATATTAAAACCCCTTGAGATTGGAAAAGGTTTCATTGAAACCCTCGTTGATTTATAACAACATTTAAGACCTACAAAAGGCCAAAATGGTTTTTCCATAAAGAAAATACATTGTACAGCAAGCTTGTTTTGGCTATAATGTCTATGAGGAACCTTTCATCAAGCAGTCAGAAGACAATTAAGTTCACTCAATATTCACAATTACTATAATGACCTTGTTTGTTCTGGTGTTTAGTTTTATTCACAGCCTTTAAATTAAGAAGCATTCACAAGCCTTTGTAAAATAACTGTTTTGTCCTACCTGTAAGCCCTGAAAGAGATGACTGCAGAATCTTGATGGTAAGCATCACATTAACAATTTTCAGCAGCAATGTTGCATTATATTCTAGGATGTATGATTCATTGTCATTCTGTACTGCTCTTCCTTATCAGAGAAGCTCTCTCTTGGGAAATAAGGACTTAAGTTACATGTATATGTTCTCATTTTTCTCATGGTTCTGTTTCTTTCACGTAAAGAGTCAAAACAAAAACAAACAAACAAAAAAGAGAGAACTTAATTATGTACAAGAGAGAGGAATAAAAAGTTATTTTATTCCCAAAAATGCTACATGTTCTTTTTCTTAAACTATATACCCCTTTTGAGGTACTGATTGTCCTTGCAAAAGATAGCTTCCTTTTGGGCATCCACTAATCTCGAGGATGCAGCACGAAGTCATTAGTGCCTCCCCTCTGGCTACTCCAGCAACATACGAGGAAGGGATTCATCTATATAAGCTGCAGCAAATGCTGGAGCTGTGTCACTTATACTGCAAGATCCTTTATGTTTTAGTATGCAAAATCTGGTGCATTGTTGCTTGGAGAGAGGTAGCCTGAAACCCTTCTACTTTAGGGTACTATTTAGGTTTTGATAGGTGGTCCGAAGCATGAATGAGTGTTTGTTCACCTATAGGCATCTAAGGAGGTGCAGAGCACCAAAGCTTATGTCTGGAGATCAGACGTATAGCTTGTTTTACAGCTTTGTATCATTTGGAAGAAATTATATCTTGTGATTTACACCTGGTTCCCAGTTCTCTTGCTTTCATTTCTATTAGTAAAAATCCATTCTGTTCACTGAGTCCTATTGTTGGCTTGAGAAAAAAAACCCATACAAGGCATGCTGCAGTAGTGCCATGAGTTTGTCTTGAAATAAATTGGTGAGGCAAATGAGATGAATCAAAAATTAATTTACCATCAACATATACAAATTTCTATGGGTTAGAGAAATAAGAAATGCTTACCTGAACAACACAGCTTCCGTATAAACCACAGAGGAAAATTTTGGAAGGACTAGAGCATGACCGTCTCACCACCTATGATCCGCTTTTACAGCTGGTCCAAAGAAGTGACTTTGCATCTTAAGCATATTGTTTAGAAATGTACTACTTTATTAGTAGAAAATATGGGGAGGGAAATGCTATGAGCTCTGGTTTCAGTTTTGCTATTTTGTTTTCCAGTTAGTGTAGTTTATAATTGCATCAGAAAGAAGTGTTGGCCTTTCTTCTTTGAGGATGGATACGAACTGTCTCATCCATAGGAAAACAATACATCATCCACTGTGTCTTTTGACCTACCTTGTTAGGTTTCCTATTTCTGCAAGTAGGAGTAACAAGATCAAAAACTTAAGTCTGGTCTCATCAGAAGTAGGATGATCCTCCCTACTCCCAGCAGAGGCCCTGACAACTCCCTCTCTAGAGTATTGCTCTTTCTCACTTTCTTCAATATTATGTCATTTATTCAGCTAATTGGGCAGTTCTAACTAGGTCAGTCAACTCATCTGTGGATCTATCTGTCAAGAGCAGAAGCAGATGTAAGAGTGCAAAGTGAAATATGTCTGATTCTGTTGGCTTTTAGCACTTGATTTGTTGTCTGTTAATGTAAAAATGGGCTTCAGTTTCTGTCAAACCAAGTTCTGTAAGCCAGAGCCACACATATGCAAGCAAAGAAGTGATTCAGAACCAATTATGCAAGGTTGGTCCCTCTTTTAATTGTAACTCCTACTTGGCATATCACACATTTATTGATTAAATAATTGATTAATGAAGAGAAACAGCTGTTCTTTGATCTAGAAATGCAGTATACTGTTGCTAAAGCAAATAGTGTGCTACTGAGGAAAAGGGAACCACTCTGTGATCTCTAGGTATTGCAACATAATACTGTCGACAACAGCAGGGTATTAATTAAAGATAAATGTGTCATGGACATTATGGACAGCAAATGCTCAGTGGGACAACTGTGATCAGAGTGATTTGCTGTGCCATGAATGAAACAGCAAACCTGACTCTTGGACATCTGAGAAGGGCAGAAGCAGAAGTTTTATCCCAGCAATGCAGACAGAGGTAGCTTTTCATGTTGTATACCAAGGCTGCTTCTTGCACAAAGCAGTAATAATAAAATAATAATTATAATAAAATAATAATAAAAGACATAGTAATACATTCCTTAGCCTTGACTTGTAGCTTCCAGGGATCTCAAGTTGATAATTGAGCAGCTTAATGATGCAAGCAAGGTTTAAATCAGAATTAGGGGACTGATCTGCTTCATGACAGAAAACCTTTGCCAAAATGTTTACTTAAGTCAGCTGGATATATTAGTGTAGATGAGGTCTTCCAATGTAGAGAGCAGACAAGTGTGAATCATGATTAAACTAGCTTCAAAACCAGCTTGAAAAACAACCCATGCAACTTCAGAACAATGTGCTAGATAAATGTTCAGCATAGTAGTGAATGAGAACTGTAGTCCAGAAAAAAATGCTAGTTGTAATGAGACAGCTGTCATAAAAAAATAAATCCTACAGTTAGTGGGAAAGGAAGAGGAATAAAAGAAGGGAATCTTGTTATAGATTATGAAAAATTCAGAACCACTTATCATCATTCAATGATTAGTTAAATTCTATTATTTTTTTGCTTTAGAGTTTCAAAAGGGTTGCAATAAATATATTTGCTATTAGTCCCTGGTGGCATGCTTGGAATAATGAGTCATGGCTCAAAAATCTTGCAATCTATATAGGTAATTTTACAAGTATCACAAAGGGACATAGGTCGCAGGAGCCTGTGGCAGACTTCAAACTAGAAAAAGTGTCTCCCAAATACAATCCAGTGCAGACATCATCATGTTATGTTGACTTTGCCACTATTGGCAATAGGTATCCATGAGAACAAGACACTGTTAACAAAACAGGGCACGTCTACATGATTAGATCACTACCTTGGGAACAGAAAGATAAAGAAAACATATTAATCTTCAGATCTTAGAAACTTAGTTCTTTTTTTCATTCTTACTTGAAATGCTTTGTTTTTCCTTCCTATTGAATTGGAACTATATCAGGAAAATAAATGAGCTGGCAATGGGAACCTAAAGTTAAAAAAACAATGGTAAAGTCAATGGCTATGTCAAACATAAGCTAGTCAATTCTTGCTAATGTTTCATGTCTTGATCTTTCAGATCTCTCTTGTTTTGGTATTAGTTTTTTAGAGTTTTTGTGATTATTTTGGGGTTGGTTTTTTTGGTTTTTTTAAGGCTTCCTATTCCCAACTATCAGTTATGCAAAGCAACTTTCTTCATGTGTTTATCATTTCATATCAAAGATTAGACTTGTACCTTCTGTGTCATTGTGCCTCCCCTGAGGGAGTCTGCCTTTCCCAGACTAAATGCAGACTTGTAACTAGCGTCAGCTTCAGCATCACTATCAGCTTTGATGGTCTCTGGTTTCCTTCAGCTCCTGGAAGGCTACGTTTCTTTCACCCTTAGGGGTTAGTGGTAGCTCTGAAGGATTGTGGTTGCTATAAAACAACTGACCTCTGATCTAAGTGCCTGGAGGACAGCAACTTCTTTCCAGGAGCATTGACCTATGCTGTATACTAATGTGAGAACATGCTAAATCTCTGGCTGACATTAAAGGAAAGTTAATTTATGTAATTGATCAGCAAAATATACTTTGTGCAGCTATAAATCTGGGTTTAACTTGAGCTTTGTAGTCCCACTATTGACTTGTCTAACTTGCTTGTCTATCTAATGTGCTACATCTGAGTATTATTATTCAGAGTGTACCTGTGTATCTTCAAGCTTGTACTTTGGAAAGAAGACACTTCAGAGTCAAAATGGTTAACTCTTTCTCCTCTGAAGGCTTACTTTGAAATGACTTTAATTTGACATGGCAAATAAAAACTAGCCTGTCTGACTCCAGAAATTTGCCATCTCATTTCATGTGCCCCTCATCAAGCAGTTCAAGGTCTCTAGCTGTTTGCACAGAGTTTGTAGATATATCATCTGCACAAGTGCTTTTATAGGTCCTGTGCAAAGTTAGATGCAGCAGTGTGGGAGAAGGAAGCAGGAGGCTGCATAGCCTCCTGTGTTGTTACTTGCAATGCTGCTGATCCAATGGGTAAATCCACTCCAGCTTTCTAGCTGATTCACCCTTTACAGAAGTTGTTGTGCTGTGTCACTGAGTGATATTTCAGGAACCAAGTCAAACGTGTTAAAAATAACTGTTTCCTAGTGTTCATTTTTACAAATTTGTATTATTTTGGGCAGCAGTTACTGACTCATTCACTGCCAATGGAAATGTGTCATTTTAAGTAACTCTGGCCAAGATTTGAGCAAAAATGAGAGTATTTGATAAGATGTCAACAAGTGAAGGTTGTAGCCTTGTCAGTGATGACATTACAAGTTCTCTCATGTCCTGTGCAAACTATCATAACCTTTAAACAGAGGCTTCAACAAGACAAATTGCTGATGTCAAATTAAGCAATGGATCAGAGTTAGACTGGAATAAATGTAAAGTTCACTAGGCTCTTATTTTCTGGGGTACTAAATTGATTCAAGGATTTAATAAATAAATACATCATTTCATAAAGATTTCAGTACTGCTTCTTTGTCTCAAGAACCTGTCATGAAGAGACACAGAGACAGAATTTGAATGGTTCTGTGTCCCATGCTGTTTGTCTTTAAGAGTGTGAAGATGCCAGATGCCAGAATAGTTGGATGTGTGTTTCTGAACTGATTAAAAAGTAAGTAGATGAGTTTTTTTGTAGAAAGGGTAATGCTGTATACAGTTCTAAAGGTAGAATTCCCCCCCATGCATCAGTTCTTGAATTGGAGTAAATATATTTATACTGTAAAACTTTTCTACTGTTGATATAATTTCTGTTTCTCAGATAACTTCCCTTACCAATTTTTGAAGTTTTGTTTTTCATTTGAGTGAAATTCTTCATTTAATTTAAAAGAAATATTCACTGTGTTCAAAGATTTCATCTACTTTCGACTGAGCAGAAATGTCTGCAGTACATGTGGAAGTTAAATGCATAAACAAATGGTTTGATTCACATGTCTGTTCTAAACACAGAGAAGCAGTGCAGCAGATGGTGAAAGTCTTTTGCTTTGCAGAAAACCAGCTGCAACTCACTCTTCATGTTCTGAGGGCATTAGGCTGGATAGTTAAAGCCACCTCAAAAGTTAGTGGAATTGGCTTGAGAAGGAGGTGCAGCCACACTGAAAGGAGTATGAATCAGCTTTACCTAGAAGGGAAAGTTGTTTTCTCTGAGTCCTCTGAATCTTGAAAATTGGTATCTCACAAGCAACTGTATACCCAAAGGTGTTCTGTGCAATTTTGTCCATGGGATTAACATCAACTGAAAAGGCATTGAAAAGCTGATGGAAAAGAAATTATGAACCTAACAAGGCATGAAGTTTGTAGCCAGGGCACAGTAGCAATAACAACCATTCATTTGTAACTGTTCACATCCATACAGGTGATAGCAGCTACTCATTATTTGCCTTTGCTAAAGGCGCGGGGACTTTTGTCTCTTTCCTGCAGAGTGAACCCTTTCTTTCTAATTCTAGATGTATGGTTTAATAATTTTGACTTCGCTTGGATGCCAGAATGGCATCTGATGTATTTTCTAAAGCATCATTTTTGCAGGGCTTTTAGAACTTATTTTTATATTTGTTCTTTGATGTAAGAGAATTTTTTTTCCACCTATCTCATAATACATGAAAGGCAAAAAGCTATATAGGTACAATAATAATTGCTAACTGAGAACATTTGACAGGAAATGACAGGTTCTTTCCATTAAAAGAATACAAGGGTTTTCATATGGATTGATACCAATGTCTTTTAACAAATTGATCTTATATTAAAGGTTTTACAGGTAATGCAGGTGTTATATTAGAAAAGATACTTTGAAAGATCCTCATCAAGATATTATCTCTTTATAAAAAAAAAAAGAAAAAAGCTTTTTTATTATTTCTAAAGTTATTTCATTAAAAATATCCACCTTGATAAATCTCCTATAGAGAAAGTGTCTATAGTCAAGCTAATAGTGAGTAACTTCTATGACAGTCACACCAGACGACAGATTAAAAGTGGAGAATGAGCTGGCAATGCCCTGGCTAACACTGCTCCTAGCTATTATTCACTTTTTCTGTCTGCCACAGTTATTCTTTTTTTCCCCCTGCTTTATATACATTGGCTTATTGTCACTATATCTCTGGAGGTGTCTTTTTTTCCCCAACAAGTGGTAAAAACCTGCACTTCTCCTTACTTTTGAGCCATCCAAAAATAATGATCTAGCTTTCCATTTTGCTGTTTCTCAAGATTCATCTAAAGAATAACTTTGTGTTCAAAGACCTCATTGTGCCTTAATGTTTACTACTTCTTTTTATGGTAGAGGAAACAAAACGGATTATCAACACATAACTTCAAAATATATTTTCTAATTACTAGTATCCATTCTTTTCAGAAGAGTCTCCCTAAAGTTGTAGAAGTAGTCAACAACAGTGCATCACTACCATAACATGGTGCAATAGTGAAGGCTTCTTGTTTCTTTTTACACTTGCAGAGATTTTGCATATTAGGTTCTCTATCTGAAGCAATAACCTGAAAGCCCTTAGGTGCTTTTTTCAGAGTGCTGTATTTTTACTGAAATTTATCTGCAGTATTTGAGCAGCATATATCATATGGCCTTTTTTTTCCACCTCTGCCATCAGCAGATAGAAAATAAAAAGAAAAAAAACTCATACATTTCTTGTTAAAAGTAAGTAGTACTGGAATGTAACAAGTCAGAGGAGCTAAGTGCTCTCTATAGCCCATAGAAAGAGAGAGGGAAATGTGTTTACTCTAGTGCCTAGATAACTTCATCCAAGTTAGATGCTTGTCCTGGGTCTTTCTTCTTCTACAATGTAAATATTTTTGAATTTAGTATCTTTAGATTCTAGCATTCAAAGTAATTAATCTTTAAATGTTACAGGCTCCGTGTAACTGTTATACTTACAGTCAAAGTATAATTTTTGCTTTTCTATTTGGGACTGTTCCTAGCCAATTCCACGAGGTCTTGCTACTCTCCTATCTGCATAGTGCAAAAAAGTGACAGGAAATAGCTTTTAAATGGTTTTGTTCTGAAGTTCCTTAGCAGATCCTCAGAGGCTGAGAGAAAAGCAGGATCCTTGTGGTGCAGTTGAGATGGACAGGTGAGGATGCTGAAGGTAGGATTTGAGCCCTGAAGGGAATCCCTGAAATGTAAACATGATTCACCCCAGCCCTGTTTTGGCCCAGTTCAGACAATAAATACTACATCTGTCAGTATGACCTAGAGTGCTTTGTTTGTCTCAACTCAAGCAAATTTATGGAAGAAAAATGAGATTCTTTTTGTCTGAACTCAGCACTCCATCTTCTAGAAAATACACTAATTGGTTAACAACTACTGATAAATGCTTTTCATTTGGTATCAAACATAACAGAAAAGACTTATCAACTGTTCTGTGATGATTCTCTGTCTCATCAACATGATGCTCTCTCTCCTATGAAGATCTGATTCCCACTTTTCTGTATTCTTTGCCATCCCTAAAAAGTTCTTTGAGATATAAACCAGCTCCAGAGAGTGCTTGTAATGTCGACACTGTGTTCTCCTGCTTCTCCTCAGAAGTCTTTAAACACACTGTGTATTTTCACTGCTCTGGAAGGTTACTTCCTTTTTCAGATCCTCAGCAATGGAGAGACAGGCTGTGACATCTGTTAGCATCTCCAGGTGACTGAATGATGCCCTGTGGCTGCAGACTTGTACAAGTTGTAGCAACTGAGAGATTTCTGACTTACTGCTGAGAGTATTAGGAAGCTGTGTTAAACATACAGTCTTATTTTCCTTTGCCTCAAGTTCCAGTACTATTTCTAGGTGGGCTGTCTGCAAGAGCTGTTTTAAACTCAACCTCATCAACTGAGATCCTGGTTTTGAGTTCCTACATGGGTGGGCAAGTTGTAGGAGAAAGCAAAGAGAGCAGTTTGCTGAGAGCAGCAAAACACCTTTTCAGCTACATAGTCAGCGTTTGAAGGACTAAGAATGGCATGCTGACTGCTGCTGCTGAGATGGAGGCTTGGGGTGAAGGTGGTTTCTACTTCAGGACAGGCAGATAAAACTTGTTCTTCCCCTTACCAGAACCTCTCCAACACAGCAGCAACAAGATGGGAGGGACATGTCTTCATACAATCATCCTAGACAATAAACTGTGGAGTTCACTCCACTTTAGATGTCTTGGGGTTCAGAACAGCAAATACATTTTCTATCTGGAAACAGATCCATTTTCTTCCTCACAGTTATCAGTGTGCCATGCCTTAAATCCACAGACTGCCCTATTTTACATTTTTAGACTTCTCCTCCTCAAAATACAGTTCAGATGGATCTGTCCAGATCACTTAACTAGTTGCTTAAGCTCTGAAGATATTTGATCCCAACTCCCAGTGTGGAGCTCATTATCTCTTCTCCATTGCAATATCAACAATTTTCTGAGCTTTTGCTGAGCACTTACAGCAGAGTGTTTGCAGAAGTGAAGCTCAAAGAAGAGCCTCTTCCATCATAACTCTTCCCACCTACCTGCCCTCCACTCACAATGCATGCACCAAGCTGTCTTGCTTTTTCAAGCAGCCTCAGGCGAGTGAAATCCCAGAAGACAGGGCCCACCCAGATTGAGGTAATACTGACTGCCTAGTTTGCCAAATTAGTCTGTAAAAATCACATTCTTAAGTTGGTCCATTTTCATGGTTAATTTGTCTGGCAGAAAATGAAGAAGTTATTTTTGCAGTGCATATGCACCATATGAATATAATTACTTGGAAACGCTGCAGACTCCAGGACTGAATGCTTTTTTCAAAGAAAAAAAATGCAATGAGCATGAGCAGGCCATGCTGTTTGCAGTTGCCTGGGTAACTGAGATCAGACCTCTAATTGGCTCATTTTGCTACAAGTGGAGGAATTCTGATATTTGGGCTCTACCCTGAAGTATTTTATGGAGATAGGAAAGGTCAAAAACCATCTTTAAGCCTGTCCCTCCTGCATGCATGCATCAGAGAAAATCATCAAGCAATTGATTCCTTACACAGGAGAGCTGTGTATGACTGAAATAGAAAGGAGCTAGCTCTCTTTGCTTCTGCATCTAATTGTAAATTCTGTCCTGTGATGACAGGCACAAATATGGCATCGTAGGTGTCTACATTGAGACTGATTGAACTTTCAGAAACAATTCTTAACCAAAAGCATGGGAATTGCAAAGTTTTTCTTCCATCAGCACAGCCAGGAGATCTGCAGGAACCCCACTGCGGTACCTGGGCTTCTGTGGTCCCCAGCCTGTATTGCTGACAGGACTGACTCCACAGAGCACTCAGAAATTTCAGTTAATGCAGACAATATCTATCTACTTTCACAGTGTTGCTTCCTGCAGGGAACATATCTTCTCTGTGCAATTCAATGAGCTGCTTGAAATTTCTAAATTACTTGTGTCCCAGTAACCTTGGAGACTACATTCCTCCTACTGCTACAACAAAATTGTTGGAACCAAAGTTTGGTGGCCTTTGCAGCATGCTGCAAGCCCAATTTATCTGGATGTTTAAAAAGGGAGGAGATTTGAAGGTGAAAATGGCACAGAACATCGATACCTCTGAGGTGTGGTAAATAGGAAAGGAAATCCAATCGCTAATGTTGAGATCTATTATACTGCATATAGCTTGCGCAAATACAAACATGCTAAATGATGCAGAGGAGGGCTTACTGAAAATTCATGCCTTTGCCAAGAGGTAGAAAAGATGGATAACCATTTCAAGATATGTTAATCTACATTTTATCTTAGCTTTTTTTTCCTAACTTGGCGGTTTTGACTGAAACAAAGCCTAAAATACTATTAAATATAAACGTGCAGGCTTAGGTGGAATAGTTAAAGAAAATCATTGTGCAATAATTATGCCAGCATAGGTTATGCTGCTAAAGCTCTAGTGGTAAATCTCCCTGTGTGGATAAGTTCACTGGATGAGAAATAGACACAGAGATTTTGAAGTTATTGCTGCCTCTTTCTGCTGCCGAATGTCTGAGAGGGGTTTTCTAAATGAGGACTGAGAATATGAAGTGGATTTTTAAATACATTTTTAAACAATGGTAGAGGTGAACAAAGAGACTGAGATTTTTCTTCTACTGTAATCCACAAGATTTCAATCTCATACTTCAGAGTAAACTCCCTTTTCTCTAAACAAATCAAGAGAACTGTAACTCTGAGACATCCTTCTCTGCAGTCTCTCCACACTGCTTGATCTGCCATTTAAGCTGGTATTTTTGCTGAGTCCCATTTTATCCAGATGTATCTGTACAACTGTGCTTGTGTTTTCTAGTTATTTCTGTCAGAAAGTTGAGGACAATCATATTGAATAACACACACAAAAAAAAAAAAAAGACAGTGGGTCTTTTTTTGCAGAAAGATGAGTGGAATGTCCACATATGACAGAAATCCACTGAGACAAAAAGCTTCATGTCAGAAAACCAAATGAGTGTCACTGCTGTCATCTTCCTTCTTTCCCAGGCATGTGCAATGGAACTTTTGCTTTAAAGGGTTGTTACTGAGCCTTGTGTTAACACATTTCAGATCACACAAAGTTCTATGCTGCAGGGTAGCACAGATGAATACATTGACAGATGCCCAGGAAAGTGAAGTGGCAGCAGCTCATGAGATCAACCTGCTTGCAAGCTCACCTTCATTGCTCAGAATCACCTCCTTCCTTTGGTCTTCTGCATTTGAAGAGTTTGAGAAGTAAAGGACTATTAGAGAGTACAGGTTTCACAGAGAAAACAGGAAAAGGTCAGGAAAGCTACTGTCACCATTCTGTATGTTAGTTTCTCACATCTCTTCAGTTTTCTGGTTACTTTGGAGAGAAAAGAAGGGAATGTATTCTGAATAATCCCTAACAAAGCATCAATTTTCAGCAACATGTACCTAGAAACACTGCTGAAAACTCAACCTCTTTCCTTTAACTTTCTTGTAACTGTGTTGGGCTACTGCCAGGTGAATGATGGTGACTAAGGTATGGCAGATTTTTTCAGAAAATCTTTCTTCATTGGGACAGTAGCAGTTCATCAGAAACTTGCCTGAGAGTTGTTCTGCACTCTGTTGCAAATATACCTTCTCCATGCACTGCCATGAGTACTGGAAAATATGGCTTCATTTATGTCAGGTTTTCTGACCTGTAATATCTGGTGATAAGCTCCTACAGATGCCCTGTGAGCTTGCCTTGCAGCTGACCTGTAACATCTGTAGCTCATCCTCAGTACAGAATGCCAATCATGACAAATGCTGCTGCTGTTTTATGACAGAAACTCCCATTCCCTGGGTACTTATAGAAGAGCTCCTGTTCAACCACATTTCCTGAGTGTCCTAAGTAGGATTTGACCTCTAAGGCTCTGGATTGCATGTGCCGAAGTAGCACTTTGTCTGGGAGTTTTCACTTGCAGTATCACCAGCAATCTTTTGTTCAAACGTGTTGTTTGGCTCCAAGTCCTTCTTTTCATTTGAAAATCATTATAAAAATCTAAAATGTTTGATCTGACTTTACTGACAGCATTGGCTGCAGAAAGAACATATTGCTTTGCAAGCAGGGGTCTGAGAATAAAAATATCCTATAATGCTTTGCCTCCTTAACACTTAACCTATTCAAAACTTATGCCATGTTTTAAATAAAATCTAATAATAAACCACAGCTGGAATAACTGATGCAGGAAATCACACAGCGAGGAGATCTGCATTTATTGTTTGTCTTAGTAGCACAGACACTGTAAGTTTTAGTGGACTTGATAGTAGTTCTTCCAAGTAAATGGTGTAACATAACAGCATTATCACTTCTTGCTCTCTTTAACCTAGCTCTGCTATCATAGGTTTTAAATATTGAATCTCTTTTAAAAATTGGTTAATTTCCATCAGTGACATGATGGGTAGTGAGGAGGTGAGGTACAGAATACACTGAGATGGCTTTGTCTGGATTCTGTTTGACTAACTGGGGTTGTTCAAGAAGCAGGGGAACAGATTTCTGTCAGGAAATAACAAGAGTTGTACTGTGTAGTTTGAATTATTTATCCAGTCTGCCTGAGTGTAGCTGTGGTTCTTCTTTGATGGCAAATAACAGCTTTAAACAACCTCAAACAATTTATTTGGCACTTATTGGGGTGTGGGGGCTTAGCTTTACTTTTAATCTCCATCCATACTTACCTGTCATGTGGTAACAGCTCACACCCCTGAAATGTAGCTTAGAAACCATATACTCTACAGTTCCCCTTGGAGCTTTGACATCTGTACTCTCTGACAAACGTGGACAGAGTTGGTCTGGCTGAATTTCTCATGGTTTTCTCTTATCAGGTCTGGGATTACCAATCCTTAAAATAGCACCTCAGAAATTTGTTAGAAGATGACTCACCCTCAAACTCTGAAACAAAGTTTTCACAGATCTGCTATGGTTTTAATGAAAAATTCATGGTCTTGATTTTGCTGACCATTTTTTGTTGGTTATGTCAGACCTGAATTCTACTCCAAGTAGATTTGGATCATATCCTGATCTAAGTATACAGTTTCAGATTGGCTGTGTCAATTAACTGAGCTTTCAATTAAACTCAGATTTTAAAATGTAGAAATCTGCTTCAAAAAATGTGGTTTTAGTTAAACATAACAAAAACCTTGTCAAGGAAGTTGCATTGAAGGCATTGCTGCAGCTAATTTCTGAATGAAAACAAGTATCCTACGTTCTTGAGCATTAGATTTTAATTGAGCAAATCCTTGAAACCAACAAAACTGGGCTGATTCATTCTACTATAGCTTAACAACTTTGTGTTGGAAATAATGTAGGTGCCCCACTTCTGATGTGGTGCCTAATTAAAGACATTCTGTCAACAGCCTTAAAACATGTATTATACTAATAATTAAAAATAAGGGCACCCTCCCCATAACAAACTAGAGTCATATTGCAATCTGGCTGCAGAGAGGTTTGTCCTTTAATCTGTGCCTCTCTGAAGCATTAATGGATTTTATAATTCAGGAAGAAGAATACCTGATTTCTGCTCCTGTCCTTTTTTACTACCTCAGCCGATTTCATGTGGCTCTAGTAAAAGACTAATTTTAAAAGTTACTTTCCTTGAACAGTATACTGTAGTTTTCATTCATACCTACCTCTCACAAATAACCTTTATTCTTTAGTTTGTATTTTGTCTGACTGGCAAGAAGGGCTATATGACATTAGGGAGATTTCAGTGACATCACTGGACAATCATAGTGTTAAAGTAGTAGTGGATGATTCTGGTTCTCCTAATTTTTCCTGATATTTAGGAGATTGTTTAGGATATTTAGGAAATATCCTTTGCTGCATATTTACACCTCCTATATATACAGACTTAATTAATGCATTGACCTGGTAGGTTTATTTCCTTAGAAAATTTACATAATTAAAAGAGAGGGGATGCTTGTGTTATCCTTTGCAAGACTCTCAGCTTTTCTTTTAGCTAAATATTAGAACCTGAATATAGTTATTTTGGCTTTGAGTGTCTCCCTAGCATTATTACAATAGCAAACAAGAATCGCTAACCTGTGGGCTGCATGTCTCTGAATTTCTTAAAGAAGCATCTGTGATGCTTCTGTACTTGGAGATATGCAGAACTTGTGTGGATGAAGCCCTGAGCAATCTGATCTAATTGAAAATGCCCCTTATGTGGGGATAGAGTCTTTTGGGGGTCCTATCTAATGTAAATTATTCTATAATCCTAAACTCAACAGCTCCAGAAACTCTCTAGAGTTTCCTTTTAATCTCTCAATTCAAAACAAGTTCATCCCTTGAAGCAGGAAAATGAAGAAGAATGCATAAATCTTATATGGTTATAAATTATATAACAATTGTTCTAATCTTGATAGCAAGAACTCTGCTCCTGGTGTATCATACATTTTCACTTATGAATCTCTGGGTTTTGCTACTAGTCTTCCAGTTCTAACCATTCCTTGAAAGATTAGAGACTGAGAAACCAGCAGAAATCATATTCTCTGTCTCGTGAGGGAAATGATCTGGGGAAAAGTTTACTTGCTCTGCTGTCTACTTATGTTGCTCTCTCAAACGGTGCTTGAATCGACTGAATGAAAGAGTATCATAGACTACAGCACTAACTAGGTGAAGTGATGTGGATGGACTCTGAGGGCTCCTTTCCAACTCATGTTGCTAACATGGGCAATACCCTTGTCTCCTCAAATGAACAGCTTAGTGCAGAGAATCCAGTAGTAGCAGGAAAACAAAATGAGAGTGTGTGCCTGGAGGATTTTAGATGCCCTGTTAAGTGTGGAGAACATAGCTTCGAGTGTGTCTTGTTGAAAAGATCCGATTCTGTTGGCACTTGTTTCCAGCTTCAGCAGCATGTCTGGAAACAGAAAGTGACTGAGAGCCAAAGCACAGATATAGGCAGTTAGGAGAAGAGAAGGGAAAGTACCCGTCTGCTGGATCTGTCAGAAATGTGTGAGGTTCCCCAGGGGCTATATAAATAAAGGAGCTATCTGGGCTGGAGGTTTGAAAGAAAGCCAGATGGCTGCAGTTGCTTGCAAGAAGGTTGATATGCCAAATAACTTTTTACATCTTTAACGTGTGAAAAAAGGTTTTGTCCTTGACTTCAAAGCAACAGAGAATTTGTCATGCTGCCTGATACCTTTCTGGCTTTTTTTCTTCCCAATCAGCAGCGCTTGCTACAACTATCCTGCAAATAGCTCATGAGGTACCTGGTGCTTAATCTGTGATCTGCCTAGCAATCCTGCCATTGCAAATCGTGGGGACGCAGTATTATTTAGATTGGCAGCAAATGCAGAGTTCAAAGAGTAGTGTGTATCTGGCCGAATTCCAAATGGATAATTGCATTCTGTCTACCTAAAATTCCCCTTATGGCTTTTTGAAATCACTTGCTTGAAGCTGTTATTATAATGTCCCTATCTGCTCTTAATTGGTAACTACCTTCCACTCTACAGGTGACTTGCATTTCAGTGACAAGTGAGGTGACCTCGTATGTACTGTGGTGTCCTCATCATAAATTGAAAATCCACGTTAAAAAAAAATGTATTTTTTCATGCTCACCTCATCCCAACTGCTCTCTCCCCAATGATACATTTGTGCAAAGAGAATTTATAAAGTATCACCTCTAGTTTACCTAGAAATATCCATTTTTCAAGTGTCTTCTATCATATGGTTACTTTCTGCTGTTTTGGCAATAAGTTTTTGTTATATTTCTCTTGGTTTTTATCATTTTTTCACTATATGCAAGGCATCACTGACCTGTGTCCACTGTGGTTGAGGTGACCTGAAACTCAGTGATGAGAAGAGATTATTCCAGATCTGGTGACCCACTGCACTAGCTTCCTGGCATCCAGAATCTGGTTATAATATTGAGATATAACATCTAATCAGACATGATGAAGTAATACAGAAGCAGATAGATCAGTATCTATATACCTTCAATATTGTAGAAGATTTTGTCAAATCAGTGGTTAGGCCATCCACATTATGCACGAATCTCATTTCGAGGGCCATTTGAAAGCTGATACTCAGAGTGCTTATCACACAAAGCTCTGAAGTGGGTAGTGCCAGGTGCAGGTATTGAAGGCTGAAATTATACATGTTCTCATGTATTTAACTGTCATTAAGCAGACACTTGAGTATCCGTTCATCTGTTCCATGCTTTTTTAGGCTTACCACCATTCAGTAAACAAATCATTATTCCTCACATAAGGTATGTGCATGGAAATGACTAAAAATGTTAAGTTGTGCAAGGTAGACTTCACATTATTCTTGTGGAAAATGGATTTTGATGCCACTTCCATCCTGTCTCCCACGGCCTCCTCTAAAAAAAGAAGAAAGGAATTAACAAGTCTGTCAGTTTTGGAGGATATGTTTTTCACTGACAAAGAAAAGAAAAGAAAGTGGAATAATGCCTGTGGATCATATTGGAGAGTTGCAAACTTCTTCTTAGCTTTTGAAAACAACACCATAATGAGCCTCCTACTTAAAGATCCATAGTAAAAAAAAAAAAAAAAAAAAAAGAATCTGTAATGCTCCTGCCAATAATACCACAGTTCAGTAACCTGGATAATACCCTCATAGTGTTTATGCTCTGAAGGCTTTGCGAAAACAAACAAGTAGTCGCTTGAGCACTGCAACTTGTAATGCCTGATTTAGGGGAGAAGGCTCCTAGCTGTATCAGCTCCTACAGAATGTTACTACTGCACTTTTACCACAGCCCTTCATTTGGGGGAGGCTATCTCTGGTGTTTCTCCATAGTCTGGGCCTTGTTTTCACAAAAGTTGTGGAGTGTTAATATCTTTGAGTTTAAACTGAATTGATTCAACGTTTCCTACCAGGGAAGGAAAAGTGGAGTGATGGAAGGACTGATACCATAACTGCACATTTCCCTTTGCATTCAGGCTAAAATGAAACATGTTGCCTACAGCATGGTCTTGCAAAGCTGAGCAGTAAAGCTAGTTTTGTTTTCTCCTATACTTGTTATGAGAAGTCCCTCTGCCCCTCGCCTCTTTACAATGCAGTTTAGTTCAAAGGCAAAATTGAGTTTGCTCTAACAGTGACAAATACTGCAAGTCCGGGAAAACACAGGATCAGAATAGATGTGAAGTCATTGCTACATCTTATTTTTTTAAAAGCTCTTCTGTTGTAGCTAATATCTCCTGAAACATTTTATGGCCACACACTTGGTTCGTGAGTTGGTTCGCCTTTGGTTTTAATGTGGTATCTTATTCACTTCTCTTAAACAAACTAAAAAAAGACAGTGACAGTGCACTTCTTGACTCTTGACACAGAAGTTTGTGTTGATCTTTTTGTATCTGCAAAACACACATACTAATAACCATGCACATTTTCCCTGGGGTCTATCTCTCTCAGCTCTGCAGTTAGGACTGTGGTACAGCTACTAAGGGATTTATTAATTTGTAAACAGGGAGAATTCAGCTGGTTTCCCCTGCTGATGGAACACTTTCACTGAGGCCAGTTCAGATACAAGCAAATAACTACCAGTTTGATCAGCCAGTGGATCTCATAATACTTACAGAGTCTTGTTATTTTAATGTTGGTAGACTCCAAGCACATCTGTGAGATGGTAAATATTGTCACCGTGCTCCAGACAGGAGCAAGCAACAGTGATAAATCATGGAGAAAATAAATGTATGTTACACTGTCCATTCTGTCAATATGTATTATTGACATCTGTATTCTGGTCCAGGGCTCCTAACTATTGTCATTTAATTGTAGGCCACTCTAGGTTTTATTCAAGTTTCTTGTTACAGTTAGATTTCTTTTCTCCATTTGTTTATCCTGCTGCTCTCTTCAGGACCGTTGCAGTTGTACTTGAGCATGTGGACAAGTGTTTGTTTTCAACTTCCCACTTTTCTTCTTTGTTCTGTGAGGTATTTCTGCCTAGAGGCAGTTCTGTGAACCAGATTACATGACAGTATTTTGCAGGACTTGTAATAACAAGGCGAGTAGAATTGGCTGAAATGGTGCATCTTCCATTTTGACCAGTAGGTGAAGCTAAGAAGATTTATTGGATAGAAAATACTGCCTTCCTGCCATTAATAAAACTAAAGGGTTTGGGTACTGCTGCATGGTTATTGCTCCATGCGAATTTATGAGGACATTCGGGAAGAGTCATTTTTCTTCACCTGGTTCAGTTTTCCTCAGAGTGAATGATGGTTGTGCTGCTGCTGGCTGCAAGGCGAGCAGAGAGCAAACAGTTCATAAATGTAACTGCCTCCAGGAGAGCTCTTCATGTGTACAGCAAAGTGCTCTAATAGAGGAAGGAAGCAGGCAGGCAGGGTGGGCAGGCTGTAAAATAAATACATTGCTACTTAAAGAGTTGGTCTTCGCTCTGTTCAAGCCTCGCTGCCTAATACAGGCTCAGTAGGGATATTTTCAGTGGAGGTATGTGTGAGCTTTTTCTTAGGCAGTTCTGCTCATGTTCAGTGTGCTGTGTCAGTCATCTGCCTTTGTGTCTATTCTTCTGTTAATCTCTGCAGCACTGCATAATGAAAATAAAGATTAAATCTGGGACGTGAGCAGCTAGTAAACTTATAAAAGACATATATCTGAGTCTATTTTTACTCTTACACACTATATAAAAGGATACTTACTTTTCCTGTTTGTTTCTTTCTTAACACCATACAGCTCAGAGAGGACAGAGAAGAAATTTTCTAGTTCAGGAAGGGCCCCTTCTAGGTCCATTAAGAAAAAAAGAAAAAATTTTAATAAATTTACATTCAAAAGCTAAGTCAGTAGAGAAGTGTCCTTTTTCTGTTACAATCTGTAGAGGTTTTTTTTTTTTTCCCCAAGGGGCAACAAGGCAAAGGAAAATATCTGTTTGCACTAAAACATTTAGTTCTAATGAGTGGCACTGACCTACTTTAACACTGTCACATGTGTAATTGGGGAAAAATAATGTGCTAAACTTTTTTTTTAAATTGGTGTGGCCTGCAAAGCTAAAAGATGTAAACAGAGATAAAAATATATAGGAAGCCAAGCCCTGAATCCAAACTCTATGTCTGATATTTGTCTTTAAAGTATTATGCTTGTTAAAATTACAAGTCTGAATTTGCCTGGCTCTGTGACTTCTAACCAGCTGATGTGGAGTAACCTAAAATAATCTGTACAATTCTGTATGGTGAAATCTGTTGGGATGGAGTGTAAGGCTGAGTTAGTTGTCCCTGAATTTTTGAAACACTAACAGCCATTTTCCTATTTGCAAAAAGGGTGGTTCATTTACATCATCACATCTTTACAGTGGCTACATGGTTAATGATTGCCAAACAGGTAGAGCTTTAAAATAAGTGGTAAACAAGTTCTTATCCTATTCTTAATGTTGATCAGATCCAGAATCCATTGAAAACAGCATCATTTAATATTTCAATATTCTGTTTATTGAAGCTGTCACTAAGTTACTAGTTCAGCTGTGGACTTTTAGCTCTAATCCAGTAACAGGGTCTCAGGGGCTTCATTTGAACAGAGATAGACAAAAGCACTTCCCAACTGTGAGGTATGAGGGGAAAGCAGATCGGACTTTACAGCGTGGTTTCTATTAGAAGGAAATCTAGTCAAGGGAACATGAATGGCTTCAAGATATGCTTAACTATGGGTATGGGCAAAGAAGAAAACACATCTGCCAAATGCCATCCCAGGTGTGACAAAGGTAGGTCCTGGGTTGTGCTGCATTGTGTTGTAACAATTCCGCACTAAACCATCACCAAAACACATTCACTTTTGCAATCTTAGCATTATGTTGCTCTTCCTTGGGTATCCATCTATACACAGCAGAGCATATGACAGATCTCTTGAGGAGAGCTTCCTCATGTTTCACCACTAACACCAGGAGCCATCACCATCAGCTGGCAATGCTTTTCATCAACTGTCAGCAAAAGTTGGAACTTTCTAGATAGCAGTCTTGTAATTAGTCTTGTTCCTTTCAAATTACTGTAGGAAATAACCTTGAATGTGTTTATATTTGTCCTACACATGTATTGTATGAAATTCAGGAAAATATATTTTAGGAGATATCCCTATTTCTTGGTGTTATCAAATCAAGAATTTCATCAAGCACAGACTTACACTTGCTACAGGATAAATTTGATTTAAGTACTGGGCAGTGTTAATAGAAATCAGACCTATGCAGTCTTGTGCCCCAGACAGCTAAAATAAACTAAAAAGTTTAACACTTCAGTTTTAGAAGCAGCTCACTTTTCTCTTACCAATGGAAATGCAGGTCCTTGGTAAGGACTGCTTTTGTGAACAAGGTTCCTAGAGTGTATATATTGTCTTTTTTACTAGTGTTGCTTGAACAGTGTACTCAGATATTACAGATTATTTTAGACAATTGTGTAATGGCAAGATTGACCAATGTGATCTATGGCTTTTGTCCAAGGGGAACTTATTCCTGAAAATAATTTAATTTATGGAATTCGCAGAATATCATAACAAAACATGTCTTGAGGTGCTACAGTGCAATGATAAAGAAATGGTATACCAGCTAGAGAAATAGATTATTTTGTCAAAAGATTTTATCTTCTAACTCCTAAGGAAAACAGTAAAATTGCTGTGCAGTATCTTCTAGTTCAGACCAGTGTAATGGTAGCTACAGATTGTAGTGGTTTTGTTATAACCTTCACTCAAGTGACAGTGTCAGATAAACTTATTACAAGCAGCCTACAAATGTCACAGCTTCATTCAGATGATGTAATTCCCAGAACCTTATCATGTTTATAACTTCACTATATGATGATGTAATGAGAAGGGACAGCAGGTTTGACACACAAGACACTCAAGTTAGAGAAAATATTTAAGAAACAGAAAAGATGGAATGAAATGTGAGGATCTGAATCTGCCTCTCTGAACTTAAAGGAAAAGAAATTTTCAGTAGTCAGCTAGCTTATAGAAAATAACTAGTGAATGAACAAAATTCAAGGAAGTTTGACTGACTACAGGCTCATAGTATTGCCTGTTCAAAACAAAACTGTTAAACAATTACAGTTTCCATCAACCACTTCAGGGTTATAGCTAAACCTGGAGAAGATGACTGAATCAAGTTCCATCTGTGACAGCAGGTTGTAATCAACTTCAGTGTCAAAATATAAATTACACTCCTGTGCTTTCAAAAGCAAAAAGTCAGCTTGAAATTACTGTAGTAATGCACAAGCAGATTACTTTGGCAAAAGACATGGTCCTTGGATGCAGTGGTAGAGAAGCTCTTTTACCCACTCTATGGGACCAGTTCTAATACTTAAGATTTTGTTGGGAAGAACTGGCTACAATTCTGTCTTCTGCCAGCAGTATAAGCAAGAAGAGAGTAAGAGTTGTTTTCCTTTGACTCAAAACCAGATTAATGACCTAATACAGTTTCAGTGGAAACTATTGTATATAAAAAGTTAACCTGGAATTTAAGTCATTTATACATTAGACTCAGTATTTATGCTTACTAATGCTTTCTGTTGCGTTTGAATATCATCTGCTTTGAGTTATAATGAAATGGAGTACTTTGAATAACCAGTCTTTCAATTTGCATCAGAAATCAGACACCATCCTACTTTAAAGACAAGCAAAAAAATCTTTGCTGGTTTTGTTGTCTACAAATCTTCAGGGTGACTGTATACTTCATGTTCTGCACTTTAATTACATAGTAATTAAAACATGAATTTTGTGCTAGTGTTTGTAATAGTATAAAGCTTTCATGTGCCACAGCCAAGCAAATATCCCTCAAGATGGGTGAACAAAATAGTTTTTCATGCATTAGGATTTAGGTTCTGAAGAAGTTTCTTGGATATTTTAGAAATTAGAGTAATAATAACAGAGTTTTTTGACCATTTAAGACAGTCCTTCAGAATGTTACCACTTCCAATACTTCCCAATCTGTTTTAAGTGAATGTTTCAAACTTAAGTAGTCTCCAACAGAATTAAACATTCCTCATTTCCATTGGTTAGACAGTAATTAACAATACAGTTTATGATGATACATCTCAGATGTTGCAACTAGAAACAAATGAAGCTCAGGTTTGGAATTAGATTTCTTGAATTCCTTTTGATTTCAATCTTAACACTTGCTATTCTGATATCACTTATATTTCACCAATTGCTTATAATCATCGTGATTTTGCATTCACCTAAATGATTACACAAGCAGTAAAGCAAAAAAAGAGTAAGCCTGTGGAATCTTCAGGATGACAGATGCATCTGTTTGCTTTTTACTTCGAGATATCATAGGAACTTTCAGACTAGAATTAAGAATTTGCCAAAACACATTTTGCGTTAAATCTACCTAGAAACATAGAGCTTGAACATAGTTTGGAAGACAAAGTTTGAACTCCATGTCTGTGCTGCTGAAAAATTCTGGCAAGCAAGCATCTGTGCCCTAGCATGAGGAGATGCTCTGTTAGGATAACTGTCTCTGTTAGACCCAAAATAGTTACAGCATGAAACATTACAGCTTTATGCTTCCTGTCAGCCCATTTTTCTTGGCAAGGCTTGCCTAATTTTATAAAAGAACTGCACTGCTGAATAACAAAGAGGTGCTTCGTTAGGTCTGTCCCACTTCTGCTTAATAGTGCCAATGTTTAGATACAATCACTATCATCTCTACATGCAGCCTGACTAACAGGAGTAAATTTTTTCTGAATTTTTTCTAGAGCTCACTTTTTCATGTACCTTTGATACTCTGTTTGTGTTACCTCACTGCAGCACATCTGATCTGAAACTCTCTAGATACACAGTTTCCAAAGTTATTGGGTTAATTGAGCTTGCTTTGGATATCTATTTTCCTATGGGAATAAGATACAAATTTTTCCAAGATTACTTAATAATCACTGTTCCCTTGCAAAACGTCTGGCTTGAGTCACCTTGCAGTACAAACATAATCTTCCTTCATCTCTGTGGAACATTGCCTGTAGGCTACTGCATCTTGATTTCTTGCTTTGGAAAGAGCTGGAATAGTTTAGCTTGGTTTAGGTAACCAGAATAATTTTCACTGTAAACAGAGCAGCAATTACCCACTACTCCTCTCCTCTCCCAACTTCCCCCTGCCACTGCTGCCCAGACTCTCTGCCCATCCACTAATTCGTTTTCTTTGGGGCAAGACAATATTTCCTAAGGTTAATGTTATATCGTTGTTATATCTAGATTGAAGAAAGACAAAAATAGCAGAGGAAATTATTTGTAGGTAAAATAAGGTAGGTAGATAACTTTTTAGGAAAACAAGCCTTGATTAAGCATATTGTATATTTTAAATTTTATTAACATGAGGCTGGAGGGAAATACCCTGTCAACAAGTGAATATTTGTACTGTATTTTTTTGTGGTCTTATAAAATGGTTTCTGTTGGATTATCATCTTTTAATCTATCTAGTTTAATTAAATGCAAAAATGTGCATCCTAGTTACCTTAGCCTGGGGGAGGATCAAAGAGTATAGGAGGAAAAAAAAAAAAAGACATAAGATTGAAGGGAATCTTACTACTTTTTTTAAAAGAAATTAATGTTTCCTAGGAGCATTTCATGGGTAAGTGCTATTATGCACTTTATGCTCAGACTCTTATATGGAATTTGTGATGGTCTTAGAGGCTAAGGAAACCTGAGGCTTAGCAGAAAGGGGAGATAGGTTTCTTGTATCTTAACCTACCTCCATCCTCCACTAGCTGAAATAGTCATTTCAGTTCCTGTGATGCTCTCAATGCGGTGCACTAGTACCAGAAGAACCTTTCTGGACTGAGGGCCTGAAAAGCATCATTCCTGAACAAGTCAGAACAACTTTATCCTGCATACACACCTGTTTCACCAGCCCAGTTGTTACTGGGCAATCCTTCAACAATACTGTGTGATTAGATCCTGATTAAGCTTTCCCTTGATCTTTGATTGACATGGAACTGTGCCCTACTGAATTGGCAGTTGTTTTATCCTCTCTCCTTTTTCTTTCCGTTTCATATGAATAAGTAACTATTCTCTTTGAGGCACTTTAGTTTAATATTCAGATTTGGAGAACTGAAATTAGAGTCAGCAGATTCTGACAAAAACATAGTTGCATAAAAGGTTTTTACATATAAAGGATCTTCTGGTCAGTTTCCAATTCATTTTCAATTTTTCTGCTTCCTTTTGGACTTTTTCAGCATTGCTGAGTTCCCACATGAACATCTGCAACATAATTTTGCTCATAAGTGCTTTATAATCATACATACTATAAATATTAGATTGTCTTTTAAAGGCCACTTCACTTTGATTTTGAATATTAAGTGGAACAAACAAACAAAAAAAATATTATTCAGACAATTGCTCTAATTTTGGTGTCCTCATTTCTGGGCTAAAATGCAACTAAATTCTCCCACTGCCAGAGTTTGAAATGCATGGTCTTGTAATCAAGTAGTGTGCAGGACCACTCAGAGAACCAGAGACAGAGGCATACACTGGACTGGAACAGATATCAGTCTCTTTTGCAATAGCAAACTCCAAAGGTTTCTGCATAGCCAGATTGAGAGCACAGAGGAAAATTTCCCCACTCTGCAGCAATGAGAACGTTTCTCATGGGATATACTCAGAAAAACTGTGCAAAAAAGCAGCTCCTCAGACAGAAATACTGGGCTGGATGTGTATATTTGCTGTTTACCAAGTAAATCTTTTCTGATTAAATGAGCTTCCAGTAGAGTGGGTCTATAACTTGTCTCACTATGCCTTGCCCTAACCTTGGTTTCCCTTCCTGACAGACCTGCCTCTCTATGCTTTCTTTTTCTTCAGAATCTGGGTGGAGACAACATAGGAAATGGCTGTGCTGATTAACACCTGGTTTGTGTGTTCCATGGAAGTTACTTTGTCCAAGTGGAGTTTCTATAGTTGTGCTTAATTCATGTTTCATAGGGCTTGTTACAGAACATTACTCCACTACTGCTTTCAGACTGACTGGGGTGGACCCAATTAAAAATTAACTGGGCCTAAAGTTCTTTTAAAAATTTAAACTTTAAATACTTCTAAAATCCTTAAAGATGGGCTTTTCCCAACCATGGAGAGATGTCAGAATTGTAGAACTCTGATGATGCAGGTTGCTGTTGACTTCTCTGATTACTGGTTTTGTGTTTCTATAGATAAACAAGGATAGGGTCCTTAGAAGCAACACGTGCTCTCTACCAAGAAATAGAGGGGAGCCGGAGATGTCAAATGAGTGAGTGAAAGGCAGTGTGGCATATACACTTTTCCTTTTCTGAATTTTATTTTCTGATGACCAGATGATGAAAAGAATGGAGATGAAGTTTGCTAGAGCTTGGGAAGGAGATATGCCTGGGAAATTTTTAATTTTACTTATTATTTATGAAATTTATGAATTACCCTTTCTTCTGTGAAGAGAGAAAGGATTTTATATTTGCTTGCATGTAAGAAGTTACATGGAGACTGTTTCCAAAGGCCAGTGACACAGGCATGTATCTTTGCCTACCAATGAATGTTCATGTGGCACAGAAACAAAAAAATATTATTTAAAGTGAAACTTAAGTATGAGTAAGATTTCCTATATTATGGCTCTTGTATATCCTGGAAAAGAGGAATAAAGGCCCAATTTCAGAAAATATCTCTTTTTAGGACAGTACCTCAAGTGCTTCCTCAAAACTGCACATATGCCAAGATGTGTAGTTTTAACCATTTCTTATCACGACCATTCTCACTTCTGCACTGGTTCAAAGCCAAAGTCTCATGTCTTGAACTGTGTTTACTTGTTTGAAAAGACTTTTTTTAGGATATATAGTGGAATTTACTGCCCATGCCTGGGCACTAACATGTAAGAGAAAGCTCGAGAGCACATCAGTCATGAAAAGCACAAATCTGGCTACCCTCTCAATCTGATGTTTCCAAGTAATAACTTGCCATTTTATACTTTGTAACAGCTCTGTGAAAATATCTCTTCCCAATATCATCTCAGCTGAAGGTATGAGCAGGCCAAAGGTAATTACTGTGTTGGAAGATGGTAAAGCTACTCCTGCCTACACTCCTGAAAAGTGCAATTGGCCCAAATGTAATAAGAATAGACCACTGTAGTGTTTGGGAACATTGGCAGTGATGATATTCATTGCACCTAGACAGATAATTTTAGTCTAACTCTCAATTTAAATGGGAGATCAGAGCAAGCTCCTTATTCACAGACTGAATCTAAACACAGCACCCAGCATTACTGTTTGCAAGTTGGAAGCTTCCTTCTTGGATAATATCTGATAATCATCCTTGTCTGTATGACCTGTATGTCAGCATATGCTGAGAACACATCTATTTTGAAACCAGTCTTAATAACACAGCTGCAGCCCTGCAGAAGATTGTGCTGCCTGAACATGCCTCCACACTGCTCAAGCTAAAAAAAAGTTCTGCATCAGGCACTGAAATCTGGTCTGTCCTCGGGAAAGAGTCTTATAATTAACCTATTATTGCAAGATTTTTGGATTTATTCTCCAAGGAAAGAGAATCTAGTTGAGGCATGGAAAACATGTCAATCTAATATAATAACAGAATAGTGAAGCCCTGTAGTCTAATGATGCATTAGATTTATGAAAAGCTTTCCTCTGTTTATCCCACACAAACTTCCAGCCAAAAACATTATATAATTGTTAATCCATTTCTCTTGTCAGATGAATAACAACGGTCTGCAATGACCAGCTTTTTTTAAATGAAGCAGTTCTCTGAAGCTCTTTTTTCATTTCTAGCATCTTTCATACTGCAAATGTTATTTCTCTAATACAAAATGTTACAGCATAATTTCAGGCTGTAGTCTGTACCCTGCTAATCAGTGTAATTGCCTTCCTCACTCTTCCCAATCTCCTTTTCCCTTTTCATTAGACTTAAATACAAAATATTTTCTCCGAACTGATGTGACTGAGAAGGAAATTCTATATAGTATCACTAAAAAGAGAAAAAATGAAAGAGTTTCCTAGCAGATAACTGTAAAGCAGATAAAGAAGTTTGTGGCTGAAATTTCTACAATACTCATTTCATTTGGTAATGTTTACCTTCCCAGTCAAACCTTCCCTGGAATGGCTTTTATGAGTGGATACCATGTTATTCATACAAAGAATCAAGAAGAAAAATTGTTGTTGCTTTCAATTAGGAAATCCAATAATAGCTTTGGAATAATGGAATTAAGTATTAGAGGGAAATTATGTTATTTACTGCTTTCTTGCCTTACAGGAAAAGTAGAAATGAAAATATCAGGTGAAAAAAAGGAAGGACATTTTCTTAGTTTAGTTCTTCATAATGTGCACATCTTCATTTAAGTGCTGCTATTGCATTCTCCCATCATTCTGATTTTCAAAAATAAACTCCATACTGTTTGAAATTTTGCCCTGAAGTCAAATTTTCAGAAATACCCAAACAACTTCTGAAAACAAGGTATAGACCTTGTCTTTCTTTGATACCTCTGAAATGTGTTGCTTTGTATTATAGCTTCTGAAACTATTTTTACATATGCCTATGGGAAGAATTATTTTTCCTTTAATGTGGATCTATCATCTGCTCTAATAAACAGCGCATAAGGCATGATTGTGTAAAAGTTTTTGTGTATATGTACAAGAGGCAGGAATCCTCTCTCCGGTTTCTCAAGTTTGGAATGCAGAGATCTACAGCTGGGCCTGTAATTTGATTTCTTTCTTTTTTAAGATATGTCTCTTAACAAGTTCACCTCTTGTATAAGAATGCCTGTATGCTCTCACAGTGATATAATACACACAAATTTTTTTAAATAAGCATAAGCCTGCCTGAGAGGCCTTGAAACCGATAAGTATGTGTAGTTCATTTCTAATATGCTGAACCATCTGGACATGTTGAAATCCGCAATTGGAAAGGACTCGGCATCATTCCCACTGTCTCTGATGACTCAATAATGCCTTTCAGCTCTTTTCCTAACAAAAGGAATATATAAGTATCCTGTTTCTCTCTGGTTTATAAATTTGTTCACATCCCTCTCATGTTGGATACAGTCTAGGGCTACCTGTGAAAGCTTACCACAGTGTAGGCTAAATCATGAGTACACTTTGACTTCACAAATGGTTAGGCAGAAATATGGCACTAATCTTAACAATGGTGACAGTTTCATTCACTAAGTAAATGCAGCAAGAAGAAAATAAATGATGCTTTCAAAACCTAAATGGTGGCTTTAGGTTTTATGAGATATAATTAATGTCTGCTATTTGCAATAAATACATTCCTGTTGTGTTTATTGCATATCATAGCATCATATAATCATTTTGTTTGGAAAAGACCTTTAAGATGATCAAGTTCAACCACTAATCTCACACTGCCAAGCCCACCACCAATCCATGTCCCTTAGCAACTCATCTACATGTCTTTTAAATATCTCTAGGGATGGAGACACCACCACCTCCCTGGGCAGACTGAGACAGTGTCAAACAACCTTCTCAGTGAAAAGGTTCTTCCTAATCTCCAATCTAAACCTCTCCTGGTGCAACTTAAGGCCATTTCCTCTTGTCTTATTATTTGTAACTTGGGAGAAGAGGCCTACCCCCACTCCACTACAGTCTCCTTTCAGGTAGTTGTAGAGAGTGATCATGTCTCCTCTCAGCCTCCTCTTCTCCAGGCTAAACAATCCCAGCTCCTCCACCTACTCCTGATAAGACTTGTTCTGTAGACCCTGCAAAATCCACTTTCTAGAACTGCATCACAAACAGTGTCTTTTCTACAATACCATTACAAAACTATTAGGTAAAATGTGTATTTTTCTTAAATTGTGGACTGTCTTTAGTTCATATAAATTGAATATTCTAATTCTTGTCCAAATGGGGAAGGAAAAAAATTGTTTAATGACACTGTCCCTCTGAATTGCCTGATGATATAAGTTATCAAATTACACTCCAGACTCTGCAGAAAGAGTATGATGTCAGTCCTCCTTTTGTTGCAAAGAAGTTCTGATTTTTCAAGAGCTTCCTGATGAGAGTGTGAACTATAGCATTTTAATTTACAGCATACTGTTCGCTCTTTCTTCCAATACCAGAAACCTTGAAAACTCTCTTGATCATATATGCTTCTATAATTTTATGGGACAGGTGCAAAGGTTTTCATGCTTTGGTAATTCCTTCACATTTCAGGAATGTTGATGCAATTTTGTAAAATAATATGACTACTAATCTCCTGTGCTAACACCAGCTTAACACATTTCTTGTCTAACATTTTAGAGTAACTGGGCGTCTGCTTGACACATTTACGTATAGCTGGATTACCTTTGTCATAAATGCATAATAGTTTAATCATTTATTTGTTGCTCAGCATGTTTTTCCAAATACAGAAGTTCAGGAATTGAGATACCTAGATATGTTTTAGGATTTTGCCTGTCTCTTAAGACCATAATAGTTCCACTGGAAGATCAGAGAAGAGTGATAAAAAGTTGGATTGTGGGAAGGACTCTATTTCCTGAGAAGGAAGATAGGTAAACAAGATAGGTAATGACTCATTATAATTTCATATAGTGAAAATATGCCTGTGGTTGTGGGAGTTACTGATGGGAAAAATGTGTCTGTCCTGTTGAGAACTGCCTCCAGTGTATCCATCTGTACTGAAATAAAAAAAAAGGAAGAACAGTTTCTTGAAACTGAAGCTTTTTAGACAGTTGAATAGGACTCCATAGGAATGATAGTAATAGCATTAATTGACTGCAGTTTCACAAAAGACTGGACAATGAGATATTCAAAGCTCATACTGTCGTGATTATATGGCAATAGAGAGAAATTGTCATGGATGTTCCTAGAATAAGGACATTGCTAGAATCATTTCTCCAGGCTCCCTCCCCCTCTTATTAGGTTTCATGATTTAAGGACACAGAGGAGTTCTTTTTGTTCCCTAGTTTCCAAGTCTGACAAGTGCTAAGATGAAGCACAGCTATATGGTTGTTTTTGTGTTTCTTATCATTTTACGCCTTGAGCAGTTACAGGGTAACTGAGCATAATGCAGCTTTCTGGAGCCATGGCCACTGCTCCTCTTGTATTTCTGACCTCATCCTGGGTAAAGTATCAAAACACCAGTCAGAGATAAAGCAGGCCACTGGAACTTGCTGATTCCTTTCAAAGGCGAGCCTTTCTGAAGAGGCTGACAAACGGGAGCTTAGGCAAAACAGCAACTGTTCTACTGTGCCAGCACTGGAATTAGCACTTCTTGTAATCTCTATACTGAAGTGGAATAGATGGTAAATCCCAAACATAATGATGTTGGAAATGTCTGCGTCTTTCCTTTTTGGTATATGTATTGCAGCTTCACTAGATAGATGAAGGAAAAACAATTCACTTTGGTAAATGTTTTTTGGAAAATATCCACACTTCAAGGCTCCTTTCAATATCTCTGCCAAAACAGAAATCAAATGGGTGTGCACATGTGAAATATTCTAAAATCAAAGAAAAGGGATTTTATGAAGGTTTTTAAGAAAGAATTGGGACAGAAACATTAGATATATTGCCAAAAGAATGCAATATTTTTTATAGATTTCCTACCATACTGAAAGTAATTCGCATAACACATCAAAATGCCAGTAAATTGGAAGATTCTTGTAAGCAGTTGCCTGAATTATAGAAAACTGTCATTTTACAGAAGGAATATATCTTTGTGTTCTTTCCTGGTAGATACTCTCCTAACACTGATGACAAATTTAGGGTCCTTTTTATACTTTACTGTTCCAAAATATTAAGCATTGTTTTTGCTTCTGCTACCTTTTCATTGCCAGCACTAAAGTTCATACCTCAAGAAAGTCCCTAGCTTGCTGCTTTGATTGCACATTCAGCTACATCATTTACTCACTATATAAAAGTTCCTTATTTTTCAATGATTTGTGTTATGAAGTCTCTGCATCTCCTACAACACATTTACTTGTATGGTGGCACCAGCTGGCATTGCTCTCCATGGATATGGCACTGTTCATGACAACTGTTTTTCAAAGAAACCCATGAGGAGAGGATTGATTTCCAAACTAAATAAAACCAAGTCATTCTATCATTGGTTAGTACCCTAAGAAATAGTTAAAGAGGGGTGAGGAGAGACTCTATTTTACATGTCAAGCAGATTTGTCTAATTGTGATTTGTGAAGCTGTAGAAAAAGAAAAGTAGAAGAAAAGAAAAGGTTTCTCAGGAGAAGTTGTGGAAGACATGCTGCTGTTTATGTGTAAAGTTGCCTTAATTAATCCTGTCTGCTTTTACTTTTAGTAACCTGACTGAAAGTATTGCTTTTGTTTAATATGCACTTTTTAGGGAATTTCAATCTACCTTGTTGTATCTCAGATACAAAAAGAATTTGATACTTGGGTAAGTAGTGTGTAATGTATATGTAACTCTATTATGTGCCACTTCTGTCTTTAACCACGTAATACGTGTATGTGTAGTATAGTGTTTATCTGAGCCACAAAAGACAGCCACTCTCTCATCCACTATTCAGATCCTAATTTATAATGTATCTGAAATCAACTGGTGAGCTCACAGCTCAGAACAAAGTGGCAAAAGTATCCAGCCTTTAACTAGCAAACATAGGCAGCATCATTTCCTATAGCATTTTCACCAGGCCATTGCTGTACCTTTTTTGGTAACTCCCAGACACTGAAATTCTGCCTTTTCATTGTAAAATATTTCAGCACTACAGATTAAAAATTATACTATAAGGAAGTGCTGGCTCTAACATAGTTTAGGTTTAGTTTTTATTTCAGTCAAAGTACTCATTCATTTGGGCATTGGCAGATTAGTTGATATGGATTACAGAAGGTCCCGTCTATGGATTAAGCTACAAATTTATTCAGTTCTGCATGAAGCATTCAGAAGTTTAGGCTGTGTATGTTTATGGAACACCTCCAAATGACTGATTTGCCTCAATAAACAAAAAACAAGTGCTCTAAATCCAGACATAAGGAAGACTGTTGCCATGTCTGCTTGCTTTCAGTCCCTTGTTGTGTTAGTAGTTTAAACTTGTTATCTTACGGAGTAAAGGTTCCTGAGATCCATATCTTTTACAAATATTGGCTGTTACATCTTGAAAGACATAGGAGACTTTCTTTCAGTTTACCAGGCCAGTACTCCATGCTTCTTACTGTCTTTTTTCTGTATCTCTTTACACACAGTAAAACAGAATAAACTACATGCTACTACATAGAGCTAGGAGACAGGCTCTCACTAGTTCTAAATGAAGCCTTAATTTGCATCTCCTGTCCATCTGCACAATTTTCCTATGGGTGATGGAGGACAGCCAGAAGCACAGCACCAAAAAAGAGTGAAGGAGAACCTGGTGCTCAGCCTTAGGTTCAGTATACCTTCATCAAATCAATGTCCTTCTCCCATGCAGACCATCTCTGACTTACTACATGTTGTCTACAATTCATCTATGTCCTGCAATCCTGCAGGCTTGCTGCTTTTTAGCAACACTCAGCAAGCTCTAGAGATCATTTTTAAATACACATGAACCCATTATCACAACGGCAGCTGCTTTACTTTGCAGCAGCTCATCTTTCAACAGGTGAATAATTCCACTCTGTAGATCACAGCACAAGTAATGGCAAGTTCTGTTAAAAACTCCTTTCACTTACTTGTGTGATATTTACCTTCACTGGCGTTCACAGTTGCAGCATCCCCTGTCAGGATAATATGACATTGTCTAGATTTCTAGGGTATTCAGACTTAAATTTGTATCAACTGAACCAGTATTTCCAAGTTTTTGATAGGCATAAAAATAGCAATTTTCAACAAAATAGAGGATCCTCAGGCATTGCTGAGCTATCCAAACTCTGAATTCAAGATTTTTGAGCAGGTAGGGTGTTATAGTGCAGAAACAATGCTTGTTGTTTGCTGATGAAACAACACACATCAATTGTGTTAGTGAAATTCAGTACAGTGTGTTTTTCCCCTTCCAAGACTCAAACAAGTACTTATTTTTAAATATTACTTTTTCCAAAAGAAGTCACATATTACAGTAAAAGCTAGGCTTTTGGGAAGAGGAAGCTGAAAAGCAAAGAGAAACAAAGGATTGACTCATAATAGAGGTACAAATAATTTCAAAGCTTTAATGTGTTTAAATGTGTTTATTTCAACTTGTGCAAACATGTACAGATATTTTCATTCTACTTCAAATACAGTTGCAATTAAATAAAGTTTAAACCTATTAATCAGTGACTTAATCTAAATGACCATTGTCCAGGTTTAAACCATTATTTATTTCTCTTTATTTCCAACTGTCTAAGTGAAATAAGTTCAGTTCACATGTTTTGTTTGATGGAAGTCATGCCTCATCACTATGAGGCAGCTTCCAGTCCTCAAACTCCTGCTCTTGGATTGAGATATTACTAGGTTTAGATTGAGCATAATGACACATACACCTGAGCATCCTGCACACTGGATCACGAATGCAGTAGCAGATGTATAAACAAGTCAGAAGACAAGTATTCAATGATAATAAGATTAGTATTGGGAGATTTAATTATTTTATCTCTCTAACCAATAAAACATCCATTGTTCTAGTGCTGGCTGGCATTTTCCATTCAAATCAGATTTCTATGGAGACTCTGGAAAGCTGTTTACAAGAGTTTAAATGAGATTAAGCTGATGTTGCATTTTTGTATTATCTATTAAGATTCAATGCCTGAACTGGTCCCTTTGTAAGTAAGTGTGAATAGAAAAAGTATTGTGAGGAAGTCAGACATTTGAAGAAAATACCTGAACAGATTCGTTGGTAGTTTATTACTGAGAAAAATGCTACGGAATTCAGGGTAGCAAAACCATTATTTACCTGTGTCAAATTTGCTTTAGCTCTGTTAGTTTGCTGTTATAACACGCAGAAAATAGATTTGGTTTGTTTGGCTTTTCCCCCAGAGATAGAAATAGATTTTTTCCATATTGAAGACTGTTGTATCTTTTATTCTGTACATTCACTGCAGAAAGTGCTGAGCTTGAAGGCTGAACATGCAATGCACTGGAGTATTGTTTGCTGCATTAAACTTCTGCTAGCAAGACGTGAAGTGAATTTCCTGCCAGAATAGAATCGGTTTTCTATCCTTGACATGCATTTGTCTTTCAGCCTGACATCCCTGCTGTGAATGGCTTTGTCTGTGGATTCTGCTTTCTACCGTTGGCAGCGAAGAGGAGCTGAAAGTCCCTCCCAGGCTCTATCCGAATCAACATCACTGCTGTTTTCTGTCAGAGAAAAATCAAAACTCAACCTAAACAAATGGAGGACTGTGTTTCCTGGCAATGGGGGACGGTGGAAAGACTGGGAAGAAGCCTCTATGTTTTATTCTGGAAACAGAATACAGACCACAAAATACACATGGTTCACTTTTTTGCCCCGAAATCTTTTTGAGCAGTTTCACAGGTAAAAAAAAAAATATTAAGTGATACATGAGTTAAGAACTTTCTCTAAAACAACGATATTTCAGGGTGATGGAGAAGGGCTACTTTGGCAGTTATCACAGTACTACAATTTAGGTTTTGATTATCTGTTACCCTAATATCACTCAGTTGACACTGAAATGGAGGTTTAAAGCAAGCAAATGCTAGGTGTGCTTAACCAATGCTGTGGCGAGCTTCCTTCTTTGAATGCTGTAAGTTTCCTGTGTCAAAGTTTCAAGTTTTTATTTAAAAATCTCTTTTTTGTGTGTTGAATAAACCTCTAATTTTTAAGAAAATGGAAAGGTATTTGCTAGGTGTATTGAGATACCTATGATATTCTCTAGATTTCAGAGGCTCATAGATTACTTTTGGTACATTTCTAATAGCATGCAAGTGACTTCATCTCCTGACTTTATAAACAGTATACGTGGGTATGCAACTGATAGGTCAGGTTTCTTTCCACATGTTAGCTTGAAATTATTAACTCCCTCAGCATAATGAATCACATCAATAAGATGCCCAGGGAAATATCACTATGATACAGAAAAATGAAAGTTGCACGTCCATCTCTAGCTTTGAAATCTTCATTCTATATATTAGATTTAGATATTCATGACTTCACCCTTCACTTCTGAAAAATCCTTCATGGATTTCTGATGGGGTATTTCCATCATTCTGAATGTGGGTTTTTTACACTCATTCTGTTAGGTTGGTCTGTTTTTTTAAGGTTTTGGGGGATTTTGTTTGAGTTTTGTGCTTATTTTCAAGAGTAAGACAGTAGGAGATCATTAAAGAAGCATTAGATCCTAGAGATAAAAAGGGTTTGTAATATGTGAAATCATGGAGGCAGCTATACCATGAAAATGAATCTCATGGGCTCTTCTCAAGAAAAAAAATAGCATCTCAGTTAAGCAACTGATTAATTCATTCTGGAAAATGAAGAAGAGAGTAGAGGACTGAAATCATTACTGTTCCTTTGACACATGGGGGATGTTCGTTAAAAGAATGACATATTCTATTTTTTTACCATTTTTGCTTTATTTTATCCCTTTCCAGGATGGGTAGTCTTTATTTCTTCTTTCTGGTGCTTCTGAACTGGTTCCCACAAGTGGAAGTCTTCCACAGGGAGATTACTATGCTGCCTCTGATTCTGGTGCTGCTTGCCAGTATGATTAAGGATGCTATTGAAGACTATAGAAAATACCAATTTGATAGGACCATAAACTTCTCTAAAACCAGGGTATATGACAAGTAAGTAAACTAAACGAATTATTTTTTCCCTTCTGTTTGATGTTGTGGAAACTGTTAAACTGACTTTGCAGTAATTCCTTCACTGACCTTTTCGAGTATAGTAAATTTGGAAAAGTTGTTCTAAAAGATTTTTGTTCTGCCTTAGAAATACCTCATTTGTCTCAATTCATATCACTGAAGTTTCGATTTGTATCACAGCAGTGTGTGCTGATATACAAGTTTCCATTCCAAGTCTCCAAACCAGTTTGCCAACACCCACAACATCCTCTCCAGGTAGATGAAGGATCTGGAGGGAAAATGAAATGTATCCAAGCCTGGAAAGGATTACTGGAGTGGTTTAACAAATTGGAGCAATACCTTTCAGCCTTTTCATGCTAAGAACATTAATACAAAATTTAATAACCAACTACATTCAGGGTGAAGCATAACCACAACTGAATTAAAAAATATAGGACTTCCAGTAAACAACAGTGATCAATACAGCATGGTTTCACTTGAGAGATCATACAACATCCTGCAGTAAACTGTGATGTTTGCTCAGTACTGACTCAGAAGAAATATTTTCATGTGCAATTCCTATTGCAACATTTCAGTTTCATCAGAGTCTCTCATTCAAGTACTAACCTGACTTGGGACTACTTAACTTGTCAGTACATAACACAATAGATAGGAATTTTCATTTAAAAGGAGTCTTAATGTTTGGGTCTCTTCCTTTTTTCACCTCTCCTTAAGCACGGGCCTTAGAGAAGAAAATTGCTATGGTTTGGACACACCTCATTAGCTCTCTTGGAAATTAGCCCTCATCTATGCTTGCATACATATGTGTCAGAGGCATAAGGACCAGTAAGGAAGAAGAAATGAGAGACTGAAGGGGTCACTGGGTGAGGGAGGGATGCTTTCACTGCCCAGAAGCAGGTGGTCTGTCAGAAGAGAAGGATCAAGTAGAGGAGCCTCAGTAAACTAACCTTCAGTTGCCTATGTCTATGTGCAATTCTCACAACTACCAAATCACAGGTTTGCTTTGTCTTGGAGGGGTAAGGGTTGATTGGTTGTATAATAATCCACATGACGTTCATGACAGCAAATAGTAGAGGAAGTAAAAGAGAGAAATACTGTCTGTATTGAGGCTTATAGTAATCTTCTGTTGACTTCTGGAATATAGAGCTCTGCCCATTACCTTTGAACTTCCTGGCAACTCCCAGGCTTATAAAGTGATTCTGAAACTCGTGGAATGATCCGTGAAAATTGTGTGTATGTTCTTAGCTGTGTCACAGCTTTGTGTTAAAACAGACACTTCATGTGAGCAGATAGTCCATGCCAGGGAAGTGCTCTGAACGGGGCCTCGAGGCATCTGCTAACAGGAATAACTAAACATTCAGGATGCTTTTGTCATATGTGAGGTACAGCCGCCCCAGCAGGTTCTAGGACCTGGTGCAGCTGAGTCAGGATGATTCCTGTCTCTAGGCAGGTGGAGGCTGGAGTTGAAGAAGAAACAGCTTTTGGCTTCGGACATCGTGACACTTCTCTCCATCACTTGGGAGTTTAATTGGATTATTGAACTCTTCTAACTTTGTTGATTTTCGAATTAACGCTATTTTTAAGAAGAAAACAACATGTCAAGGAAAAGTGTTCCAGGTTGCTTCTCCAGAATGATATGGAAAAAACATTTTTTCAAGGAGACCTGCTGCCGATGTGGTGCTTCAGACACCGAAATCCAAAATGAAGAGCTGGAGAAGAGAGGAAAAGTAAAGAAAAGAAAGAAGAAAAATGAAACCAAGCGAGTGATTATGTCCAATTTGGCCTTTACAAGTAAGAAATGGAAGGAAAATCCAAACAGATACTATGACTCCAATAAAATTAAGACTACAAAATATACCATCTTGACTTTCCTCCCTAAAAATATCTATGAGCAGTTTCACCGCTTTGCTAATATTTATTTTGTGGGCATTGCACTGCTGAATTTTGTGCCAGTGTTGAATGCTTTCCAACCAGAAGTTTCTGTGATCCCAATTTGTGTTATAATGGCCATTACAGCCATTAAAGATGCTTGGGAGGACTTTCGGCGGTACAAATTAGACAAAGAAATCAATCATATGGGATGCTACATTTACAGCAGGTGAGTTTAATACATCTTTTATTACAAAGGTGTTCACTGGAGATCTTTATCAGTGCTGAGGCTTTTTGTTTTAAAAGTTAATAATCACTGTAATTTTCCAGCACTTATTTAAGTGAAACGAGAAATAATAACAGTAACTATATATCACCTGGTATTTGTTCTGATATGTCTTTCTTTGCTTAAACCTATTTTTCAGATTGGGAAGGTAAGTTTGAGTTTCACAGTACTTGCGTGGCTATTGACCTCTTAAAAATAGCGTGTGGTCAACATAGGTGCTTAAATAGGTACAATTGCCTGGATTTCTAAGGAATTCCTAGGAAGACTTAAGTCTATCAATATAAAGTAGCACAGGATAAGATCTGTCGTAGGACTTATTTGCATTCTTAGATGCCAAGAAACCTCTTTAACAGAAAGCCCTTTGAATTATGTTAATTTTATAATCTAGACTGTAGATTAGCTTTCAGTGCTATTTCTTTTACTAGGTAGTATGTAAAGTGAAAAATGTACTTTAAACATGGGTGTTGGTAATGTGTGTCTCTGTTCAGTCATCTCTAAGTACATTAACCACATGTGTCTGTGCTCACTTCAAAATGATTCGTGACTTCTTGCTTTTAAGACTTTCAGAAGCTTAAAAATTATGTTTTATTGTATCAAAACTGTTCTCTCAGCAAAGTAGGAAATTACTTCACCCTGTTAAAATATCACATCTGAGAGTCAGAGAACAAAACTTTCCATCTCCGTGAATGTTGTCTGTCATCCCTCAAATTAATCAACAGTTCTTTATATAATGTGTGCTTTCACAAGTAAGATCTTGCAGAACTCTGGCTTTTATCACACAGTGCTGTCATTTCTGTTTGTTTCTCTTGCATGTTTGTCAGATATTTTTTTTATGTCTTGCTCGTTAAACAGAAAAACAATGGATTTGCTTGTTTGGGGGCTAAACTTATCCCACATCCAGATAATGACTTTTCAGAAACAAAATCACACCATTCTCCTTGCCAACTTTTTCTCAAAAAACCCATACATTTTACACGTTTCTAAATACTGTTCATTTAAGATTTCTTCCCTCCCACCACAAAGACTATCAATAATTATAGCTCTTAGGGTAGGATGGCAAAATTACCATTTCTGCGTACCTTTGAGGTTGCAATCTAGTTGGATTTTAAGTCTTTTCGATGTTGCATTAACCCACGAGATAATAGTTCATTTATTAACATTTGTTAAATCCAGTATGAAAGAGAATAGATGGTGCAGCAGGTACTAATGAATGAATTTCTATCAGAATTTTATTTATTTCCACTTTACATAAAGCAACTGTGTTAATTTATATCTGAAAGTCTTTTAGCATGTGAACAAGACAAGTGGAGAATACAGTAAAACTTGGTTTATATAAGAGATAAATGTCCATTGTAGAACTGCAGCATATGTACAGATCCAGATTCAAGTTATAATCATGAATATGTTCTTATGCAGAAACTTGACATGTCTTCAGATTGTCTCCATCTCATAAAATCACTTTGATCTATGAATAAATCTTGTCTGGAATCTTGCCTTTCACTGAAGTTTTATAGTCCAAAAAGGTGATGTAAAGGAAAGGAAAATGAGTAGTGCTCCAGACTATAGCATTCATTCTGTCTGGAAAAATTGTGGGTAATTACAATTGCCATCAGATCAGTAGTTACAGCTCATTATATCATGAATAATTTTAATCAGGCTTCTACAGCGCTTAGGGAAGCTGATATTTCTTGTTCTTCTTGCTAGCTGTAAAGTCATGGAAAAGCATGATGTCTTCTAATTTTCTTCCTTATGAATCATCTCCCCTAGGTAATTTTTTAACATAGGTGAAAGTCTTTTTTAAGATACTGCAAATTCTGTTAGTCTTGTGGCAGCAAAAAAAAATCTTTTTAATAGAACACCCATCTTCCATTCTAAAATGAAAAGTTACTTAAATTTTAAGAGTTAATCTTGGAGACTGTATTGTCTTTATTTCAGATTTCAATTAGATGAACTCTCATTCCTGTTCCAAAAGAAATACAAAGGTAGAACAATCTTTTCCAAATGCTGAATGTACTCCAAAACTTTCTTGAAGACTAGGGGAAATGCAGTAACTTGACTTCTTTCAACACAGAGCAGGGGAAATTGAGTTTAGATAGGTTGCCCTGTAAACACATTTCTTCTAATTTGCTTTTCACAGAGATCAGCTGGAATGGGAAATCTAGTCTGCTAGTCAAATGAAGGAAAATGTGCTTCAAGTAGTGCATTTAAAGGATGCTTAACTGAGAAAATGGGAGACAATTGATAAGAATTTAATTATCTTGAGGAGATGCAATGACTTAGATCTAATATTTGATTATAGACTTTTTAATTCCTGAAGCAAAACCTTAGGAATTGTAATAACTGTATGTAAACTGTTGTGCTATCAGAATAAATCACACAACACCTAAAGAGGAGAACAAATAATTCAATTGTGCATGGTACAGACTTATGTTCAATTGCCTCTTTTCTCCTGGTATTCTTTAAAATATACTTGGCTTTTAAATTTTCCAAACAAGAGGACTTCCCTTACCAAAAAAATGTGATTGTCAAAGTATTTTCTATGATACTACACTTTAAAAACCCTCTTTAATTACATTTGAATTCCTCAAGTTACCCTGTTTCATGCAACCCTAATAAGTTATTCTTCATCCGTGAAATTTAATTATAATGTTCAAATAGATGTTATTCTTATCATGTTCAATTTTGCTATGCCCAGATACTTTTTAATCAAGATATTTATATAGATCACTCTTTTTATCTTTCTTGTCAGTCAGTCCATCCAAACTTACTGGTTTTAAAAAGTGATTACCGCTTTCTGAACTCTCTCCATTTTATCATTAACTTAGTAACAACAGAGACCAGCACTGAAGGTAGTATACAAACCTGTAAGTCAATGTCAACCCAATCGTTGTTAAAAGCTATTATTTTATTTTCTTTAAGTTCTATAATGTTCAAGGACCTACTTCATATGCAATTATGTATGACCTGGATCTGATACACCCCTAGGATTAAGCTATAATTTTCTGTAAATAGCCTATAGCAACCAGACAGATTTTCAAATGAATTTCACCCTTCTGGAAGATTTAACCTGATTGGTTTTTTTTTAATCGATGTTTCACTAAACACTGAGATACAAATGCAAGAGCTACACACAGTTCAAGATGGCATAGCAACACCCTTGAGTACATTAGACAGCAGCAGCCATAAAAACATTAATATTATTTAAGCTATTCACATCGTTTAATTTTAAGCATCTAAACTCAAATGTCTGAGACAATGACTCAAAAAAGCCTAGCTCATAGGCTTTGAATCTTTCTGTTGAGCTACGAGGTAACTTTGTAGGTCAAGAGGCATCCTAAACGAGATAGCCTGGTTATTCTTTCAATAGAAAGTTTCTCTGTGATGTTTTCAGGACCTGTGCTTTTCAAGTAGCTCCTACAAACACCAATCTCCTCGTCTTCTGTAGGTCCACTGATGTCTGTGATATATATAAAAAAAAAAAAAAAACACAAAAAAACAAAGCTGACTTTCACTGTGGCTTTTTACCTGCTTAGTGTGAGGTTTTAGATCCTTAAAGATTTCTGCATCAGCACTATGAGTTGGTCCTACTGCAGTGTTGGAAATAAGATAAAAAATGCAGAACTCATCTCTGTTGCACAAAGTCAGGACTGCCAAAAGCTGGAAGTGGTTTAAGCTAGACTCTCTGTTTTATGTCATGTATGTTGAAGTATTTCAGTCAATTTTTTGTCTCTATGACAGCAATAGAGATCTCTGCTTCCCTACAGTTACTCTAGGTATAGTATACTATATCTTCTCAAAATTAGGGAAACTACGTAGTGAAGACAAAGGTTGGCTTTCTGTTTCTGCCTCTTTCATATACTCTGATCAGGTGGACTTCTGGAAAGGAGGAGAGATTACATCTCCCCTGGATGCTCCCATGTCTAGAAGAACAGCTGGGATTGGCTGAAGACACAATGGCTGACTGAGGTCTTCGGTGTCAGGAGAAAAGTAGGGAGTGTATTTGAAAACAGGAATTGATTTACTGTCAAATTGGAGGTGAAATAAGAAAGAACTTTTTCTCTGGACCCTAGAAACATTGTATGCAGCTTATTCAACCCAGGGTGAAACTAAAAGTTTGTAGAGTAGAAAGCAGGGTGAGAGGAAGATACCATCTTGCCAAGGGCACAGTAAGCAAAAAAAGATTTGCTGACACTGCCTTCATTTAAAGTCTTGTTTAACAACACTGAGTTTTCATTTCTTAAAGAGCTTTACTTTTTGCCTTTTTTTTCCTACTAAAACATAAGTTTAAAGTCTAGGAGCATGATGGAGACTTTGGTGCATTCATTTTATATGAAAAAAGGAATAAGTCTAAAGCCAGTGACCCACTTGAAGTCCCACTGCATTCCCTCAAGCAAAATTGCAATCAATTTTCTTGGGCACAGCAGTAACAATACTTCTACACGACAATGATGCCTTCTCTGAACAGTTCGTGAATTTCATCAGCTGGAGCCTGAAGGTCTCCTGAAGATCTCCAGTTGTTGTATAGCTGAGGGTGCATTCCTATGACAGTCACAAAGCATGAACTTTAATCAATCAAAACATTAATTATTTGTTATAAAAGTAGCAATATGAGTAAGTTACAATGACATCAGGATTATTATGTGCTATAATATTATTTCAACTCACTATCCATCTAGAAATAACCAATGCCACTCCCTTGCTTAGAGATGACTATAATGTTCTCTGTGTGGGATTACTGGCAGCAGGCATCATTTTCTCTGTCATCCATATAAATTTTTTATGTACTTCAGGTACTATGAAATTGTCATATCTAGTTTAACTACGGATACCAGAATTAACAGTGAGTTTTACTTAAGGCACAAGCAGTGCATTCTGTAAACTGAGGCAGTGGTACCAAAGTTGTGAAGAAATACTTAAAATATTAATTCATCTTATGATGAGCATGCTGATTGTGTGATGAAGAACTGTGTTACATGCTGAGCTGACTAAATGCAAAAGAAAATAGTCAAGTTTTGAACACTCGGCTAGTCCAGGCAGCAGCACTTGAAAGTCATAGAGCAGCAAGATAGAAGTTGCTGTCAGCCAGTGTGAGTTGCTACAGTGAGGATTCTAGGTCTCTGTGGAAGAAAATCCATAAATATATTATTAAAGCTACCAGTGGTTAGGGCATTGCTTTATCAGAGGTCTCTTCAAGATCTATTACCTGCCCAGGCATTTAAAGTTGCTTCACAGAAAAGGTACGAAGTTTAGCAGACAACAGCAGAAGCTAATGACTAAAAAATGGGAACCTAAGGTTTTAGCTGAGAGACTTGCAGAATCATGACCTGATGGCATTAAGTTCCATCCTAACTGTCTGAATTTTTAAAACAACATTAAACCCTGGAAACAAGTTTCTACCAAATGACCCCAAGAGTTATGTGATCATGTAGGACGATGACTGTAGCAAAAAAGGTGATCTACTTCTGTGTTTTCCAGAAACTTGATAAGGTAATAGGAGTTCTTAGGAACTGATGTTAATGATTAATAGTCATGAAGTGACCTTGGAGCTACCTATTCATGCTAGCTGGTGCCAAGTACATAATTACAAATACAAGACAGAGATTTAAAACACCTAGTTAAAGGAAATCCAAAACTTCATATATGGACATATAACACATTTATAAAGTGCTGGTACTTACTTAAAGTTCACATAAACTTGAATTGATTTCAGAAGTTGAATACAGGCTTCTTTTATCATTGAGAGGTTCCTTGTTAGGATGCTAGATATTTTTAGCACATAAAAAAAATAGGATCTATTGCTAGCATTAAAGAAATTTGGAATGCCAAAATGGTATAATTTAAGTTGTATTTTACTACATGTCAGAAAAATATCACTCACATTATCTTCAAGATGCTCATTGCTATCTTAAAGCAGTATCAAAATCCTGGGAGAAAGTTTGGGCCTATGGGAAAATGTTATAGGTACTTTCTAACTAGGGCTTGTTACAGCACCAGCTGCTGTGAAATTACACCACTGATGTTGCTGAACTGATGTCCATGTCACAAAAACAACCTTCCCAACTACTGTACTGTTAATATGGCAGATACTAGTGATGAATTGTCATGCACAATGTAGTACCTTCTTGTGTTCTGATAATATCTGTAGCTCAGGAATACCATCAGCCAAGTTGTGTGATACTCTGCCCTTTCCAGTCTAGTGCCTTCCTCAAGTCCTAAATCTGCCCCTTTGTTGTCAGTTTTTTGCTTTCATGGCAGTAGCTACTAATTGTGAGGTCATGGCCATAGTGGTCTTTGAAAAAAGTTTGTGAAAAGTTCACAACTTTTTCCACAGAAAAAGCTGGTGTCATTTTTGACAGCATAAAAATGTGTGGAATTTCTATTTCCAAAAACAGACCGCAAAGGGTAAGTACCTGTGTGATCCTACCTGTTGTTTGTGTAGAACTGAGAATCTCAGAACATCAATGTTTTTTGTAAAGTGATGCTTGAGGAGGGTCATTATCAAATAAAAGATTCTAGCAAATTTACATGAAGTACAAATCTTTGGGTTTGTCTATTCAGGACATTGAAATTATTTTTCCCTAAGTATTATCACCTAGTGATAATTTAAGGGGTGAAAAGTGAAGCAAACAATGTAATTAGTTCAAGCTGTGAAGGATCCTAAGATAGAACTGGGAATGATTCAAGGAAATAACTCTTGCTGAACTAATAGGTTCATACTTATAGATGATATAGATTTCTGAAGTTCTTTTTCTAAGTCAGTCTAGGACTCATGGATGTGCTGTGGAGTGCACATGAAAAATGACTTTTCTTTAATCTCCTCTGGGGAGTAGAACAATAATTTTTATTTGCTGCTATTCACTATCCATTTTGAGCCAGTTTTCATTTGAGATTTATCTTTATTGAATCCCAGAATATGAAATTAAATTGTTGACACAAAGTCAATAATTTATTCATGTTCCCTCCCCAATCTCCAGCAACAGAAACAGTTTTTTATGATCTTTTCTTCCCAGAAATGACTTCATAAAGTCTATTTAGTTGAGGTCTTCTGGTCAGATATGATAAGTACAATAACACATTCTGGCAGATTTCAACTGTTCAAGGCTAGCTGCCTCTTTTTTTATCAGCACTAACCTCTGATGTGCATTATCATGCTACCCATGACACCAAGGGAACACATTTTAAGTGTGCCATTGATAAATTAACTAGTAAAAGAGAGAAAACACTGAGAAACTTTTATCTTAGATTGTGTCTTTGACGTGCCAGCACCTAGACGTCACATGCTATAGGAATCAGATTTCCAGCTTTCCACCTGTTAAAAATCACCACATCTTGTTTATTTTATTGGGTAAATGTGTTCGTCTTTTTTGTATGCTTGTTGTCAGACCATTTTCGATTTCTGAAGCTCTTCTGTTTGTTTAGCAACCAGAGCTTGTGGGATGAACTTTAATCACTGAACAGAAAATGGGCAAAGTTCCTAGTTACGGGAATTGTTACAAGGAAACTGCTTCAGTTGAAATATCTTGTTAGGCTACTGGACCAGTGCTACTGTGGGGTGCACCAGGTTCCTTGTGAAGTGCTTTTCTTCCTTTCATCCCCTGGTAATTCTCTACAAAGTTGTAGCAAACCTTTATACTATAGAAAATTGTTAATCTTACAGTTCCAGATGAATGGTTCTTTCAGGAAAAGAAAATGTTTCTTCACCACATTCAATGCTCACTGGTAGAGAGGGATAGTCTGTTTACCTCAGTGCAGATCTAGAGTTCTAGAAATTCCTGAACTCTAGTCACTGTGCTAAGTAAGGCTTTTCCTCTGATTTGAAAGAGTTCATTTGGCTTTTCTGACTAACCATCTCCTCTGTAGTTAGTGAACGAGTGGAACCTGGATCTTTATGTGTAATGTGTGTTTCATAGGGAACTATTGAAAAAATATTACAAATCTGTGATTTCTGGGGATTATGTTTGCTAACTTGCTTTCTTTGGGCTGATATGGAAGATAACTGGGGGAGCAAGGCCCTTCTATAGCATTTCATAAGCAGCAAAAAAAAATCGGAAGTGTGTTCCTTAAGCTTCAGAATTGTGCAAGAGTTGACGTACAGAGAGGTAGGATTACCCTGCAAAAGCCATAGCAAACACCATATGCAAACAGTATACTGCATCCAAATATCCAGGATAGCAAGTCAAACCATCTGCTTGGTTAAAACTGCTTCTCTGCTCTCATTTTTATGTTCTAAACAAATTCAAAAGTTCTACCCAGAAAGTGTTTGACATGGGAAGGATTCAGAATTGCTTAGTTGATTTGCTATATTTACATTGCTGTCTACTTTGTAGAGCACCAAACACTCAACATGCACATGCTTAAACACTTTTCAAATAGAAATTGATGTGGAATTGTTTTTTAAATGTGCAGAGATATTGTTTTTTAAATATGCAGAAATGTCGAATCAACTTACAACAAATCACCGTTCTTTAGTGTGGTCTTTTATGTCTGTTGTTGAGCAAAAGTAAAAGAAAAAGGGTCATGCAGATAAGAGAAGTCAGACAAAAGAAGAATTAAAAAAACAGGAAGGAAAAATTAATGTAAGGAGAAAAATTATTGCTACAATACTATTATTTAATAAGCACCTCATATCGAGCATTAAAGGGATTTAAATAGTTACAGAGGGGGGGGGATGGAGGTTGGGAGTGCTTTTTTTGAATAACAAATGGAAATGCACAGAATTAAACTGTGGTCGTAACCTTTGCAGGAAGCTTACTCGGGTTGTTTTAAAGATAAAGATACCAGCCAAGTGCAAGGGTTAGCCTCACAGCAGCTGGCTCTCCCTTTATGGGCCAGAGAAGTAGGTTAGCAGGAACTAAGTCTGACCAGCCTGGCTCTGACGCAATGTTTGGATGTGTTCTTTGAACTGAGCAAAACACTTTATCAGTTGTATCAATGCTCCTCTTCTCATGATACAAACACTTAACTGAATAGCAGTATTCTTTAGGCTATAGATGAGGATGATGAAAGACTTAAGCAAAGCAGGAGACACTGAGTCATTAGTAAAAAGCCCTTTACTCTCTGTCTGATAAAGAATCATGTGCATTTCCCCTCTTCAGAGCAAAGCATAAGATGATTCAATTACTCATACTGAAAAAATTCTTTCTTCTCAAAGAATTAGAGGAACTGGACCATTGTTGCCTGTGTAGTTTTCCCACTAATTTTAAAGCTTACTGTGCAGTTTTCAGTTTACTCAGATGATTAAGAGCCATTGAAAGATCAATTATTGAAAATGTAATGTCAGAAAAGTTTGGAGTTTCCTGAACCTTTTAGCCCTCGTTCATTGATGACATAGAATCATAGAATAGTAATATGGACATAGTATCTTCTTTTCCCTGAACCCTATAGGCACTTTTTCCTTTTTTTTTTTTCAAATTTAGAAGTTCTTTGTTCCTTATCTTAACTTTTCCATTAAATTTGAACTCTGATTGCATTGTTATTGCTTAACATTAAGGGATCATTTGTGCCCAGTCCAATCTTTTGAAGTTGTTCCTGCGTACTAAGCTCAACATTTGTACTTAAACTTTCGACAGTTGCAAACTGGAAAGACTTGAGACAAATATAGTGGAGATATTGGTTTGCTTCTTTCAGGATCTATATGCTGTTGTTAGAAATGTGTCTGAGAAACAGTCACATAATCAAAGCCAATATTTGTCAGTGAAATGTCTAAATTTTTGTAACAAGCTGCTTTAAAACACCTGAGCAACTTTCTCTCTTGCTGTGGAGATCATAGGGCTAATGAATTTAAAAAAAAAAGAAAAAGAAGTTCTGTTGTAGTTTCTTTTCAATTCCATGTAAAGATTTTATTTGAATGAGATGTATGCTCAAGTGATACTATGAAAGTGCCTAAATCATTCATTTCAAACTGTTGTGTTGTGTCTTCTTAAAAAGTAAACCAATGTGTCACCATCCCCCTATTTACTTTTTTAGAAGGCCCACTAACCCCGAGGCCTGCCTTCTCAATGTCACTGTTGACTCATGACATGTCTTTAATGCAACAGGGAAGAACGTGCTTATGTTGAGAAATGTTGGAAAGATGTCCGAGTGGGGGATTTTGTGCAGCTGCAGTGCAACGAGACCATCCCAGCTGATATCCTACTACTGTACTCCTCTGATCAGAATGGGATCTGTCACCTGGAAACAGCCAACCTCGATGGGGAGACCAATCTTAAACAACGACAGGTTGTGATGGGGTTCTCCAGCCAGGTAAGTCTGCTCAGAATGCAGTGCTGGGTTGTTCTAGGTCCATTTGCACACCAGCTTCAGCCAGTTCTGATGGGTTGGTTGTGGTGATACAGGTATGAAAGCATTTTGCTGTCAGAGCAGACACCTTGCACAAAAAGCAGCAGCTTTGTCCTAAAAGATTAGCTATGACAGTAGTTGTTTGCAGCAAACTGCATCAGCAGAGGTTTAAGCAACAACACACAGTAGCTAAAAGCCTATTTGTTTTTTTCATTACTAGTGAACCCTCCAAGTGTCTTTTGCACCTTCCTATCGTCTTGTACCAATATTTCTAATGCAACCAAATATGTACTGGGATTTTTTGTTCCTGTTGAGTTTATTGAGTTGAACAAGATTCATCAGAGATTAACAATATCTCTTAAAAGAGATTCTAAAGGTATCCAGGTACATGAGTCAGAAGGTATACGAAATGCCCTTTCATAGTTCCTCCAACTTTTTTTTTTTCCATATCAGATTCTCTATTTGCTTGTACTTAGATGTTATATATTCATTTTTAAAATATATATGTATTGCTCAGGGTAAAAAAGAAGAGAGAGAAAATAATGTAAAAATCAAAGCAGAGTGAAGAAAATGTTGAGACTTTGGGATTGTGAGTGTAAGGAAGTCCTCTTGCAGTCTGGCAAAGTTTTTGTGAATTCCAATGAAGGGATCCCAGGATCTGCGGTTTCTGAAGGACCCTAATCTCTGGAAGTCTATCTTGGAAAAAAAGAAAAGTGGAAAAAGGCAGGGAGGCCCAGCAGCAAACTTGATTTTTAGCTTTTGTAATGGAAGGAGTCTGATTTAGAGTGAGTTTCCATGCTTTTAAATATTTTATGGCACAGCAGCAATGTTTTGCTCTCACATTTCACAATTCCAATTTGTATCACGTTTTCTTCAGCTCAAATTAACAGTTTATATATTTTTTCAGTTAAGAAAAAAACAGCACTGTGACAGTCAAGTACCTCTCATGTTTTCTGCTTTCCAAATTGCTTCATGCAGTCCAAAATCCAAGCCAGTTTTCTTGAACAAAAAAAAAATTAAGAAAAACTATGTTTCTCAATTCAGCTCTAAAGAGTTTTCAAGTGAGGACTGTGCCTTAAAAAACCTGTCTTGTTTTGTCTATCCCGGTGGTTTGGATTTATTCTATTGCCTTCCCTCTTATGGGTAGGTTGTTTTGTTTGTTTGTTCATTTGGGGTTGGGGTTTTCTCTTTGGTTTTGGGGTTGAGCTTTTTTTTGCTATTAGTCTTGTTTGACTGTGAGGGCTCTTATTTTATGATTATACCATCCCAGCCAGTAATGTAATTTTTCCAACATATTTCAAAATCCTGGTAAATGCTGGAGTTTTCTTCATTTGAGCTTGCACTTGGTTGAAGATTGTTTTTCTTTCATAAATAATTTTAACTATTTGTTGATTTCACTTTTCATGAACACTGGATTTTTCACTGCCAGATATTTGTGGTTTCTTGTCCAATACACAGCATTTTCTTCATTCAAATTATCCAATTATTAATCCAAGAGAGGAAAATCTCAGATCATTAGTCAGCCCTTCTGAAGCTTTGCTTCAGGCTGAATGAGCAGAATTTCCTCTGCTTCTCCTTGTAAGGCAAGAGCTCCAGCCCTCAACTATCCTCGTGGCCTATACTTAGTTTTTGTTAGAGTGTAGCATTTCAAGTACTCATTGGATTTACCTCTCATTCTCAGTGTGTTTTCTCTTGCAGAATGCTTTGTTTGAACCTGAGTTTTTCCAAAACACCATCATCTGTGAAACGCCTAACAATGATCTCAACAAATTCAAAGGATATATGTAAGTATTTGTTATCCATTAAGTCATTTTGTATCTGAACTTTAATATTTCTCTTGAAGAAAGTGGATGAAAGGAATATATTTTGCAGAAATTGATGGATGTCACTATTATTTGTTCCTGGATTTAGAAGTGAATATAAAATGTAGACTGCAGTCTGTGTTTTGAGAACCAAACACCAATGCTCGACATTGAATTTGTGATTGTTTTGTACAAACTGTCCTTACAAGGCTTCAGCTCTTTTCATAATTCAGATATAAACTCATTGACATTTGACCTGAGAGTTAGGCTAGGTTGCATTTTATAATCTAAAACCTTTATAATGTTTAAGGATATTCACTTGCGTGGCTCTAGTTTCTTCATATTTACAGCCACAGGGAAAAAGTATCCAGGATCTCACAAACAAATCAGATTTTCTTCTTACAGCTAGAAAAAGTAAGCAAGCATGAAAAATCCTACTTAAGCAATGTGTTGGACTGGTTCACAAAAAGTGCTTTTGTTCATTTGTTTTTAGTGTAAACCTTTCTATGTGAGGAAAATCCTCATTCTCTGTTCCTTATGTTCTCTCTTCATTAGATAATTCTGGCACAGGCATAACAGGGAAATCTACAGCAGCAAATTAAGCAGATTTAAACCCATGCCCTGGCTACAAGGCCAATTTATATGACATATCTCACATCCTAAAATTCACTGACCCTCCATTAAGAGGAAGGTAAATTAAGCTGTTTCCCAAGGCCTTCTTCAGAGTGGTCATTGGTCCATTCTGATTCTCACACTACACCAGAGAATTTTCCAAAATACCTGCTACCCCAGATCAAATGCATACCCCACATTAAGCAGATATTTAAACTGGATGAATATTCCAGCATCCCTATCCATGCTCGAGCTTTTTTAAGTTTACCAGTAGCCAAACTGAGAGTTAATATCTCTGCAAGTATGCAGTGACAGTGTTGTATCTGAAATACCAGCAAATGGCCAGAGCAAACCAGGGGGTTCTCACCCATTAGCACTGACCCCATCTCACCTGATTTCAAGAATGTAAGTCCTGCAAGAATGATGTCTCTAATAGCAATGCCATTTCCCCTCTACTATGATATCTTAAAAGGAAAAAAGAGGTCAAGTTTGTATTGATCTCTGGCTGTGGTCGCTGGCCTTTAAGACCACTGGGTATAATCTAAATTGAAGCAATCCATCCAATTAGCCTGCTGTAACATGGTTCAAGAGCACTGAGATTGCAGAAATGTAGGTGATATGTCACAAGAAAACACACAAATATACAGGATCCTTAGGACCCAGAACTGGCTTCAAAAAGCTTCGAATCTCTACTGAAAGCTTGTAACAGAAATCTCTTTTGTAAATGCCCATTATCTTGCATGCTTGGTGGAATATGGGATTAGCTGCCTTTCTCTCCTCACTTCAGGGGTAGAGGAAATAATTTCCAGTAGAAATTAATTACTAGCAGTGGAGTTTCTGTCTTTGTTCTGCTGTTATTTGACTTATTTTGTAAACACAAATTACTTGGACCAGGTTATATTTTCCTCCAAGAACCCTTAATAAGTTATTGAGGCTCTATTGCCTTGCTCTAAATCAGCAACAATACTCTCTCTGCTAAAAATGGTAGCAATGAACTCAGCGACGTCCATCTGACACACCTGACCACAACACATTCTGCCTAAGGGGATACAGGTGGCTTCTATTAAATGAGTTCACCAAAGCTGAATCCAGATTCCTAGAAAAACAGATTTCTGGCATTATATTTTACTATACTACCAGCTGCAGGTTGTTGGCACTTAAACCTTTTCATTTATCTAGTTTGATCTCATGTAATGATGTGCAACTGCACAAAGACATAAGACCTCGTCCTGAGATAGCACCTCACCTTGACCTCCATTTAGATGTCACTGCAGTTTACTGGTGAATGCAGTGTCCAGTATCAAAAAGAAAGTACTAATAGATATATATTCTAGGGAAAAAAATAGTTTCTGGTGCTCATATTTACATAACAAAACCAGATGGAGTAAAAAATCTCAGCTTTGGTAAAGATCTCAGGAGGAACCTACCAGAGTATGTAATAACTGTAAGCAGAAGTAGTTTTGTGCTTTCATTTTTCAGAGACAAGTAACACATTGTCTGTCTGATGGAACATTGACCTTATATTTCCACTAAGATTTCATTGATTTGCTCTGCTAGCAGAAGGATCTGATGCATGAAGGGATATCTTCCATCCAGCGTGAGAGTGAGGAAGTGAGCCTTGGGCTAGAGATTGCTCAAGCAAACTAAGGTTCAAAACATGAGGAGTCCTTTGGTGTCTGACAGAGAGCTAGAGGCTTTTGCAGGTATCTTCATCTGAACCTCTACCAGCAGCTCATGTTTCTGAAATAATTTCATCTGAATGAAGTCTAATAATATATCTTGGCTTCATTTATGAAATACTGCATCTAGCAGATAAGGTACTGAGTGAAAGCCAAACCTGCTTCATATTGATGTCATGATACACATACCTTGCACACACAACATGCAAGTGTTCTTTAAAAGACATACTTGGATTTCAACTTAAAACAGATATGCACACTAAACAAAGGCATTACTTTGATTTTCTTTCTTCTAGGGAGCAGCCAAATCACGAACGAATTGGCTTTAACATTGAAAGCCTCTTGCTTCGTGGATGTACAATAAGAAATACTGAGGCTGCAATAGGAATTGTTATATATGCAGGTAAGATGTATTTTCCATCTAGGTAAACACAGAATTTCCCTGTAATTAGCTCTAAGTAAATATTCATAGTCCAATATTACACCACAATTTGACATTTTGTTTCAAGAACTGGTAGTGCATGGGGGAAATTACATAACTTTTTGAAATAAAGGTATTACTCATCAATCTCCAAAGCCAGAAAGTCCTGCATTGAGTCTCTGGCAAGTGACAGTATCCTTGTATATGTCAAATGTCTTGCTATATTCACAATATCTTGCAAAAATATCCAGACAAGTAAAAAATTGCTGAAGTGAGTTTAACTCTCAACTCTGATTATAATACTAATTCCATGTGGCATAAAATCTACACAGCAGGCCTAAGGGAGGTCTCAATGGCTCCTCAGGGTAGAAACTGATGTAGAAACTGATCTATCCAGAAAAAAAAAAAAAATTATCACAAAGCCAAGCTGTGCCAGTGGCTGCACACAGGAGGCAGCAAGAACAGCAGCTGGAGGTGACAGAAGAGGCAGCAGCAGCACAGGTTTGTGCTGACATAGACATAGTGTGTCCATGCAACCATGAATTTCATGCAACAGAGACAAGAATCAAGCAAGACAGTGTCAGTGCCCAGATCAAATGCAGCAGTGCCATGTTCAGCAGTGAGTCAGTTCATCTTTTACTCAGTGTCTTTTACCTTTGGAGTGTTACTGCTGCTTTTACTCAGCGAGCATGATTTGTCATTGGCTTTGCCAGCTGTACCCTCTTCTGCTTCGGAGTGTATCAGCTTCCCTCTTTATTTGCAGATTGAGTAAAAGTCAATTTAAAAACAACAATTAATCCTATTATTGGTATTTTTATCTTTCCAATAGTCATGTTACCTGGTCTACACCTAATCAGCACCAAGGGGCTCAAGACTGAGCCAGCTAGGAGAAAATAGAAGTTACTATCTTTCCAAGAGTCATTTACTTTACATTAATCCCCATAATCCAGATTGGTTTACTTGACAACTGACTATTTTATTTCCCTAAATGACTTTATCTCCCATATATTTCAAGCAGACTTCACTTTATGACTCTTTTTTGCCTGTTTCTCTAAACACCACATGTAAGGATGATGCCATTAGACAGAGCCGCACTCATCACTCATTTGTTTTAAATTAACTTCTATATATAAATGTCCGTATGGATCATTCCCTACAGAACTGAAGTAACTTCTACTGTTAGTATTGCTACTTTTCTTCTCTTTAGTCAAGATTTCCCAGTATGTTTCTTTGACCTCCAGTAAAGATCCTAATGAGGATCTCTGTTAATGTTGCTTAAGCTGCTAGTATCTTGGAGTTTTAAAGTCATTTGCAAAATATGATGTCTTTGATCTAAGTCTTCAATTCGATTTCCAACTGTCATCTTATTGTTAATGTCAGTATAAAAGTTTATTCTGTTCTTCTAAAATTAGACTCGCTTGAGCCAGTACCAGCTTAATTTCTAGGATTCTTTGACATTGATTTTACTCTGGCTTTTAATCATGGTCTCTGACCTTTTCTGAACAGTCAAAATCAGTCACATAATAAGATGGTAGATTCTCCATTTTTATAACTCTATTACTTCTCAAACTTACTTTCTAATGGAAGTCTTTGTGAAGAGAATAGCCATCACTTAATGTGATTGTTTAGCCTATGCAGTTCTTATCTGACCCAAATGGGCCATGCCTACCCAAATGGTTCTACACAAAGCAATAGAACTAATGAACAAAAAGCTCTTTACAGAGTGATAGTCAATGTAGTTTCTTAATTGTGACAGGAACAGCATCAACAATCATATATTTTTCATATAATAAAGTACCAGAAGGACATTTTAGATGAGCCCATCAGCATTCAGAATGGGATGCTGTGGGATGGTATGTGAGGTGCTATATTGCACAGGTATGAAACTGTGAGGATTAGAGGACAACAAAGCAGTTTATTCCTGTTATTTCTGATATTCTATTTCTTGCAATATAATATCTGTATAAAACATATGTCCTTTTCCTATTGGTCAGATGAAAGGGAAGGAAATGATAGCAGTGATATTTGGAAATAAATGTCTTCCCATTTTCTTCCTGAAATAAGTCCATCAACATTTCCTTGATAGTTTTCTGAGAGAGATTAGAGGGTTTTGTCTTGTTTTGTTTCCAGTACAAAATATTTCATTAAGACTGATATAAAAGTGAGGAACAAGATTAACACAGCTGCTGGAGGAACAGATCTGTGTGCAGCAACATCATCCTCTTCTCCTCAGCTTGGAGGTTAGAGCACTTGTTCATGGAAGAAAAGACAGGTTTTGTTCTCAGTTCTGACTGTATGGGAGTTAACATACATCTCCTGCTTCACAAGCTGTACCCTGAATACCTGAATGTGTGGAATGAGTGGATATGTACCTAGACATGAGTTGGAAAGAAAGGAGCGTTGGTAGTATGAACTGGTCCCACAGACATAGCTCCAGGTTGTGTAAGTAATTACATATCCATTGGAACAGGAAGCCAGGAGTCTCAGATCTTGGGTGAATGTCCTGAACATAAGGCTGGAGAGCAATTTTCTCTCTTGCTCTCTGCCTCAATTAATAACCTTTGATGTAAACCTGGAATTAATTCAATAGGAGTGATTGAATTGCACCTAACTTCCAGGTTTTGGTTCAAATCATTCTCAAAGAGAATGTCAAAAGGTAGTTTGGAAAGCAATCCCTTTCTTACACGTCATGCACAGACAAATGAAAACTAAATACATATCTGCAGGGTCTGTATTTTCAGGGAAAAGGACTGTAGAAACAAATATAAAAGATATCATTTAACATAGCAACAGATGGTATCCAGATAGTCCAATTGTGGAACCACAGTTTAGATATTATTAATAGAACAGAAAAAACAATTTGTGCTTCTTGGCTTCTGATAGCATTCCCCTTTTTGTCATTATAAATATACCAGCTCAATTCTAATTCAGTGAATTTTAACGATTTGGGTTTTTTTATTTCTTATTCTACTGTTTTATTAGTGTGTTACAACCTCATAGTGAAAAAACAAATAACATTAGTGTCTCTCACTACTGGATCTGACATATTGGGTTATATTTAAGTTAATAGATGAAAAGTGTCTATTGGCTTTTAAATGGTTGCTGAAAAATATTCAAATGTAAGTTTCAGGAATCTGGATGTTGGAATTTGGGAGCTGGACTAGAAGATCTTTGTAGGCCCCTTCCACCCCTTAAGATTCTCTGATTCTGTGAAATATTACTCTTTTTCCTTTTATTCTCGACGAGATTTGGCTTTGTAATATTTATATAAACCTTGTGATATTTCTGAATCTGCCTTCTTTGGGAAAATGAAATGTATATGATAGCTGAAATCTGCAATGTAATTGAGGTCTTTTGTAAGCCTCTAAATTTATTCTTTGATATATTCTGCTATTCAATCGAATGAGAAGATGGGCAATAAAATTAATGAATGAAACTAGAGTCAAATTAATATTAGACATGAGCATCCTGCCCTCATTTTGTGAGAGAAATACCATTTAAAACAAAAAAGCAAACTACAAAATATTAATAAACATGATGACATTCATTTGTGTTTTGAAGGTCATGAAACTAAGGCCATGCTTAATAATAACGGTCCTCGTTACAAGCGCAGCAAGATAGAGCGACAGATGAACATGGATATTTTCTTATGTGTGGGACTCCTGCTCGTCATGTGTCTTGTTGGAGCTATAGGTATGAAACAGTGGCAATAATCTTTCATTGATTTTTTTGCCTAAATGGTCGTTAAAATTCATCTTATAGATACAAGCTCAGATCTAGAGCTGAATGCTCTTAAGGACTTTAGGCTCCTTGCTCTTTTCATGAGAGAAGTTCAAATGGCAAATCCAAGCAAGTCAGATGAAAGAAAACTCATCTATTACTGTAAACATTTCAGTTAAGACCCATCTCCCCTGTGGTAAAATACGTGTAAACCAAGTTAAAGCTGTTGGGTTAATGCATTATAGAAGTCGGCACCTGCTAACTCAAATCTGCTTCCTGAGTGGATGTTTATTCCTTTTGTATGACAATAAAAGTAAATTGATGTAGCTTTACCTTCATTTCAGCATCTTTCTCTTTTACGTTCAGGAGTGATGTTAGCCAGAGCTACCACATTTCCAGCCCATGAGCTGCACATGACTGATTCATCCAGTTTACAGTCTTGACAGCTACCTTCCTTCTCTAAAGCCCTTTTTGTAGCAGGCTGTGATATTAATTATTTTTTTTAGGTAGAAATGGACTGCATTTTTCTGGAGTCCTTGCAAAGGAGCACATTTGAATACAGTAGCTGTGGGTAGCTGACTAGAGGTTGCTAGATTCATAATCTCAGAAGCATCATCTTCACTGCATGTAAGCACCTGCTTGCTTTCCAGCTCTGACTGCAATCTGTTCCAGGCAAGTCAGGATTAATAGGATCCCACAATCTTGAGGAAAGGACCAAATTTTGATCCCATTGACTTTTGAATGGGACACTGCTTTAAAGAGATAACAGAAGCTCCCATAAGTGCTTTGTGTACAAGGCTGCTTTTCTTTTTAATCAATTCCATCTTGGTGATAACTTGCTTAGTACTACTTCTCTGATTTAGTTTTGTAGTGACAGAGTTAAGTCATGTAGCCCTGTCAAGTTTTGCTGGACCTGCCCTGGAGGTATGGAATATGACACACTAGCCAATCACCAGTGTAATACCAATAGAAGGAAAGATCATTCAAAAAACATCAACCATTGAACTGAATCACTTTTTTAACTTTATTGCTTCAGGTTGTAGTGGACTTTTTTTCACACAGAAGTGAGATTTCAGTTTAACAACTGAACTCTGTGAGAGAGAGAGAGAGAAAGAGTATTTTCATTATTTCCTGACTGCTGTCATGTAGATTTAAAGACTTGCTGTCTGGTGTGTAGGGGCCCTTGAGTAATAAAGTCCTTTAAATTAAGGTTTAAATTCATCAGGTATAAATAACAGCATTTAATAAACAACGTATCTGCTCAGATTTTAAAAAAAATAATTATAAAATGTTCACAGTCTAAGTAAAATGTGCAAAAGAATAACAAGTTCATCAGCTTTCACCCATTGAAAATGTCTTTGCAACCCTGTCTAAATGCAGAGTTCTAGGAAGAAATGTCACTGGTGGATCGGTTATCAGGATTTTTTTTGCCCATAGTGAAAAATTAGGATAAGAATTTACTTGTGGGGCATAGTTTTTCTTACTCAGATGTGATGGTGGTCTCCAACAGCCTGAAAGTATTGCTGAACTAATTTGGATTACTTTGGCAGCATTTTAGTAGGCAGATATGCAAAACAACTGCTTGCTTAACTGATGCTGATAGACATTTTATCAGAGTTAGATATGCAAAGTGGACTAAGAGAGATTTTTGGCATCTGGAGCAAGGATGCAAGAAGGGAAGTTGAGTTGTTTGTGCTAGTAGATGTGAAGTTTCTGATGCTGTAACTTTAGCACTATCCTTGAGTAAAGTTTACTTCAGTAAGGCAATAGGAAAGGTGGTAAAATAGTTGTGATGGGATGTTGTTAAGTGCTGCAACAGTTTTTGTTGTAGTAGTGCAATAATATCTACTGATATTGAAGACACAGGAGAAGAAGCCATTTTGGGATGTGACTTAATTGAAGGGAATATAAAAACAAGCTACCCAGACTGAACTATGGGGGGTATGTATACTCTAAGACAGATTAGTATCAAGAATGGTCAGGAGGAATATTTCAGCTTGTCTATGTAAAGGTTATAAGATTTTTTTCTGTTAGAAAAAGGAATGAGAGTCTTCAGAAATGAGGATTTTTAAAGACAAGCAGATGTCCTCCAGCAGAAAGGAATAGACTGAGGAAAGATCTGTGCAGTGCTAATTACTCTGGGGCATACCTGCTGAAGGACAGGTGAACAAAAATATCCATTGACCTCTCATTTCTTACTACCATATAAATTATATGCGTGTGCTACAAAGCTCTGCGTATAAATGGCATTGTTCAATAGACTACATTATTGCTGTTGCTTTGTTCTTTCATTTTAATTACCATAAAAGCCCATATCTGCAAACTTCAGAAACTTTGTCAGCCAGTTTACTGCTCAGTGTATTTCAATATGGTACCTCATTCCTACAGGGCATGGCATTTGGACTGGAAACTTCTCAGATCATCCACCTTACGATGTCCCAGATGAGAATGGCAATTTTCTGTCTCCAGTTCTTTCCGGTTTTTACATGTTCTTGACAATGATAATCCTGTTGCAGGTAAAAGATAAAAACATGTTACCTCGAAGGAAGAACCTATTCAAAGCTGCACATAATCACTAATGCACAATTAAAATTAACTAACAGCATGCACTGCCTTCTTAATCCTATTTGAAAGTATTGCTAGGAGTGTTGCAAATCATCCAAGTGTAAAGTAATGGGAGAATTTTTTGCTTTCTAACTGCAGACTTTTCTGTCTTGCTGTTGGAACCCCACATGGTCTTCAAGACCCGCCTGGACATGTTCCTACGTCACCTGCTCTAGGTGAACCTGCTTCTGCAGGGGAGTTGGACTAGATGATCTCTAAAGGTCCCTTCCAACCCTACCACTCTATACTTCTATGATGTGTAATGTCTTTAAATAACTCCAAAACTTTTAGCACATGCAATGTAGAGGATATTTACATCTAAATGGTAAGTCAGTGAGATTTATTCTGCCTATGTCCAGAATTCCAAAATAAGAATGCCACTTAATATCTCAGGAAAACAGTGAAAAATAAATTGTCATTTTTTTGCCAATGGGGAATAATAACTAAGTATGATTCAGCTGGTTTAGGAAAGAAGCTAAATTAGAAGTAGGATACTTGTATATCTGAGTCTAATTAAACCTAATTGAGAGAGAACATTTTATGGGATGAGGGGGAAGAAAAATCACATTTACTTTTCAGATTTCTTGATGTAACTGCTGAGATTTAAATGGACAGAATTTCTTTAATATGAATGAAATGCAAAGATAACTTCCAGAGCTGCTCAGAGATTCCTTAGGGGATTATTCTTCATTACTGAAACAGAATATTTGTGCATCTTAAGAATTCATTATTATTTCAGGACAGGAAAGCTAGTGGGTGGGAAGTGTTGCATGCAAAGTAATTGCTTGTGAAACTTTTTTACATTAAGAATTAGTCTGTGCTAGTGCATCCTTTTGGAGTTTCAGGAGGGTAACAGCAGGCATGTCCTCAGTCCAAAAAATGTACTTTGTAAGAGCATTCTCTGAAAGGCTCATCTTTGCATTTGGTATTCTAGGAATACTGTCTTAAATTTATCAGATATCCCTGTTTATCCATTGCTGTTGTGTGCAAGACTGTTCTCTCCTCTGAATTAATTACTGAGTCCTGTAGTATGTCCGTAGGAAGAACTGTTTCTCTGAATGATGTTAGCATAGCTGTGCCAGGACACACTAACAGAATGCAGTAAGACTTATCTCACTACTTACTGAGAATTTAAACTGTCTTTCAGGTTTTAATCCCCATTTCACTTTATGTATCCATTGAGTTAGTCAAGTTGGCCCAAGTCTTCTTAATTCACAATGACATTGACCTGTATGATGAAGAAGCAGATTTGCCCATACAATGCCGTGCCCTAAATATTACTGAAGATCTTGGGCAAATCCAGTATATCTTCTCAGATAAAACTGGGACTCTAACAGAAAACAAAATGGTATTTCGACGCTGTACTATTGATGGAATAGAGTTTTCACATCAGGAAAATGGTGAGAGGCACTTTTTTACACTCATTTTTCTCTCAAAGCAACTAAATATTTTTCATCTAAGTATTAATTTAAATTAAGTATTAATTAATTTTTAATTTAAGTTGAAGTTACTGAGCCATATGAGTGAATGTGGAGCTTTGTGGGTTTGTCTCTATTTTGTGGGGGACTCCTGTTAACAGAGATTCACAAAAGTAAGGGTGCTTTAAATGATTGAGGAGTCAGCTGGGAAAGGTTTTCCTATTCCCTCTGCAGGCATGTCAAGCTTTGCTCTGCATTCAATACTCATTTGAGATTGCAAAGAGAACATTTTCTCTATCATTTCTAAATGAATGTCAAACAGCATTTTATAAGCTCACAAACTGAGATTAGTTAATAATTAAACTCTGTGGGTCCAAAAGTAATTATCGTAGTCTTCTGTGTAATATGAAAGGTACAGCTACACATTTTCCTGAGTCAACCCTACAAGCAGTTTGTATCTGAAGTCTGTTGGCATTCAGTGCTCTGAATCTGGCAGTTTGAATGAGGCCCATTCTTGATTGCTACTTTCTCTCTCTGCATATTGTGATGGATTTTTTTAAGCTGGCAAGAAGGTGCCAAAAAGATGCTTGTGCTCTGTGACTGAAAATATTAGCAAATTTATGAATTACCATATTTCACTCTGCTGTTCCATTCAACTGCAAAAGGCAGCTAGAGAGACCAAGCATTAGCAGAAATCCATAAACGTGACTGATTGCTTTAAAAACATATCTTGTTTTCTTGCAATAATAAACAGTGGAGTGTGGAAGTTGCCAGAAAGTGAAGAGGATAGTGAAGTTTTTCTGGTGCTAGTTTTTGAGATGTTTTTGCTTTGGTTTAGTTTGTTTCAGTTTTTTTTTTTTTTACCAACCAAGGAATTCCTCTTCAACAATGCAAAAATAAAAACAGAATAAGAACTTAAGGTGTCACTTTCTCTTTTTACAGCCAGGCGTCTGGAAACCTGCAAGGAGTTGGATTTAGATGATGAGGACTTTGCAAAACTTCACCACTTGACTCTTCCTCCCATGAATACTGAGGGACAAGCCACTTATAAGCAGAGGACCATGAGACCTTTAAGGAGGTGCCAGAGTGCTAGGGCTCATTTTCAGGGGCATACAAGGAACAGGTCACTTGGTCGTCGTGACAGCAACCAGTCTCAAGTGGCATTCAGCAGTACCATTGTGAGTACAAACAGACATTGTAAGTTCTCCAGTCTGTTGCATTTTGTGATGAGATACCAACAAGTGGGCAGGAGAAATCCAAACCCTGGTAGAGCTAAGCGAAGGAAGGGAGAGACAAAGCACTGGAGTCCTGGCTTGAAGTGTGCAGGCTGCAGTCAGGAAGGAGCTAGATGAGGGCTTAAGAAGGTCAGTCCTGGTATCAAAGACTGAAGCAGAAGAGTGGGGGAACACACGTGAAATTTTGTGATGACTACTTGACAGGAGGAGGAGGAGACATGAGTTTTGGGTCCAAGGATTGGTGCTGTGGTTCATAACATCAGGAGCTACTTTGCACAAAGAGGAATGAGGTTTTTTGTGCTGCTCTGGTATGCTAAAAGGCCATGGGCAATGAGGTGGGAATTCTGGGGTGGGATGATGCATGATTGTGCATGATTGTCCTTCCACTGGAGTACTGACAAGTACACCTAGTCTTCATGGCAGTTTTAGGAAAATTTAAGATTTCGATTAATTTTAGATCTGAAACTTCTCAATATCTAACACAACCTACTTAAATATAACTGTTCTTGAAATTTTAATGTTCAAGGCTTCAGAGAGGGCTTTTATGGACACTAAGAGAAGGTCAAACACTTCAAAAATTAGAATTCCTCAATTAAATTAAATGCCTGGAAAACTCTTCCAAATCTTGATTTCTTTTTAAATAAAAACCAAAAATCTAATAAATAGTTCTTAGGACTTTATTTTCTGCAGTTATTCTTGGCAAATTTTTTACTTACTGACATTTTCTTTGGAAGATGTAAGATTAAATTATTACAACATCCTACTTGCCCCATTCAATTCCTCTCTCATGTAATAGATATCAGGCAATATTTCTCCTGCTCTTGGATTATGGGGGGTTTGTCAGTTGTTATCCTAGTGTTTTCCCGTCCAATCCTCATCAAATGTTGAGAATCCATAGCTCATGACTTTTGAGAAGCAATTGCANTTCCAGTCTCTTGATTTTCTTCTATAAATAAACTGCCATGGTTTTGAGGAGGCTTTTTCCATTGTAAAAGTCATATCTGAGAAACTACTAGAAAACATGTTTTTTGTAAAGGAAGATTAAGCTGCTGTCATGGAAATAACCAGCCTTAGCTGCTAATAAACGCCATTCTATCTGGATAAATCATTTAACCTCTGTGACAAATATGAAGATGTAGTGAAAATGGAGATACATATTGCCCAGAGGCTGTTCTGTATGTTGATATCCTTCAAACAGTGCATAGTAGCATCTTTCTTTATCAATCAAGTCAATTCTCTGCTACTAAAATGCAGATATATAAAATTTTGTTTGTCGCTATGTTTCTTGCCCTTTGGAGTTTGCATTATCTTGTCTGATGCATTTATATTTTGCTACAAATATGGAGCATCAGGGCTAAACCAGTTGTGCAGACAGTATCATGGGCCTGAATTTTTCTCGGTAGTCAAAGTTTCTTAAGAAAAATCCATCTTTGAACAGTGTGAGTGACGACATAAAGACTGCTATTGAACTTCATAAATTTAAGGTTTGCAAGAGTCTTTGTGGTTGAATGGCTCTTATAAAAGCACTAAGGTATTCAGAGTTAGTCAATGACTGTCATACACAGTCCTCACTATGAAATTTTGAGACTCAGGTTCTTCAGATCAACAAGATTCAAGGGAAAACGAAAAACATTGCACAATAAACAACATAAAGTCCAAAGGCCAATATTTCACATTGTACAGTTTGTTGTTGTTGGCTTTATTCTTATTAAATGTCGAGTTTCCAAGGGTTGATGTGCCAGCTGCATGAAAACTATTCATGAAAACTGGTAGCCTCAGGTAACGGTAAAATTGAAGAACTTTGCACGGCTGAGAAGACACAGTGGTTTTGGGGTAAGGGTTAGCACAGCACCTGTTAAGAGCACCTGCTTGTCACAACTGTTGCCAAGCAACATTTTAAAGCATAGAGGGGTTAACGTAATACTATCCTACAAAATGTAAAGAGTTTAATTGGAAAGTAACTGTGCCACACAAAAGAGAATCATTTACAAATGTCAAATTTATATGTGAACAAGTTTTAAAGGAACATTATCTATGCAGTGATCACAAAATGTACTTCCTCTCAATAAGCACTACGTGAATCGATGATAAGCAGGTTGCTTATGGTATTTTAGGTGCATCTGTACAGTGGTAATTGATTGTGCCTGAAAATCACTGTGTTTGAGCTTTGTCTCAGTATTCTGAGCAGTTCTGCAATTAGGAAGCTCTGCAGCTACAGAATGTATTTCAGCCTGCCTCTTTGCAAGAGTGTTCTCTGCTTGACAAGTTTTGATGTTTTGCTGAAATCCAAGAAACTCTTATCAATTAACATGTTCACTTCACTGTGTCTCTGAGATAGAATTGGGGATGATGGGTTTTTCATTGCATTTGATAAAGTTAATTAAACTGGAGCCTGCAGATCCTAGAAGAATAATTAAATAACTTTACTTGTCTTTTCTAAAGAAAAGTAACACAGGTATGACACAGAGCCTACTCCTAGGGCTTACCCTCTTGTTTTCCTCCTTCCGATATTTTTGTCTATAGCCTGTATAGGTCCATGGTAGTTTGTGGAGCTTCTTTGCATACAATTTATGCAGTTAATCAAAAATAATGACCCCTATCTCCATCTTCAGCTTTCAAAAAATCAGTGGCAGTGGGAAGAAGCTTGATCAGCTCTTTGAGAACTGAAAAGCAACTTCCTAGCTTAGTGTCGGCAATTGTGTCTCTTGCTACTCTTGCTAAACATAAATAAAAAGACAAAGAAATCTGCCTATTAATAAGAAACTGAACTGAACAGATCTGTTTGGACAAAAATTCAAGCTATTCTCAAAACACATTTGAGAATTATTGCCAAGCCTAAAGTGTTTATATTGATACCATTAAAATGTGTAATGTCTGTGTATGTGTTAAGTTTTATGTAGAATGAAAAGGAAAGAAGAACAGTGAACTCTTTACTTCTGAAATATGCTAGGCTAACAGAGAGAACTGAAGTGACTGATTTATTCATTTTCTAAATATTTATGAGAAATTTGGAAGGAAATTGACATTACAGAATTATTGAGGGGGGAAAGGACCTTCACAGAGTCTCTGGTCTAATCGCCCTAGAGCTTGTTGCACAGGATTATGCTCAGATTGATTTTAGTATCTCCTCACAGCCTCTTTGAGCAACCTGTGCCAGTGTTCTGTCTCTCTCACGGTAAAAAAGTGTTTCCTGATGTTCAGATGGAACCTCCTTTGTTTCAGTTTGTGCCCATTACTCCTTGTCCTATCACTGAGCCCCACTGAAAGAGCTGACCTCCACCCTTTTTGCATCTCCCTTCAGATATGTATATGAATTAATAAGATCCTTCCTTAGCCTTCTCTTCTCTAGGCTAAGCAGTTTTAACGCTCTCAACCTTTCCTCATATCAGAGGTGCTCCAGTATCTTAATCTTTGTTTTTAAAACCCGCCTCTGAGGCAACAGCTGGCCTGACAATTTTCTGGTTTTCCAGAAGCAAAATTTAAGTTCAGCAAGTTTCTGATGAAGCGCAACATCCACTAGTACATTTTTATTTTTGTTGTTAACTAGAGGTAGATAGTGATGATATAGGTGTAAAAGAATTTGGGTGGGATGATGATGATGGGAGAGGCTGAGATTCTTGTGTAATAATTTGTGGTTCATGAGGTTCATTCTAATATGGCAATGCATAAGGCAATTATATGAATACCTGGGCAAACAGTCAGTGAGTTTCTAATCTTTCATGGTTTTGGTAGTTGTGTCTGCATTGTTTCTCATCAGAATTGTCCAGATAATCTATTTTGGATTGTTATACGTACAGAGCACAGTATTGGCACAGACTCAGTTACCCACATTAACTGTCTCCTACAGTGCAGTATTGTGAAAGAGCTTCTAAAGGATGACAGTTTTAACTTTTCAGCCTCTGATTCTTTCTAAGAGACCTGGGAAGATAACTAAAATATCAAGCTTTTTCTCAGTATCAGTTTGCTAGAGAAAGGACTGCATCTATAGTGAAAGCATTTCCTTATATGTGAGAGAAACAGTCATGGAAACACTGAGCCAGAGGAACCAGAACCTCTTGCAGCAGAGAAAGTGCAAAACTTTGCTCCATCTCTGGCTTTCAATTGAGCTCTGTGTAGCAAAATGAGCAGTAGATTTATTTGCCATTATTAAGATGATTTAAGAACCACAATTCACTTCAGCAAGCAGTAGTTACAGTGCAACATGTTCAGCTCAGCACAACACAGCCGTGAAGGTGGCTGGTTGACTTCTGTTGCATATTTAGAGAACATGGGAAAATTGTGCCAGATTGAAGAAGGAGAGGGCAATAGCTGAGCTGAACTAGAAAGCAGTTAAATCACTTTGGCAGTTCCTTAAAGAAGGCATCCAAAAGCACTGGCTCACAGGAAGATGTCTTTTGTCTGGAAGATCTTGTTAAATATGGCACTGAATTAAATCCAAACCAGATTCTGCTAATATTACTCTAGAAACAAAAAGTGATAAGGCTATAACTAAGACAAGCACAATCATTGAGATAACAATCAACCTCCACACTGAAGTGGGAGATCCTAAATCCACTTCCCTCTGGAGTATTCCTTAATTCAGCAGTCATTAGTTTCAAAGTTAGGGAACAAATTTTTCTTGCTTCTAGTAGATCTCAAAAGAAATTACATTCTGAAGTCACCTTCTGTTTCAAGATGCATTTCCTTCTAATGATCTAGCTATGCAGTTTTTAGAAATGTATTTTTTCCCTAGATGTTAAGTACAAAAAGCATTTACCTTAATTCTAGGTGTAAATTTAAAAAGAGGTAAGAAGAAGCCATCAAGTTGATAGCTCTTCATCAAGAACAAGGGTAAATGGGAATAAGCCTCATGGAGTAATTTCTTTTCCAGGAAAAGGATGTGGCTCCCGATAGCAGGCTGCTGAGGCGAGTGAGAGAAGCTGCGCTCCAGACTGAAAACCTTTCTCCTTTTATAAATGTGAAGTCTTCCACATCCCTTACTGACTTTTTTCTTGCCCTTGCCATCTGCAATACGGTCCTGGTCTCCACAGCTACTGAGCCAAGACAAAGGGTAATCTAAGTATATAAGCAAAAGTGATCATGCTGTCGTATAACAACATTGAGCAGTGTTCAGTGAAACCTGAAATGGTGAAAAAGAGTTTATTTGGGGATTGTCCTCTAGTTCTTATACCTTTTGTGTAATATCTACTATTTCTCTGACAGTGTATATCACTTCCTAACACAGCTTTTTATGTTTGTTGATAGCTATGCCTACCACAGCATGTGCATTCTTCTTTTAGATTTTATGTTACATATATTGTAAGATGTTGAACATAGTGGGTTTTCTCCGATCTCCCAGGCCATTGATAGAAGTTCAAGGAGCTTGATTTCGCCTCTGTTTCAGAAGTAGAGCTAGAAATCACCATCAAATTTGGATGCCAACTCACTTATGACTCCTCCACTGAATTCTCCCAGCACAGCTAAATAGATGAGGAGAGGAAAAAAATGGTTTTTATGATTTTATTTAGATACAGAAAAACATATTCAGAGTTTGAAAAGTACCTTGTAGTTCGCATTTATTTATTTATAACTTTTGGTCTTTTCATATTTCCAGGTCACAGTCCCACCACCTATAAAACCTTCAGGAATCACCCTGGAGAAGATTCATCAGATATTTCAAAGACTAAAATTAGCAAGCCTGAGTCAGTCTTTTTCATCATCTCAGTCTAGTTCAGAGCTAGGTGCCAGCTTCAGTGCAAAGAACACTGAGGAGCACCTTGCTGCACTGGATTGCTGTGATAATGACAATGACTGCTGTGCCAGTGGTAGAGATGACAAGCTTCAGGACAAAGGCAGCATGGACATTGGTAATGCTTCCTTGGATGAGGTTTTTAAATCTGTGACTAACAGTTCTTTGCCAACAGACTTTTGTTATGAGGCTGAGAGCCCAGATGAGGCAGCACTTGTCTACGCTGCCCAGGCATACAGTTTCACTTTAGTGTCCCGGACTCCTGAACAGGTGACTGTACGGTTGCCACAAGGCACACTCCTGACCTTTGATATTCTCTACACTTTGGGATTTGACTCAGTAAGGAAAAGGATGTCTGTAGTGGTGAGACATCCTCTGACGAAGGAGATTGTTGTCTACACAAAAGGAGCTGATTCTGTTGTAATGGACTTGCTGGAAGACTCTGCCAAAGGTAATTAGCCAATGAGCTGTTTCTGTTGTGTCTCCTATAAAGAAGCACAAGACGTTTGCAGTGCACAAGAACTTTGCAGTACCTTTTTCTGTGTGGAATATTATATGTAGGCATTATAAATACACAGAAAGAGTAAGCTTTTTGCAGTGTTGTCTTTTCAGATCAAAACTGAGGTATTTATTTAACCTAAGCAGTGTTTAGGATATGGAGTGAGCTAATTAAAATTCACTGACAGCTCTAACACATGTGAATTGTGTCCTCTGTAATAATTCTGTCACAAGAGCCTGACCACTGTATTTCAGCTTGTCAGTAACAGTTCTATAACATTAACAAATAAACAAAAAAAAACATGTCATGTCTCAAGGAGAACAAGGATCTTTATCAAGCTTTCAGCTTATGAATGGACTTTGAGCTTTTAAAGGAAATGTTATTATGCAGGAATCCAGTTTTCTCTAATGCTCACTCTTTGTTAATCTTAGGCCATTAGGTCTGAATGATATGTGTTTAAAACATGGAATCTTTTCCTTGTATTTCACAGCTGACATTAGTGGAGAGAAGAGAATGAAAAGAATAAAAGAAAAAACACAGAAGCATCTGGACTACTATGCCCGTGATGGCCTACGAACTCTCTGCATAGCTAAGAAGGTAGGAGGGCATTAGCCTGATATTATTTACAGCTTTGCTCTGTACATGTCAATAAATTTATTGGAATTCTTTCTGGTTTTGAGAACAAGTCAGAGACAGCCCATATTCCTGTCCTATTTGATTGCTCTGATGTGGTTTTTGCTTCTCCCTCATGTGAACATAAGGATTTTTGGTCAGCCACAAATATTAATTTCTGTTTCTCTTATAGCAACTCTAGATGAGCTTTTCTACAGTGATTGCAATGAAAAAAATCACAGAGAGATTAGCCTTTTCCTGTTTTGTTTGGCATTCAGCTGTCAAAAATCTTGCCCTCAGCTTCAGTTAGTACATCTTAGCCTGATACTTCAATACAGAGATTCTCATGTGTCACAAATAGGTCATATTCATCCTCACCTTCAGAAACTATATGTTCCAGTTCAGAGTACTAACCAAAGAGCTGTGTGATCAAGAGTTTCTCTGGGTCATGTTTAAGTCTCAGTTGTAGGCCATTTACGCAACAGAGGAGTAGGTCTCTTTTTTTCATTAATACCAATTCTTACAGTCTTCTCTTGGAAAAATTTGTGTTATTTAAAAGACAACACAGTATTTTACCAGCCTGGATAGGAGTTAAGTAAGTCTCTGTGATCCTGAATGTTGACATTCTTTTCTTTAATTTTAAAATGAGCTCTGTTCAAATTGTATTGTGCAGGTCTTGAATGAAGATGACTTTCTAAAATGGGCCAATTTTCGTCGGGAGGCAGAAGCTGCAATTGACAACAGAGATGAGCTGTTAATGGAGACAGCACAGAATCTAGAGACCAAACTCACCTTGCTGGGTAGTTAAAAATAAGAATTGTCATTGTACTAAGTATCACTTGCTCTCCTGTGGTACTCTTGGCAAGCAGACAGACAATAGCTTATACTAATTTATATAAAGGGTCTTCCTCTGAGATTCAGAAATCTCAAGGCTAGGTTATACAGACAAGTGAGAGCATCTAAACAAGTTCTTATGTGTTTTAAGCAGCAGTAACTTGGAAAAAGTGTACTAAAACTCTCACATTCCAGGAGAAAAGTACATCAGCTGACATGGTAGATAATGAAGTTCCTGCAATACAATCACATGTTTATGTCCTTAATAAACCTATAAAATACTATGAGATAGCTTCAATTTTGAGCACAAACTCCAAGGGAACTTTGATAGTTAAACTATAGTACAAAAAGTGGTCACTTAAACATGTAAGCATTTTTGCTAGTGAATCCCAGCTGTTGATGCATTGCCGTTGTGTTTGCTTTCTACATTTTGTGAAAGGATATTTCATGTTAAACATTACATTAATTGACACACGCATCATCCATCATCATTGTATCTAACAACACTATTCTGTTAAATTATGGAGAACTTCACTGCTTTCTTTTCTATCTTGTTTCCAAACATTGTGTTCTTTAGGACTTTGATTTTTTGGACTTGTCTCAGTCTCATCTTTTTGTGAATACAATCTGTGCCCACACCTCATTATCCTGAATTTCTGTAATTGCAAGCTATTAGCATTATGACTTCTCATAATCTCTGCAGTGATTTTAAAAATTAGAGTAATAACAGTAAATGCCTAAGCAGAACCACATAAGAGGTAATGTAGATCTTGTCAGAATCTGTTACCTTTGCCAGTTCTTAAGGCTCTGTGTGCTTTCATACTTTAGTTCACAACAAGCGTTCTTTCAGTTTAAATCAATAATCTATTCTTAACATTTCACAGTTAGAGCATCTTCAAACTGACCTCTAGTGGAAGAGATGAGGAGTATTGTAATGTTCAGATGATGATTTGCCACCAGGATGGGTGTTGGCATCTGCTTCAAAGTCTGTGCATTTTCAAAAAGAAAACTTACTGTACCATTTCTTCTCTCTTTGATAGGTGAAGCACATAATTTGACAATAAGGATAGCATTCATTTATATAGTCAAAGTTCATCCTTTCTGATTGCTTCGATGTAACTTAACTCAGTACTTTAAAAATGCATATGGTGTAATTCCTCTGACAGTACATTGTCATTTTGGATTATTAAAAAGAAATGAAATACATCATCCTAGCAACAACTAAAATGAAGAGCCAGAACACGATTGTTGACACATTCAGATCTTAATCCAAATGCAGATCTCGTGCCTGTGTGTTTGTTTGTTGGACAATACCTTCACTCAGCTCTTGATAAGTTCAGGGTCACAACTGGAGCTCAAATACCTTCTAAAAAAAACAGCAACATGATTTCAAAGTGAAAGAAAACTAGTTCACTTCTTCTTTTCCTGTTTTCCCAGGAGCAACAGGGATTGAAGATCGTCTGCAAGATGGAGTGCCTGACACTATTGCAGCTCTTCGAGAGGCTGGGATACAAATCTGGGTGTTGACAGGGGACAAACAGGAAACAGCAGTTAACATTGCATATTCCTGTAAACTCCTGAACCAGAGAGACACCGTCTTCACCATCAACACTGAAAATAAGGTGAGTACAGAGATATGCACAGAATTCGCTATCTTTCCATTTCTTTGTGTCTTGCGGCTTGGCACTGTTTTGCTTCAGGTTGCATTGAACTTAAATCAGCCAATCCAAAACCCACATAGCACCATTAGGACAGAAACTCTTTAAACCATGTGTAACAGGATGAATTTAAAGACAAGACAGCTGAGTTTCAATTAAAATACAATTATTTGTCCAAATGAAAATATTCTTTTTTAAAATCACCTGAATAGTAAGCTTTAGAAAGAAGGTAATATGCAGTGTAAGTGCCTGATTCCTTAATATTGACATCCACCTTTTCACCTTGCGGTGGAAATTTCAGTTACAGTGATATTTTAAGCCTAGGTGACATCTGTAGGAAGATAATTGGAAAGAACTGTTTGAGTCAGTCTGGAAAAATATGCAGGTGTAGGTCTGATTAAATCCAGAACCTTCTACTTGTGTGTTCCCTAATTGGATTAGGCTTAATCAGAAATTTATTAGCGAACAATTTAATCCAGTATCTTTTTGTGTAAGCAGCATTTCACCTTCTTGGAAACCTAAATATAATTGAGAGCTGGTTAAAAACCCTCATTTTCTTGACATTCCATTCTGTCACACAGAGTTGTTGATGTGCACAGATACTCCCTGAATTTCCATGAGCAATAAGAAGGTCAGGCAGTAGCCAAAGCAAACATACTCCAAAATGAGGATAATCACTTCAGGGGCGCGTCTGTCAGCTCCTGTGACTCACTAAAAATACAGTGAACAATCTGTGATGCAATCTATGGCTATTTCTGAAACCATCTGAATCTGTGGCTGTTCCTGGAATGGTCTGAACAGAAGAGAGAAAATAAAGTCTTAACTTTCTAAGAAGGAAAAGCCAATAAGGATGGTGAAAGTAAAAGACTTTAGGAAAGCAACCTTGGCTTTTGCAGGTTATAAAGCAACATAAAGGGTGTACCAGGAAAACCATGCCTTGTTTTCTTAAAAGCAGAGTGGCCGCCACTGTGCACAGCCCAGAAACTCATCCCTCTGGGCATCCTGGCAGGACAGATGGCATTGTGAGATGCATTTAGAGGAGAGAGAGTTCAGCCATTATGGTTAAACCCGATCTGTTTGCTAAGGAGAAGTCATTCCTGATCATTTCTAGAGCCCTAAAGCAGAGTCCAAAATTCTATCTGTGATGCCCTTTTTTATTTTCTTGCTAGTGACCTCTTCCCATACAGCTCTGGATGCCCTTGAAGTGCCCCAGGCAGCAGACACTGCCCTTTTTCCAGAGAGTGCTCACCCTTTTTATGCAGCATACACTTGCAGCCCATGCTCAGCAGTAACGGAAGTTACTGTGAGATAAGCCTCACTGTGGGTAGACAGGAGGTTGAGGAGGTAAGATAGGGTTTCTTTCTGTGACTAGGTAAGTGATTGGTCTTGGTTGCCTCCGTTTTTCTTCTCATAGAAGAGGGGCTACCAATACAAGCTTTCCTTTTGCTATAAAGCTATTTTGAGGATTAATTAAACGTAGTTAAAATACTGAGTGCTTTTCTTGTGATAGGCAATTGTGTGGAGCAGTTAGATGGCCTACTTTCTAACTGCTTTTGTCTGTAGTTAGTAGCTTTCCAAACAAGAATAAAATCCTATGCAAATGTGTCTCTCTTTCAATGTCACAGAAATAGGGAAACATGCAAAGATGATATGGAATTTGGCATGGGATACATTCCTTGCTTCAATGTGTAATTTCATTTGATACGCATATCTGCTTTAACAGGAGGCAGAATGAATATATTTAGGATGGAAATTAGAGGATGCTTTCTGTCAGAGAAGTGATGCTACAGGAGGCACCACCCTAGCTCCAGGAAACACAGGAAATAAGGATGCCCTTGATACAGACTCATGGCCAAGTTGCACATATATGGGTGCTGTTCAGTGGGTGCTAGTATTGCTCCACAATAAGATTTGGTTCCCTCTCTTGCAAAATGAAGCTGAGGACACTGCTTCTGAAGAGTGTCTCAATGGCAGCAGCAGGCAGAAAACAAATAATACATGTAAAGCATTTAAACCATTAATTTTGCCAAAGTTAACCTTTGAACTGGCCAGTAGGAAGAGACTTTTTCTGCCCCTGAGCCCAGTAGCTTATTCAAATATGGAAAAGTAAATATCTTCCAGGAAGAAGAAACATAAGTAGATAGTTTGAGAGTTTGTTTAAAAAAGGTAAGCCAAGGCAAACCAGGAATTTCCTCTACAGATTTTGGTTTGTTCACAGAAAGATGATGCTTCTTTGTTGTTTTTTAGAGATTTTAAGTGTGCAGGCTAGATGCAGCTTTTTATTAGATGTCAGAGGTACATTTGATTGCAGAACCTCCCACTTAAGTGTAATTTAAATCTTGCAAACATCCTACTCATGTACCTTATGAAACATAAAGTGAAAATAACATTTTAGAATTGAGTCATCACTCAATAAAGCTGACAGAAAAGGTACAAAAGGGAGCAATTAACTCCTCAGGTATTTAGTGCTAAATAAAGGGGACTTTTAATACTAACAGGCAGCAAAACAACTTCCAGAACGTTCTGTGTTTTCTCTGATATTGATGTGTCAATGTAGGAGATCTGTATGGGAGAAGTAAAATGCTCCCCTTAAATCTATTCAATTTTGACACTTAAGTCAGTTCCAGTTGTTTCCATCTCAAAAGGGGATTTTGGTCCACAATGAGGCAGATTTGCTATATTGGAAAGACTTAGTTTGTGTTTGAGGCACTGTGCTGGGCAATATGAGGCTTTATTTCTCTCCCTAACAATGACACACACCCGATTTATTACCTAGAAAAGCCCAGCTTTCAAAGTTACAGCGTAATTTTGAACATCTGAACTTCTGGTTTCTCTAGCACTGTTTATTTCTGAGGGACGAAAATGCTGCAATGTCTCACATCATTCATATCAGAAGTCATTTTTTAAAATCTCCACCAGAAAATTCTGACCTCTCAGCATTGCAAATGCAAATAAATTCTCCTGATGTGAAGACTATTTTATTTTCGTTTAAAATAATTCCTTACTACAATTCACTAGCTGATAAGATGCACTTTTCACTAAAGGATTTGATGACGTCATTGCAATTATCTCCAATCTGATGAAGCAGTGCATTTCCCAGACAGTTTTCCCTAATGTTTATCTGATAGGTTTAGACCCACTGACATGATTATACAAACATACACTTTGTTAGGTGTTATGCCATAAAGGGAGATGAAGATTACTATTTCCAGAATAATTTCTCTTTTCTCACAGGAAACTTGTGAGTCTCTCTTGAATTTAACCTTGGAAGAGGTGACGAAGAATTATGAGGCTGAAAAAACACGGAGGAAATTTTTTGGCATTATCCCAACATCTTTCTCAGCCTCTGAGGCCCCCAGTCCTGAGTTTGGACTAGTGATTGATGGACAGACGCTGAACATCATCTTCCAGGGGGACCTGGAGGACAAGTTTCTGGCGCTGACGAAGTACTGCCGCTCGGTACTGTGCTGCCGTTCCACTCCTCTGCAGAAGAGCATGGTGGTCAAGCTCGTCCGGAGGCAGCTTAAAGTGATGACCCTGTCAATAGGTACCTCCATTCTGAATGTCACCTGAGACAGGGGGAAGCAAACTCTTTCTTTATGAGTTATGGAAATTTATGGAATATATTTTATGAGCTACTTCTTGTGCCTCGAATAGACACAGTGGAAAAACAGCATTGAATAGCCTTTCCTCATCAAAAACCACATGAAAGTCTTTCTCCAGCTTTCACTGAGTAAATCTGGCCCCCATTTAAACTAGATGAAGGCACTCCAAATTGAGAATCTCCAGTAGATCCTTTCATGTGTATCTGTGAAAAAGCATACACATTCCATCCAGAATGCCCTCTCTGAGAATGGAAAGAAGTCAATAGTAGTCACTATTTCGTCTTTTCAGAAAGCCCTTCTCCTGTCAGACTTACCCAACTGGTGAAAATAGAGTTATCTCCAGAATGGTGTTAAACACCGAGTCATCTGTAACCTGATCTAGGTGGACCTGCTTCTGCAGGGGGTTTGGACAAGATGATGTCTAAAGGTCCCTTCCAACCCTGCCATTCTGTGATTCTATGATTTCCATTTTGCCTCTAAATAACATGAAAAGTTTTGACTTTCGTGCTCCACCATTTGTAAGTGATCCCACTGAAATCCTTGAAGAATGGACTTTTGTGGCTTAAAACTAAAAAATATCATCTATGGACCAAATGGCAAAGGAAGAATCTGTTGTATTTCAAACTTTCTTACTTTGCCTTGGAGTTCAAAATATAAGCTTTCAGTCTTCTGTTTCATTTATTTTGCTTTACCAGCTAACCTAATTCACAATCTCTACATTGCAGGCAACAACCATGGCTGTTCTCTCCATGGAAATTCAGTTATGTATTTAACCTATTGCTGCAAGTTGAAATGAGCAGAATAACTCCTGAAACTGGCTTGTTACATTGTCAACTGCAAGCAAATTTATAACATAATTTGGAGAATTCAGTGGAGTAGTGCAAAGCACATTGCTGAGCATATGGAGTTCACCAAGCAGAAATACACAAAACAATGTAGATGTAGATGGTGTTAGGGTGCTCATGGCATCACCCAGCTGGTCCCAATGTCAGGCTTAGCCCTGGTGGATCCAGATCTCCTGGGAAGGAGAATGTTCGATTCAGGATCAGAGAACAGAGGTCCTGGTTGCTTGATGCTGAGTATCAATTACCCTAATAAAGATTTATAGTAAACACAGAATAGTCTTTGTTTATCGGCATACCTAGAGTTTTTTCCTTGTTTTGATAAAGGCATTTTGTATTAAGTTGCATTTTGTTCAACCTTTATTGTTACCTCCTGTCTTCCCATTCCAGGTGATGGTGCAAATGATGTAAGTATGATACAGGCAGCCGATGTTGGAATTGGAATATCTGGGCAAGAAGGCATGCAGGTATCCCTTCAATTTATTCCCTTTCCTCTTTTATCACATAGTCTCTTGCTGCTTAATAAGATTCATAGCCTTATACTCTTAGACATCACCTTAAAAATGCATGTTGGCATAATTACTGTCGTAAATTAATATGCAGGATGTAATTATGGGTCCAGTCAAAAAAGAAGGTTTTGAGCCAACAATTAGCATGCATGGACAAACGTGTATTTGCTCATAAGCCTGGAAAATTACCAGATGTCTGTCCAGTGTTACGTTAGCATCTGGTTTCTGAATCATCTCTGCTATAGCATTTCCAGTGTTTTCTACTCAAAATTCTTTTCCACACATCCCCCTTCCTCATTCTCCTGAGATGCAGAGTTCTGCAGAGATAGGAAGTTCCAACTGTTTTCTCAAGGTTGTGGGTTTGGTTTTTTAATACAATATTCAATAGTAGGAACTCATTGCAATGCCCATGTTCAAATTTCATCATAGTGGGTGTGAAAAGAAAGACACATTGTAAATTAACTTCTATTCTTTTTACTAAAGGCTGTGATGGCTAGTGATTTTGCAATATCCCGATTTAAGCACCTTAAAAAACTCCTTCTTGTCCATGGACACTGGTGTTACGCTCGCCTGGCAAAGATGGTGATTTACTTTTTCTACAAAAATGTGGTAAGGTTCTTAAATTTTAGACATTTTCACCCTAGCAAGGGTGAAAGTCCAGAGAAGGGGGCTTCTTGTTTGATTGGTTTGAGTTTGTTTTTGCAGGTTATACTTTTTTATGAAGCTACAGCACTTGTTTCTTCACTTTGCAAGTTTATAGTATGCTACCTCCTTCTTAGTAGTGTTCTGTATGAAACATTGAGAGAAATATGGGTTCTAAGCATATTTTGAAATAGCATTATTCCAGGGGGAAAAAGGACTCAAAACTTAGTAACTTTTATATGATAGTTCAAGAAGCTTTATTAATAATATCCAAGAGCCTCAAAATAAAATTTGCATAAGAAAGAGCAGATTATTAGTGCTGGAATATAGAAGATGACTCTGCACTAAGAATTGTTTGCCTGTGAAACCTCAGAATTTTTGCATTTAATTTGATAGGAACCACTTGCAAGTAATGATGCAGTCATATCTGGCATTTTTATTAAAAATTTAATGTATATGCAAATAAGCTGTGCATTGAAGAGGAATGTAAAGTGGGAAAAAAAAACTGATAGCAATAGAGTTTCTACAAGACTGTGCAAACAAGTCCATTTGACATGAAATACACTCTGAGCATGAAAGACTATTTACGTAGAATTCAAAGTATCTGTTGGGGTTTTTTTTTTAGTAATTTTGAATAAGGATTACTTCTTATCACTCTTAAAATTTGTAGTGGAAATAGAAAGGGAGTTTTTATATTGATTGAGTGTCCTTTGAACTCTAAGGATATTTACTTGCAATGAGAAATAGCTCTCCAGACTGAGATGCTGCCGTTCTATTATCTCCCCCTACCATTAGGGAGCAGGAGGCCTTTGATTCCTCAGGGGCAACTAGTTTGTAAAAGGATTTTAAAATCACAGCTCAGAGCTGTGAACAGTCTACTTAATTATTCTCTGATATTTTCTTAAAGAAATCTAATAGCTTTAAAAAAGATCAGTGTGAAGCAGACCTTTGCGGAGTGCTTTATGGAATAAAGTGCAGAGCTGACAGTAATTTTAACCAAAATCATGTATTATTGGGAAACTCTGTTAATAACCAATGTACTACCTAAACCTCATAGGTGGAACTGTGAGAGACATAGACCATCTATGCACTGCAAACCAAAGTCCAGATTAGCTGTAATATTATGGAACAGCATGGGGAAAGGAAGAGGACATAAAAGAGAGGCCACAGGAAAGATGCAACTTTACAACTCCTAAAGGGAAATGAAATCGCATCTGTGTATAGAATGTACTTCTGCACATGTGGGGAGCCACAGTTCAGCTTGTAACAGGATTCTGTGTTTGCATGTGCTTCTCCACAGAGCTACGTCAACCTGCTCTTCTGGTACCAGTTCTTCTGCGGGTTCTCAGGCAGCACAATGATAGATTACTGGCAGATGATTTTTTTCAATCTCTTCTTCACCTCTGTGCCCCCTCTCCTCTTTGGAATCCTGGATAGAGATGTTTCTGCAGAAACTCTTCTAGATTTGCCTGAGTTGTACAAGAGTGGACAAAATTCAGAGGTATGTCTTGATTGCTGAAATAACTGCTTGATTAGCCAAAGGACCACACTCTTTTTGATTTTGCAAGGAGAGAAGGAAAATGGAATTTAGACTTATTTGGAACCGAGAAATCCAGATCTGGTTTCTACTTTACTGATGTCCACTAAAAGAAGATATAATTGTAGCTATCAGAAGAATTAGTGAGGAACATATGATTAAAGTTGTTTCCTGGAAGAAAGGCTGGCTGTTTGGTCATAGTTGGGAGATGTGAAAAAGAAGCTTTCTTCTGCCATTAAAAATTTGAAGCAATGCAGCTTGGTACCAGAACGCTGCAGTATAATAGGTAATGTGCTAGTGAATCAGCCCTGTGTTTGGGGTTTCTGATCTGAAGATGAGATAATGAAACAAATATATGTTTGTATATATATATTTGTATGCACACTGTATATAGAAAATTTTGCAGTGAAGACATAGGGAGAAATAAATAAAACAGGATGAGAAATATAACAGATGAGGGCAAGACAGTTTAGCTGATCCATGATTAAACTCAGCTCAGATTTGGTGCGTTGAACACTCAACTTACTGAACAGATAAAGCTTGTTTAAAAGTCACAGCAAAAAGTGACAAGAAAATACAAACTCTGAAATCAACGAATCACCAACCTTTTTTCCCCTGCTCTCAGGTTTGGAAATACACCTGTTGATACCTACAAGATTTTGTCATAGTTTGGTTTCTAGGCTATTCCAGGCATAAGCTGCTTCATTTATTTAGTTATTTTACATATAGTCAGTATTGGTAATGCTCAGGAAATATGCATGAAATGTGTTTTTTCCCTCAATGTACCTGTCAAGTTTAGAGAATCAGTTTGAAATTTGTATGTTTGTGAGGAGCACACATATACAGATGTGGATATAAGATTTTACTTCTACTTATGGTTGAGTAGCACTTATTCCCAAATTGTCTGAACATTTTTAATAGGAAATTCTGAGAATGTTAGTGAGCAGAATTTGAAGTGATCTAAGTTTTAAATTGCAGCATTACAGGATACTTAGGAATTCTTCTCACTTCTTCTTTTTCTCCTGATACTCACTTTCATTATCCTGGACTGTGATTTTTAGCACTGATGAACACTGATGTGATTCACATCATGTTTAATGATGTTTTGAAAAACCTAGGCAAGAGAGTGCAGAATTTGAGACTCTTCTGTGGGACTTTCCATCTCTTTTCTTAGGAATTGTTGATATATGCAAAATGTATGTTCTTTACCATTTTGAGGTCATTGTTGTTACTTTGGCATTTAGTCCACACTGAAACAAGAGCTGTTGTTGTCTGTTCAGAAATAAGGCTTTGGTCTAAATCAGATGCTTGTGAGGCATTTACTCATGGAGACCAGTTAGCTATAATCAGTAGTCTGAATGGAAGAAAAACAGGCAGCAATTATGTCTACAGGACAGACTAGAGATGTGTGTCCCATTATAATGACTGTTATCCATAAACTCCTGCAGATATACAAGCTGTCAACTTTTCTTATTACAATGCTGGATGCCTTCTATCAGAGCCTCATTTGCTTCTTTGTCCCCTATTTGGTAAGTACCAGGGTCATTACTATTCTTGTTCTCCCATCCTTAAAAGAAAACAGAAAAATACACTTCTAGTCAGAGTTCATCACAGTCTTTCTGTTTTCTAGATGTATGAAGACTCTGACATAGATGTGTTTTCCTTTGGAAACCCTATCAATACCATCTCCCTCCTGACCATTCTTTTGCATCAGGCTCTAGAAATGAAAACATGGGTATGTGTTTCACCCATCTTGTTCATATGATTATTTCTCTTATGTGAGCATAACATACTGTGTTAAACATGGCATTGTCTTTCAGAGTAATTTGTCTGAATTCCGAGTCACAAAAAGCAGCTGACAGATGCACTGAGACTTCATAATGTGTCAGAATTTATTATTAGCTTCGGGATTATACCCTCATGTGCACAGCAACAGAATTTCCTTCTATTGTGCCTTTGAACAGGACAGTACACAATTTTTACGTACTTCAGTATATGACAATCTGCTTCTTAAAGAATCATATTCACTATCACTGTTGTTTTGTAAGTGGACTTCTAGGTATTTATCCTACTGCACTTGACATGGACTACAGGATACTTTTAGCCAATCTGTCTTTGTATCCTCCCAACTTCCACCCAGAGTCAGGGTCTCACAAACATCACTGTCATTTCATGTAATTACAGACCTTGTTCCAGTTGGTAACGATGATTGGAAGTGTGGTGTTTTACCTCGTCTTCTCTCTGATCTACAATGCCACCTGCGTGATCTGCAACCCTCCCACCAACCCATACTGGATTATGGAGAAACAGCTTTCAGAACCCACCTTCTATTTACTGTGCCTTATTACCCCAGTCATCGCACTCTTGCCAAGGTTTGGATGATGCACCATTTTCTCCTCAATTTTCATTTTGTTGGTTTGTAGGCATTTGAGTGCAATAATAACAATGTCTACAGATATGTGATACATCACGCAGACGTGCTGCACAGGGATAAGTGGTCATTGTGGAAGTCAGATGTCTGGGTTCAACTTTCCAGTTCATGAACCCTTGATTTATTCCGTTATATAACACTAGCTAAGTAACTATACATCTATTTCTTTGGTTTTCCCATCATGAAAACCTTTCTTTCTGGGGTCTTCAAAGTTTACTAGTACAAATCTGATGCATAATGTATCACTATCGTAAACACAATGTTGTTGAAGTGACCGAGATTAGAAAGCAAGTCTTTGAAATATTATTATGTGCTTTGAGAGTTACAAAATGTATTCTGTTTCTTAAGTACATTACGGCACATTTAAGAATATGTTTCTGTATTAAACAATTTTCTGCATTACTCTGTATGACAAATTGAGTATGTTAAAGATAACTTTAACTGAGGGTGAATAATATTTGAAGAGGAATAATTGTTTTCATAGGTCACTGAAAAAACAAATATCTGAAAAACATAATGATTCTGTTCCCATATATGCATATAGTAACCTTATTACTGCTGGTGCTTAATACCTTAATCATTCTTTAAGCATATATGCTTTCTCTGAGTTGCATCACTTATTTTAAATCTTTAGTTGTGATTGGCCAATGAAAGAAACCTTACTAGTATCTTACTGAAATCTTACTGAGTATCTTACTAGTCTGCTTCTTGTCCTATTTGTTATGAAGTAGTGCAGCACACTGGTGCAAGAATCAGGGATATATTTTTAGCATCTGGTTTTATAAGTGCTTTAAGACATTGGAATCTGAGCCTTAACTTTGTCTAAAAAGAAACCTTTCAAGACTAGATAATATTTTTCTTCAGATTATTATTATTTCCCCATTTGACACGTTCTTGTGATTTCATGCTACATTATGTAACTTCAGATCAGGATAAACAACACATTGTTCAGTAAGGTCTCATGGCTTCCAGGCAGGGCATCCTTTTCCAGTCTGTTTTGCTCCTGTGTGACTTTGTTTTCCTATCAGCCCTCATATACAGTGTCATTTCTGACCCTGAGCTCTCTACTGAGAGCTACAACAAACACATGGTTACAGAATTCGTATCTCCATCTTGGGAATTCAACAAGGCTAAGATTTTTGCTACCTCAGCAGGAAACTGAGCTTAAAGATTTATATCTTTATATCTTCCAAGTTGGAGAACTGCTGTTCCTTCATGTAGATATTCCCGATTACTTTCTGCAGAGTCTTCAGTTCACAGAACATCCAGCCCCCAGTTTCTGCTACAATTTAGCATTGTCAGCGTATCACAGGAGTGGTGAAAACACCATTTGTTAAAATGTAGTTAGTTGTAAGGTTTAATTCCTTCAACTCCTTTAGAAACCAGCTGCACCCCTCAGATTCTGGTTTCTTTCTGAGAAGTTTTGTTTAAAAGCCTTGCTTTCCTTGTGTCTTTTTGCTACTGCCCTCTGCTCTAGCTGACATTTCTGAGATACTGCAGGCACTCTGGGGGAGCTTGCCTGCGCCTTGCCTTTGTACAGGCCTTTCCTGGAGCACTGTCTGGTATTACTTTTGCAGTGCATTCTGTGAACATCTGCACCTCAAAACTGACTCTGAAGTTTGTTTTGGGATACAAACTACCAAATATTTGGTATTAAAACTCCGAGTCTGTTAAGAGGAAAGGATCTGAACTACATGCACATTCCTTGGCAAGGAGAGGCATCGTTTCTCCTGGAGGACTTCAACATATGAACCAGATGCATTTCTCCATCTGTGGAAGGCAGACTGTGGTCTGCTAGGAAGCCCTGCAGAAGCTAAACAGGCAATTGAGTCTCACACCCTGCAGGGCTGTGGGAAGGGCAAGAGCAAGTGAAAGCAGTTCACAGGATGGAAGACACAGTTCTCTTCCTTGTCTTCCTGCCTGGTCTACCTTCAACTTGCACAGAAGATACCAAAGCAAACTTGAGAGGAAAGACAGAAGAAAGTATAATTCACATCACATCTACACAGACTACCCTAGGTTCTCTGTAGTTGTCCTCTTAGCTGCCCAAACATGACTAGCAACTACTCAGTTCCCAGACCTAAGATGCTACGGGATTGACCAGCTTGAGCACAGGAACATCAAGTATTAATTTATCCACCTCTAGTTGTGGAAATAGGCCTGAGAAATCCACTGCCTTAAAAGACCTTTTTGTACTTAATCTAGCTAGTTAGGCTTTTTAATCTTATACTTGTTTACACACACATATAACAGTAAAATGTGAAGATGGCAGCTTGTTTAATGCAATTTCAAAGAACCTGTGTGTTTGTTTTAAAATACATCACAAAGTCATCTATACAAAGGTCAAATTCTATTAGAAAGATACTTTGAAAAAGGCTCTAGTTTCCAGACAAAACTGACATGACATGGAGAGAGGATGTGTGCTCTTATTGCATACAATATATAGTTATATACACTCTCTTTTTTTTCTTTTACTTCCTGAGCAAATCCACAAGCTGAGGATTTTAAATTTATGAGTTTATCTACTAAATTGAGATCCTTTCTTTAGCCTCTTTTAGCAATATAAATATAATCTCAGTCTCCTTGAATACTGAATCTCTTGGTGAGCTTCTGTGTCTCTGTCTTGCCCTATTCAGCAATCAAATGCTTCTGTTATAATCTGTTTCATATTTACATTCATGTAGTTGACTCGGTATAGGTCAAGATAAATGTATAGTTACATGTTGCACTAAGATCCAAGAGTCACCTTTCATCTTCCAGATACAAGATATCTACCAGATGCAGAGCAATGGAAAATTACCAACTAGATTTGTTAAGTAATGTAAATTATGGGAGGAACCCATTGGTAAGACAATCAATTCTCTTCCTCTTTCTTCAGGTTCTTTATTTTTGCTCTACGAGGAACTTTTGGAGCATCTCTGATCCTGAAGGCACAGCAACTAGATAAACTTCCTAAAGGTCAACGGGATCTTGAAATGCAGAAATTAAGATCAAGAAAACAAACTACTGGAGCACCTGTAGCATTACCTGCATCTAATTATGACCTTGACCAAAACATCAGCCACTTATGTGTGTCACCATTTTTACATCCAGCAGCAGCAGCTCTGTCTCATGGGGACACAGAAAGTCAGAAACATTCTGCCTCTGAAGCAAATCCTCTCAGAAAACTGAGACCCGAGGAAGGCTACTATTTCTTTAATAAGTGGGCAGAGGAAGAATCTACTGCTACAGAATCTTCAGCAGGACCTTCCTCTGGCCATTACCCCCTCGTACCCAACAGATTAGCAACTGCTGGACAGTATGGTGGCAAATTGACTGAAAGTAAAGACAAGTTTAACCATGGAAGCCATCGGCGATCTGTGAGTGCAGTGACACTCTGAGGAAACGTTCAGAAATGGGATCCGCTGCCCATGTGGAGAAAAATACCACAGGGATGAAAAAAAGAGCTATTTATACTTAACCATGATGTTCACTACAAAAGGAGAGGCACGTGGAGTAAAGGAGTAATATCTCTAATATGCAGCTTTTCCTAAGTGCATAAACAGTTTGGATTTGTCATCACATGACTCCGTCATCTTCTTGGTTTTATATCATTAGATGAATTTTGCATGAGTATCACACAGTTGCTGAGAAATGTACAATTACGTTCTTTCATCAAGGAATATGTTTATTTCACCATAATAGGGAAGAATTGTACTAGTGATGTTTCAATGTCATTATGCTATTGAGGTGATAGAAGGAGAACACATTCTAAACCAAGACAAGTCTTAGAACAATACATTCCACTCTAGCTTTTCCTATCAAAGTCTTAAAAATACCTTACTAACTTAAAAATTACAGTTCTGCCTGGAAAAAAATGGTAACTCCTGGTATGAAAGGTATTTGCAGAATACTTTATATATGTATAACAATATCAGGTCTATAGTCTGTTTTCCCTGAACAGTAAGCTCAGTATTTTATGCAGACAGTGGTTTGACATGATACTGTTAAGAAAAGGACAAATGAGTTTATGAAGTAGAAGGGTGCATCTACTGAACTACAAGAACTGACAGGACAACTCAGGAGTACATGCAATCTACTTCTTCATATCTACAAAAGCAGACAGATATAACAAGTCAAATTCAAGGATTTATGTTTTAGATTTCTAAAATTAGCCCTTCTTTTTTGTCTAAAAATTCCGTGTCTTCCTTCCATTTTCTATATTATTATGTAATGTTGCTGCATTTAATCAAGTATAAATCAGGCTACTGCCCACAGTTGGTTACATTCAGTAGCTGAAGAAGATAACAGAGATTTTGACAAGCAATATACGGAGGTCACTAATCACATTGCAGTAAGTACATGATGTAGAATGACCAAAATATGCATAATACATTCATCCTTTACAGTATCTCAGGGCAACTAGATGCAGGGGGAAAAAAAAAAACCATAAAGTGTCACTGTCATTACTACCTGTTGCAATGCAATGAAAAGTGACTTTGCTATTTCTTATAGAAATGTAGACTACTAAGACCGTTTCCCAAGTTTTTTTCACAGAGTGGGGTGAAATCTTAATCATGTTATAAACTCAAGAAATCTGTACTTTTGTGAACCTCCACTGGTTCTGATTTAAGAAGGTTTTTAGACTTTTTTAATACATGTTATCTTAATTTAGCTGTTTACTGTCTATTACAATGTGTGACCTGTTTGATAACCTATTTAGCAAATAATAACTTCTGTGTGTTATAATTATTACTAAAACTACAGTCTTCAAGATGTTACTTTAAAGCAACTCAGGCAAAACTGAGTACAATATCTGCCAATAGGATTTCTGGTAGCCAGAGCAAGAGCACACATAGAATTGTAATTGTTAAAGTATTAATTGTCAGCTGTAAAACAATTAAGAAAGAGATTTTTTTTGCATGTTGCACAAAATGAAGGAAATTAGGCATAGCTGAGATTATTGTTAATGGAGTGTGAGATTGCTCAAATGTTTGCTCACTAACTGAGAATGGACTTTGGGTGGCAAGACTGAAGATAAGGCTTTATGAGTCACAAAAACTGTGTTTTTACATTAAATGGTCCATTTCCTCTGAACTTAAAGATGACACCAATTTCTTATATATTTTACTACAAAATGTGAAGTGTTTTTATAGCAATAAATGTAAAACGGTCATGACTTTGTGTGTTGTTGAGAGGGCAGAACCAGAGGCATAGCAGTGGTTTTTCTATTGTCATCCATGAGTGGCAAACTCACGTTTTCAGATGCCACTCCTCTATCTAGTAGGCCATGCAATAGGAATGCTTATCATGAAAACTAGAAAACAGATTTATCTCAGTGTGCAAGGGGACTGAGCATGTATGTAAAAGGGACAGACAGGTTATGTTTAAGCAAGGTTGGGAGACCTGTAGACGTTCCTAAATTCAAAATCAAGAACAAATTTCATGTTTTGACATCACAGCATTGGTAAAACCATTCCACCACGCATTTTTCCCTGACAGTTGGGCATAGATTCAGAAATGGCATCTAGTTAAAGGAGAGTCTTTTAAAGAAGGTGAATGATGGAAAGATTGCTTATGACCTCCAGCAAAACAGCCCCTAAAAGCTCTATAGCTAAGAACTCCCTGCTATGTTAGGGGATGAAAGAAGTGAAAGTAGCTTCTAAACTGTAAATAAAAAGTTACTTCAGTTAAAAGAAAGAAAGAATCCAAATTAACTTGACTGCTTGAAATAATTCTACAGCTGGACCCGCAACCTGTTAATATTGTTGTTTGGTAGATGATAACAACATGATCCAATAGATTAATTTATCTGGAGAGTTTTCAGCATAGAGGAGAAGTACCCTGATGCTTGAGGAGAGAGAAAGCTGAAATAACCAGAAACAAAAGGCAGCATTAGACACGACCTGGCCTCTGCATCCCAGCTGGCTCCACAGCTTTATAAAGCTCTCCCCTTATACCTCCTCCTGGGTGACAATACTACCATCCCTCCTACAAAGCACATACTGCCATAGTTCAGGAATATATTCATTGCTAAACTGTGTGATCTGCTCTGTGCTCCTGGGTAAGCAGTGATCGTGAGCCATCTCATGGTAAAAAGGTGGTGAACAGACACTTCCTGTTGTTCATGAGGTAAATCAGTGTCTTTGGAAAGCAGGAGCTGGAGTTAAAAACATTTTTTTTTTTCCAATGAAAGTAGGTTTACAGTAGGAAAGCAAGCCCTTGAATGAATTTATTTACAAGAGAAGTGTATTTACTAAAGGGTTTATTTAGACCTAATTGGAGTTCAAAGATAGCTTTCTTTGAAGACACGTTTAATAGTACTTCAAGATATGTGTTCCATTAGTTCTAACGTGCATGCTTCACAATAGAATAGTTGCCTCACTTTTTAATGTATCCTCTGGTAATATTCAATACTTCATTCAGTTAGACTCTAAAACACTAGAAATAATGGGTGTTTATGAAATTACTGCATATTCTCTTTTTTTGGTCTCTGAAATTATTATAATAATGATATACAATGGTGTATATCAGCAATAGTTGCCTACACAACAGTGCTTTGAGTTATACAGAGTTATAGCTACATGGCATCTCAATATGGAGGTGAACGGAGCTGACTTACCAGGTCTGTTGGCTGAGTAGCAGATGTAATCCCAATCTGCTTGCAGTGGTCAGTGAAGAGTCATCCATCGTCTTCTCAACAGAAGTAAGTTTTCAGGGTTGTTTTTTTTTTTAACATAAGATGTTGGAGATGTATACACTTTGGGAAATAGACATTGTGAGAAATGTATAAGTATGCTTTGTCCATGTCAGTCTTAGCTCAGCATGTTGGGGAAGAGGTCTTTCTTTGACAGCTATAGCTGGTTATAGTCACTTCAGATCAGCAAAAATTGTTCAGTCTAAAATCCAGAATTACTCATGAGGGTTAGAAGGAAGGATTTACTTCTATTTTCTTATTTATCTCAAAAATACAAACCCAGGTTTCAAACTATGTAGAGACAGATAAACTACACTGTGTATTGTGCACCAGCACAGAAACCACTTTTCCCAAGGATGAATTGCATGTATTTTCCCACTTTATTGGCTACTGCTGCACTGTTTAATTCACTTGTTTGATTGCAATTCGAGGTGCTGTGCAGCTCCAGAGCTGTTTCCTTTAAAGGTAAGGTGACTGCAGACAGGATGTGGCATGATTAGGTACTCCTAAGCAGCACTGATGAGTAAAAATGTAAACGTGGAGGTAAGAGACTCTTGAACATAATGATCACAGAGGGTGGGATTTAGAGAGCTGATCAAATAACACTGAAGATCTATAAAGTACTTTTGACACTGGCAGTGGTTGGAACTTGCTGTAATTAGCAGCACACAAGACAACTGTGAGTAGAACTTGCTGCCCAGCTCTTTAATATAACACCTGATTACTCTCAGCTACATAAACAAGGCTGAGATTGAATAAAGTCTGAATCATTATTTGTCCAAAAATATCAGAGGGGTAGCTGGCTGCTGTCTGAAGGCATTGAAGGCAATGGTTATTTATCCACCATCCCCAGTGCAGCTACTGAAATATGTTCCACCTGCAGGCATACTTTGAAGGTTTCTGTCCATGCTATTGTCCAAAGAACTTATGTGATTATTGTACTCTTCAAGAGGAAAGCAGAGGTCTATAAATGATCACCACTGTAACTAAAAGGCCAAGTTTTGTCTGCACAAAACTTGGGTTTTGACCTTGACTTCTCAGAAACCAAGTCATTACCTGCTGCTGCGTTGTTGCCATCCAGCTTTCCAGCCACACATCCCCAAGCCTGTACTGTTGTATGGGGTTGTTTGTTTTGACCCAAGTGCAGGACCTGTCACTTTTGCCAGGAAGAACAAACATCTATATATGTTCAATTTGAATAGTTCCTGTTTTACAGCATTTCAGCATCATCTGGCTGTTAACATCATGGTCCAAATCAAGGTTTTAAGAGAGTAGATTCTTCCTTCTATTACAGTGTACACAGGATAGACTGAGAGAAAGACTATTAAGTACCAAGGTTAGGAGTGCACCATAACGATAAAGGAAGAACATGAAGATGTCCAAGGCCTTCTGGAGATTTCCATACAGAATTCTTAAACTGCTTTAAAACATTGTTCAGAGGTTACTCAGGGCCTGAAGTGTCTATCCAACATGTTTTATGAGTAAAATGATTGAAGTATGCCTCCATGTATGTTCTCAGTTAAGTGCAGATGATTGTAAAGAATGGCCTCACACTTGTAGGCTAAAACTATTTGGCTTTTACTCTTGTTCTGAGAGGAGGTAATGCTGTAAAGATTTAAAGATGATTTCTCCAAAATTTCAAACATATTTAAACTATGGGAATCGGTTCTTAAGATCCTTTACTCTTTTTCATAATCTTCAGTTGCTCAGTAGGGAGGGAATATAGTCCAGAGACATCAAAGAGTCAGAATTGTGTTTGCAGCTATTTGTTCTCAGATGAAAAAAAATTACCCAAAGCTAAAATTTACATCCCGAGGGAATCTGACTCTCTAGTACCCTTCAATAAAGGAGTCCAAGCACACAACAATAAAAGTTTTAAATCCTAGTACCGATTGGGAAGGCAGCTTATTTAAAAGCAACATTCCAGTAACACATGTGCATGACTTACATACATCTAAAGTTTAGACTGAATGGCAACTTCTTGAGATTTCTCCAAATAACTGTTTATTTGTAATATATCACAGTTTCACAGAAATGTAAGACAGTAGAGGGAATCTCATGTCTTTGCAGTAAGGAGTTAGAGACAATCCATATCAGCTATTTATCTACTCAAGCCTTTTTCGAAGGGAAGTGAAAGGGAAAGGGAAGGAAATTTCTTTTAAAAACTGAGAGAAATTAGATTACAGTAGGGCTTGCTTGAAGAGAACTTGCTTATTGGACTGCCCAAGACTCATCCACCATCCCTCACCGAAGTAAAGCTTTTCTTTACTTTTGCTGCATAGAAGTATATCACAATAATGGTTGAGATCCAGAGCAATTTCATATGGTGTGATAAATGACAAGACTTCCATGGTGTTCAAAGCATTATCAGAATCCATTTCATACCTCATCTGTTATTATAAGCATAAAATGTGCAAAATGCTCTTGACTGCTGTAAATGTCAGCATGCTGGAGGCAAATGCTTTGATTTTCTATCAGCAAATAATGTTAAATTTGATAGTGTTTAATCACGCTTAGTAAGAGTGATGAACTTGAAAGAATGAGTTTCTTTCAAAACGCTCTATCTTCAGTTTTCCTGGAAATGGACAACATCATTTATAGAATCCTGAAGATAACTTCCAGGGTCTGGAGACTTCCTGATGGTTCAAGGTTGACAGTAGAGCCTAAAATATACAACTATTTAGATATCAAAATTCTTTTGATTGAGGCAATCATGTATTTGAGCATATCATTTGAAAGTTAACTTTGAAAACCAGAACTCTTTTTTGGGCATTTTTTAGGATAATTAAGTTATTTTGCATTGATAGAAGAGCCTACATTACCTGGTACGACATGACCTCAAAACTGTTAATTTCTAAATAAAGCAATGCATTTACCAGGCCAGATTGTAAGTGGTTGGAAGGTAGGAGTGCTGCCCTGGAGTGACTCTGGGTCTATGGCTTTAGATGGTTTGAGAATCTCACCTACACTCTCCACCTGCTCTTTCTGAAAGGAAAGGTGCAGGTAAAGGTATGGGTGCAATACATGGAGGAGATTTACAGGAGGTAAGTGAATATAAATCTTCAAATCCCAAAGACGTAGTGAAAGATAACACTGCTAGTATCTAAGCAACCAGAGAAACTAAAAGACAAGCTGTCCAGGGGAATTAGCTATAGCCCATTTTTTAAGAGCTCTCTCTGGTTCATGTTGATTGTGTGTTTCTCAAACTGGATTTTTAATCACCGCACTTGAAAATACAGATTTGTTGTTGTCGTAGGGCTTCATCATTGTTTTTATCTCTGCTGAGGGGAAGTACATTTTTATATTTGGATCAGTAACCACTAACTTTAATTTCATTAGCACATCCTAGACTTGAAGGGCAGATTGGAAGAGGCAGTAGAATCCTCTTGTGAAAGGAAGGGTGGGTACTGTGCTGGGGACAGCACCCCACCACTCCTTGAGGTCAACAGCAAAGCCTCTGCTGCATTCAGTAACACAGAGATAGGTCCCACACATACCAAGAAACAGGAAAGTCTTTGATATTTTCACTATTTTTTCCTAGTTAAATTGGCTTCAGCATTTTCACTACAGTCTAGATTTTCTCTATTTCTGTATCATCCCCAGCACAGAGAAATTTATGATTTTTTCCTAAACCAACTGAAATAGAAAAGTATACTTCAGAGCACCTATGTAGCTTATGGCAAAAGTTTTATCATGATGCAGAATTAATATATCAATCCATTGCCAAAAATCAGCTTTCCATACAATGCTTTTGGTATAAAAATCCATACACCTTGAAGCAAAATGGAATTTGCAGAGTTAGATATCAAGATAATAGACGCATATAAATGTCAATATATTGAAGCTTCATATTCACTTTGTCGCTCTTTTATTGTAGGAGTTTCAGCACCTCTTGCTTGCTATCATTTCTGTCATTATTAACCTCCATGATAATGTCCACAAACTAAGTAGTTTGAAAACTACTTAGTAGAAAGTATTTCTTTAGATCATAGAATCATAGAATGGTAGGATTGGAAGGGATCTTTAGAGATCATCTAGTCCAACCCCCCTGGAGAAGCAGGTTCACCTAGATCCGGTCACATAGTAACATGTCCAGGCAGGTCTTGAAGACCTCCAATTACATACAATGCTTTATTCTCATATACCAGAAAATTACAACCACCTAAAGAAAAGGCAGGAAATAGATTAAGGTACAAATTAGTTGTGTTTGATTAAAAAAATAGAGGTTAAAACTGTCAAAGTGTTAACATAGTTGCAACTCACCAACAATCACACACTCAGGAGACATGTCAGCTTTCAGCAGCCCTGGCTTCTCTGTGATAATTCTGCAAATCAAGCACACCCAACATGAGCTTCTGCACTGTATTTATACACAAAGATTACACAGTTATACACACCTGTTTTGGTCAGCACTTTCTTGCCTAGTATGTCATTTAGAATGTATGCCTACTTTGCCTTATCTATCACCTTCCTTTGAGTGTGGGGGTGTTACTGGAGTTGGTGGTCCATGAGCTGGTGGTCATGGTATCCTCCTGACACAATTACCCTTTACCTGGTTTCTTCATTGTTTCACAGTTCATCACAGTCTCTTGACTCTACCTTCCGTTGATACTAAGTAAATTCCTGCTTTTGACGTGCCTATACAATAGTGGATTGTTTCAAGCTTAATCATTGTTCTCACAGTGTTCTTAATAAAGTTGTCCTCACTCTTTTGATGTTTCAACAGCCAAAGTCAATGGTTTATGGGCAAAATTGTGGTTTGCAATTTATTTAAATATGTCATTCAGTGATAAATGAAAATCCCTTTAAAGATTGATAAGGGATAAAAAAATTATTCAGAATGCCCTAAATGCTCACATTGAAGACATGTTTTGCCTGCTTAATACTGTTTATCTAGTTCTGATCAATTGTCTGTCACCATCAAAAAAGATTGTTTCAGCTCACAAAACGCAAAACAGACAATTTGTTGTAAAAATATGGTTATTAGTTTGTGTATAGTTCTTTAAGCTAATAGATCAACTGATAAATAATGAGACATTTGGAAAAAGGAAAGGGAACAATTTGTTTGTATATCTGGAAAAATAAACTGCGTATACATAGTTTTAAACCACTTTCTATAAGACTTAAGCTCTATGTACTGAAACTATTTGTCTGTCACCAACAGTAAGGTCTTATAGGTCTTGTTATTTACTGAACATCCATATCTCTCCAGGCCTTTTGGGGTCTTTTGTTTTGTTACCTGACTTGGAGCTGAATCAAGGGCATTTTTTAATTAGTATTTTGAGGTTAAGAAGTCACTGACTACCCTGGCCTTCCCGAGCCAGCCCCTAGGGAATCCTCTTCCCTCATTGCAGAGGTCTCAGGGTCAGAAAGATGCAGATGCCAGTACCAAAAAGGGGAATATGCTGCTAAAACAGAAAGATATCAGACTTTGGGAAGTGTGTATTTTTTTTAGACTTAATTGTGCAACAGATGGATTGATAGTCTCTCCCTTTGCAACAGGGTGTCTTAAGCAAAACCAAAATGCATAAATACCCTAAAACAACCGGGGTGAGGCTGTCTTTGCCAGCTGACATTCCCCCTTGGAGGTCTGGCCCTGGGCAGCCCTCCACAGGAAAATAAATATGCTACTTCAAGGTTCATCAGTTGCAGGTGTTGCTCAGTGATGCTGAGAGAGCTAAATACCTTCCAGGAGGTGGGGAGCAGTCTCTCTGTGGTTGCCCTCCCACTCTGTAAGTGGAATAATAATACTTTACCCTACAGGGCACAAGTGATATGAGAATAAGCTTTCTTTACATATTTAGTGGCTGTGTTGCTGGCAGAAGTGGGGCAGTCAGAAGAGGGCAGGAAATATTGGTGCCAAATTTAGAGATGACTCAGACGAGATTTATCAGGAGAAATCCCTGCTATTGTGTGGTAGTTTCTTGCAACATTGTGAGAACTAACAGCAATTATTTCAAAGGGAAAACTGAACAGATTCATGAGGTGCACGTTTTAAACATTAGTAATTTCAACAGTTAACATATCAGAAAACAAACTGGAATTAACCAGTTGTGCAAGTACAATCATTTATCATTACTGCTTCATGACCTGCCAGTCTAGCAGCTAACATCCATGGCATCAAAATTAAGTCTGGCCAGTCTATATTAGCACTAAATACTAGGATTACACCTGTCCATTAGAGTAAATTGACTAGTTTATCTTCAGTCTATTCAGGACTGATAAGCACCAGCTTTGAACAAGTTCTTGGAGAATATTTCTTGATTATATCCTTTGAATCTGTTCTAAGAGGTGGCTGACAGCTGTCGTTTCTGGTTTGGAAACAATCACATTAGACTGACTGCTAACTGATGATGCTACTCAGAGAAAAAGCCTATGCAGTGGGATAGCAGATGATGCCTCCATCCTTTTATTCCAACTGTAAGACAAAGATTGGCAGGAGAAATCAGTAGGAGAGATAAGTAGTGTGTTAATACCTGGAGACCAATTAATAGTAGAGGATGAGCTGCTCCATATTACCTGCAATGTTCTTAATAAAGAAGACAAAAGTTTTCATTTTCAGTCATTCTACTGAGTTTCCAGTCAGGGCAACAGGCAGATAAACAAGAAGTATCATTTAAACTAGCATGCTGCTTTGGCAGTCCTGCAGATGCTCCTCTCTTTCAGAGAAACTATGAAAAGTCCTCTTTTTTAAGTACTAAGAGTTTACAGTGAGAATCTAAGTCCAATCCTGCAAGGTACTAAAAGTCTGTGCATGGAAACGTCCATCAATTCAGGGTTTGAAATGTAAAAGAAAGACAAATATTCCCTATCCATTGTAGGACTACCCAGGTACCTTTTTTTTTTTTTTTTTTTTAATCAGCAAAAATTACTTTCTGCACCCACAAACACAGATTTTACTTGCACACCTTGGGCTGGGAACAGTCCCAAGCTTTCCAAAATTCTCATCAGACAGATGGATGAGCAGTAGCAATGTTACAAAGGGTTTCATCTTGGCCAGAAGCTAAGTGTTTTTATTTATATATGTATATAAACCATAAATATCTATACCTGATGGATGGATAGGTTAAAAAGGGAAGCATAGGGAGGTTTGATATCCCTAAACAGATGTGTGATGAGCCTTACTGAGCCCATATCACATACCTCCATGAACACTGCTACTTCCTGAGCCAGGATCTGCCTGGAAAAACAAGAGGGAAACAAGGTAGAAAGTTCAGAGGTGAGCTTGCAATGGCCATAAACAAGTGATCTTTGTTTGTAAATGTAGGTGTGTTTCAGAGAGAAAGAGGTTACCAAGTTTTGCACCTTGCTGTAAATTTTTACAGATTTCTCTTTCTAGGTCCCTGTTCTTTGCACAGATGCAGCCTGGCTTTATATAAGTCTTGTAAAATGAGGTCTCTCCTCATTAATTTTTCACTTGCAATCCCCATCCATTTATTTTCCTATGCCTCCTGATTCTTCTGCTTGGATGTTTTCCTTCTGCTTATTTCTGAAAGTGGTATCTAGACATGAAAAGTAAAAACAGAACTGTTGAGCTAATTAGCAGCTGCTTTAAGCTGTTGTTTACCCTACACAGGAACACATCCTGAATCAATGCCAATTTGGATCACAAAAATGTTGCTAGAGAGAGCCAGGTCAAAGCCTTGAAAGCCCATAAGAGTCCCTTTTCAAACTCACAATTTTGCTGCAGACAAGCCCTCTGAGAGACAGTTCCCAGCTCCATAGGTTCCTGCCTGCAGAGAAATTGTTAGAAACACATTTCTCACCAATTCCATGTAAGTGGGAGCACCTTGTGAACACTCACAAGTCAATGTGAACACTCATGAGTCAATGTAGCATCTTTGTTATTTCAAAACAGGGAGAAAAGAAATAAGCAAATGCTTAAGAAAAAAAAAAACATAAAGAAAAATATGTGAAGAAATTAAAGGATGTTTACTCTTTTCATCCTTCACTCTGTCATCAAGCTCTAATATTAGCTGTTAGAGTTCCAGCTATGAGAAAGGAGATGAAAGAATATATGCTTGTTCTGATTAAGGATCCATACTGTCAGAATTACTCTGTCCTGGGTTCACAAGCATATACATAGATACATATGTTTCTGTTTTGTATGCAGCACCTTCGTTGCACTGAATGTGTGGGCTTTCAACTAGTCTTCCTGAATGTGAAGGAGTGTTACAAAGATGAAGCACTCTTCAGATGAGCTGTACTCCATTTCAGCACAGGCAGGAAAACAAGGAATTGGCTACATCTTCAGTGAATGCAATTCAGGCTAAAAGTTGTGAAGAATTCTTTTTTTCTGGATCAGTCTATGACTATTTTTGCTCATGCAAATATAGGAATTTGCTCTGATTGCCATGAAAACAACATGGAAAGATTTGCATCAACTTTATGAACTAGTTTAGTTCTGAACTACAGCATAACTGCTGAAAAGTATAATTTGAGCTTGCTTGCAGTTCTTAACAAACCTACAACGATTTGAGACAAGGAAAGGGAAAAAAAGCTTAACAAAATGAGAGGAGGGTGTCTGGTTGAAGCCACTGCATCAACATAATGAGCTCTCATTTGTTCATCAGGCTGAGGTATGACAGTGTCACCTAGCAACTTTTGAAGGACATTCCGACTTGACAGTGCTGAACTCTATAGAAAAGCCTATAAATACATTAATTTACAAATTAATTCTTTTTATGAGTGTCAAAAGCATGGCATTTGACATGAAAAAAAAATTAACATTGTAAAGGATGAAAGGAGCCAAAAAAAATTAGTTTTCATCATGGCAGTTATGTAGTGATGGATTTAAACTGACTAATCATGAAATACTGTGACCCTGGGAAGCAAAGGTGTGCATTTCCATCTCCCTGCTTTGAATATATATATATATATATATATATATACATACCCACCTGCATGTCCCTATGTATATTGTTTTACATAAGTTCCATGATTTTCCAGGTACTTACATTAACAAAGAAGAAATACTTATCTGTTAAGTTTTACCTATACTATTTAATACCTCCTAGTAGGTACAATTCCTTGTCCTTCACCAAGTTCATAACCCACCCTGCCCTGCCAGCCCACCTGGAGATCAAGGCATGAAGAGCCATGATGGTCTGTATTATTGAAATCCATTCATTTTCCACTGAATTTCTTCTGCCAGATTTGCCTGGATGGAGCAGGTAATTCTGTATATATGGAAGAGCTTACAACATCAGCAAATATGATGGATCAGCTATGACAAGAACCACATCAACCTCGCTTCTTTGGTCTATGAATAAAAATCAGGAGAAAGAAGAATTAATAAAAGCTGAATTCAGCCTAATAATTTTTAAAGAGGATTCTTGCGTAGTTCAACATCAGAGAGGCAGAGTGTAGGTCCTCCTCTGCACAGCTGAGAAGACAAAGTGTCCCTTATGGTAACTTTCTAGGTTGGACTTGAATTATTAAAAGCTTTCACAGAAGAAAAAAATCTCGGACAAGGAATTTTCCTAAGAATGTCAGACATGTAACACATCAGTGCATTTGCTAACAATAAGGTAAAGAGAAGTTGCAAATATTCTAGAAAAAGACATGAGTGGGTACGTATTCCATTGCATTATCTAGTTTTTTGTAATATTTTCTCTTTTCCTATATGGCTTCTGGGTGAATTCGTTGGTCCCTACATGTGTTCTTACCATTAAAGTAGCTCGTGGTCTCAGAGTTTACACTTCCAGCTGCTGGTTCATCACCCTCCAGGTCACATAAAGGGACTTCACCAAGGTGGTGGAAAGAGTAGATACTAACGTGATCTGCCTGCAGGCTTGTCTGAACAGGAAAATTAAAAATGGATCTAAGAAGTCTAATAGCACTTTAAATCAAACCTGAAACTGCAAAAGAATAATTAGTTTGAGTGTTTATAAAACAAAACCAACCAAAATTTAACAGCAGTGAGAGTAGAAAAAATATTTTACAGGAATTCGTTAAGAGCTCTACCTCAAAACCTTTCCTTTCTGCTTTCCTCCTCTCTTTTGTGACCCTTGGGCTTAACCTGCACTTAAACTGAGGAGCAGCAGGTTGGATATCTGGCTGCTAGAAAGCAGCACAGTTCCTCTGGGCTCATTGGGACCTGCCATTTTTACCCTGTGTGGGTATAAGTGATACCTTGGCTACCTTATCTTGTTTTGTTTTCTCCCAAGCATATCTCTGATTTGACAAAGACACAAACAACTCCCTCCTACATATTCCTTTCCCCTGGCATGATGCTGGTTAATCAATGGAGAGAGGGAAGGTTAGACAGGGCAGACCACTATGTACCTACACAAGCTTTAACAGAAGCTTTACTTCTGTAAGATTTCATTTCTTGATGCTCTTGGATATCTTATTTGTACATCTAAGGGCCAGGGCAGGTGTCATTGACCATTTTGGCACTAGCCAGTTTCTCTTGTACACATTGATAAACATAGGTCTCAGTCACACTTTTTTTCCCCCATCCTTCCTGAGGGTAAGAAGAAAAGGCTCCCAATTTCCAGGACAAAGTTGCCAGCAGCAGCCAGAAAGTCTGGCTATGAAAGACACAGGACAAACCATAGAATAATGGTGAGGCTTTCTTCTGGGAGGACTTTGATTTTTTTCAACCTCCAAGAAAACTGATGGCAGTTGGATGACCTAAAAGCCTGTCTGGCAGCCAGGTCCAGGCTGCTCAGCTGAGGAGAGAATGGGTAGGAACAAGGAGTTGGTTTTGGTGCCTACTGACCCAAGACAAACAGACATTTTGTTAAACGTTATTATCACAGATAGTCATCTTTCAGTGGCCTAAAATAAAGTTCAGTTTTTGTGATTTCTGCTCCAGCATTCAGATGCTCATGAAGCAGGGCTTATTCTGCTCATGCAGGAATAAGCACATCTGATCCATGCCCCACTCTGCACACCCCAGGAAGCCTCAGTACCAGAAGGAAAAGGAACAAGAAAAAGAGAAGCCAGGCTGAAGAGGTGATTTCTCACAGCAGGAGAATGACATGCCATATTTTGCAGTGTAGTCAGCAGCATGTGGTACTCTGATGTGCCCCAGAGGGCAATCACAGTCAGTGTTGAATGCAATTGGGAGAGCAAGCCCAAGCTCACGGACAGACTCTTTCACAACAAGTTGTCTCTGGCAGAAGATTGAGGAATCACAAAGCAAGCCACTGCCCCCCCATGCCCAGACTCGTTGTGCAGGGGCAACAAGGCTTTGTGCACACTTGTAAATCCACCAGGCTGCCCTATGAATCCTCCCTGCTGCAGGAAGGCCCCAGAGGATCAGACTGTAGGGTAGCAGATAGACTGTGCTCCCAGAGTCACTCAACAAACGTAACTGAGGATACTCATGTATTATAGGCCACAAAGACTGATATCAGATGTATAACAAACATCTGTTACAGCTGATGGTAATTAACTAATTCTGGCATTGCTGCAGTCAGTCAGAACATTTGCTACTCCACATGCTAGGATGAAACCAAACCAGAGAGGCAAGTTACGTTTATCATGACGCTTTCTCTCTCTACCTGTTCAGTCCTCAGCTTTCTTCTAGCCTTGGGCTATTACTCATGAGAGAACGAGCAACTTATTTTGTCTTGAAGTCATTGAACAGTGCAGATTGCAGTGCAAAGAACTGAAAAGCAAAAGCCTTGCTGCCTCAAAACAGAGTACAAAAAAGATGAAGTGATAAGCCCACCCCAAAGATAACTGTTCCTCGCAGGCATTGAGGTTTTCCTGTTATCTTTTCGTCCTTTCTGTAGGCAGGAGCAGCCTGGGACTGAGTAGAGGGCACCAGCACAAAGTGGTTGGCGACAGACAGCAGCAGAGTGCTCCCCTTGAGATCACCAAGAGTACAACATGGGATCCAGCAAAAGAAACAGTGACAAAAACAGTTGATTTGATTTTTTTTTTCCCTGACAAACTAATTAATCACCAAGGGACTCTATCTGTATGGTATTTGATCTGGATTTCCAGAGTTTTCTGTTCTACTCTTTCATCTGCAACAGAAAGTATCTCTGCCTTTTTTTTTTTTTTAACTAAGCTTTCCCATTCTCACCTCACCCTTCTTTCACTGACCCAACAAAATACAATTTTCTACTTTTTTATCATTATATTTCTCCACAGCTACTGGGGAAGAGCAGTGTGAAAGCAAAGCTGTAACTCCAAGGGAAGTCTGGATTTCTTAATCAAAGGGAGATTCTTGTTTCCTAAACAACAGACAAATAGCTTCATTTCAGAGGAAAAGAGTTTGATTTGTTGTATAGATACTTCTCAACCCATAGGCTGATGGGGTGATGTGCTTCAGTTTAATATTTTCTATCACAGTTGTGTCCTATCATCAAACATTTGTATCTCATCTCAATGATAGAAGAAAAGCAGCAAGTGTACAGGGAAAATTCAGCATTGACAAAATGACTGCTGGTGGGTGTGGAAGAAACAGGAACAACCTGACATGCACCTATCTGACTGCACAGTGAGGTACCTCTGAGAGCTGAAGTGCACCAGTCGTGCAGCAGGAAGGGAGACGTCTGGAAGGCAAAGCAAGCCCAACGTACCTTTGTCTCTAGGCATCATGTGTGCAACAGCAACAGAAAATCAGTTTCCATTCTAAATGACTAGAAACTCTCTGTATTAATCAAATCAATGCAAATTATGTAATTTAGATGACTGGCAGCTGTAATGGGCTGTACAAAGATCCTCTGACAGCTTAAGCAGAACTGGGAACGCAATCAATTCTCTGAGCTGAAGAAGCAGCTCACAGAGGTTAAAAGCCCAGATGTGAGACAAAACCCCATTGAGTATCTCTGGACTAATGGGGAGTGGGGAGGGGAACTCTGAGGTGTGGGGTGTTAATGGGTCTTTCCAAAAGAGACCTGCTATTGATGTGCCCCCACTTCTGCTTGCTAAAAGCAGAGCGATACTTGTAGGCATCTAGTGGCTCATATCAATGCACAATCGCTGATAAACTTGGCTGCAGTGGTGGAAAAGACTACTCCCTTCTATTTCAGCTAAATCCATCACCCAAGGTTAAGCATACCTGGTTGGAAGGGTTCTGCCTGCAAGATTATTCACAGTGTGTTTGCTAACACACTGACACTGCGTTTCCATCTGGAATTCCTGATGCCAGGCTGAACTTGTAGTCAGGTACCAAAGCAGCAGAGGAGAGTCACGGGTGAAATTCCCCAGAGAAGGTGCTTCTCCTCATAGCTATTCCTGTGCTTAGGCTTGCTTCTGTTTGATCTGCCTCTGAGCAAAGACACACAGACTGATTTAAGCTGCCAATGATGACAAACAAGGTCATCTTTTGACTTTGACTTGAAATAGGCTATGTACTACTTAGGCTATTTATAACCCATACAGAGGTATTCCTCTGCTTAATCAGTCTACTGCGCAAGTCACACCAGGGAGCAGTCAGGCTTCTACCAGAGGCTGAGCACCTAACCTGGCTCCCATGTCTCTCCACTTTCCCGCCTATGCACCACCATGAGGCAAGGGACAAAAGGGCTTCTGGAAGCACTGCACCTCCCAAGAGGGTTCAGCCATCACGGGGGTTTAACACTAGGACAGATGGAACTGGAGAGGTCTGTTTAAGGCACTGGCAGAAGGTGATGAAGCAAGAGGGAGAGAAGGACTGAATACAACTCCAGCTCAAGAGAAAGATGAATGCAGCCATATGCTGTGAGCAATTCTTTTTGTCCTTACAGAGAAGACTCCCACTGTGTTCTGTGTTAGGTAACTTCTGGGTATCAAAAGCTGTGGGAAAGTAGTATTTGATATCACAGAGAAATTAACTCTTTAGTCACTGTCCTTACCCTGCACCATAAGATGCAGAGATGAAGTCTGTTCCTTGGGCAACTCAGGGGTCTCCTGAAGACAACTTTCATTCAAATCTTGTTGATTCAAGGATCATCCATATGACACTTCTCTCATTCCAACATCCCGATATTGAGTTCATCTGAAGTGTCAGCCTGTATTTTATAGACCCAATCTCTGGTGAAAGGACACCTTCCCAGCTCACACCGCAGCACAGTTTCCCTGGCATTCTGTAATGGAATAAAAAACACTTTAAAAGACAAAAAATTATATTGAGTTTCCTTACTCCAAATTAGATTAGCATTTTAATGTTGTTTAATTAGTTAGTTGAAGGCTTTTTGTACACCAGCTTATAACGTTGGGAAAGTGTATTTTACAACATTGCACATACAAATAATACATTTTGCAACACAGATGTTGCCACTAATTGTAATATTACAACTGAAGAGGAAAACACTGCTTAGCTTTTAATTAAGTTCATTCCAAGCAGGCAGAAAAATAAAAATCTACTTGTCTTTCTAAGTAAATATCATCAGCAATATATTTCTATACCTCAATCTAGTTCAAAGCATTGATTGATAATAAACTAACCATGAGCCAGCAATGTGCCTTCGTAGGCAAGAAGGCCAACGGCATCCTGGGGTGCATCAAGAATAATGTGGCCATCAGGTCAAGGAAGGTTCTTCTCCCTCTCTACTCTGCCCTGGTGAGGCCTCATCTGGAGTCCTGTGTCCAGTTCTGGGCTCCTCAGCTCAAGAGGGCCAGAGAACTGCTGGAGAGAGTCCAGCACAGGGCCACCAAGATGATTAGGGGACTGGAGCATCTTTCATATGAGGAAAGGCTGCGGGAACTGGGGCTGTTTAGTCTGGAGGAGACTAAGCGGGGATCTTATTAACATTTACAAATATCTAAAGGATGGGGCAACCCCTTTTTCTGTTGTAGCTAGCAACAGGACAAGGGGTAATGGGATAAAACTGGAACACAAAAAGTTCCACTTAAATATAAGAAAAAAATATTTCACTGTTGAGGTGAAGGAGCCCTGGCACAGGCTGCACAGAGGGGTTGTGGAGGCTCCTTCAAGACCTGTCTGGACACATTCCTATGTGACCTGACCTAGGTGAACCTGCTTCTGCAGAGGGGTTGGACTAGATCCCTAAAGGTCCCTTCCAACCCTGCCATTCTATGATTTTACGAAAGCAGATCTGCAACTTGCTATGCTTCTGAATTATTTTCATTGTCTGTGGTGAAAAGCCTGTTGATACAGTGGAGGTCACTTGATAATAATGGTTGTATCACAGTGTGGCTCTGACACAGAGCTTTGCCCCAGCCTGTTTCAGTTGATCTCTCAGAAATGCTTTGAGGTAGAGTTGCCTTTGGCCAAAGTGAATGTCTGCCTGTAACCCATCTATATGGCACTTGGCACTGTGGGCCAAGCAGTGAGACCAGCACAGCACAGGCCAGAGAGGGAACTACAGAATGATTTCCCAAACCATGCACACTTGAGGTTTAGCATTACTTGAGCGGCGTGAAAGCAGTAAGCACTGCAGGAAGCAAGCCAAAGGCACTCACTGCCTCTTTACAGCTAGCATCTCTCGACATGCTGCACAACCAGGGAGTTTCTTCCTTTTGTAAAAAAGAAAAGATAAGTTCAAGTGGAATAACCTCTAATACTGGATAATTTACTTTCCCATTCCCATTTTGTGTTTCCAAAGCACAAGATATTGATGTAAATGCCTAATGCCCAAGGAATCAGGTCACATTTGTCACTGTTTACTGATGTACAATTTACATGTACGAGTTTACTTCCAGCAGCAGGGCTACAACACATGTAATGTAAAAGGCTTAGTTCCATGTCAGACTATTGCAAGAGTTATTTATGCCCTGGGACTAGTGGCTGGCAGACAGGCATCATTTTTGGGAGGAGGGTGAGCTAGCTCCCAGGCACTCCTGGCATGTGGTATTCTTATTACCAGAAGCCTTTAAGTTCAAAACAAAGACAGGAAAGCAGGACACACTGCACATGTGGCAGCTCGAATGACCCCTCAGACAAAGAGAATGGGATCTTCCCCCTTTTGTTGTGGCAGTTTAAGCCCCTCAGAAACATCTAGTCCAAATGATGTTGCAGCAGTACAACTCATGGCAGCTTTGCAGACTGAACTTCTGCATGAATGCAATTTGCCCTCACCAGTCAGACAGGCACTGACACTCTCCTCTTTGGGTCAAAACTATTGCAAAGAGGCCTCCTCAACTGCCTGTCTCCTTTGCAATGCAATGGGAAACCAGAAAATACTGAAATTACCTACAACTGCCCTGTTTTAATGGTGAATTTTACAGCTAAACCCTTGTACCACTATTCTTTCTAGACTGATTTTAAAACACACACAAAGCCAAAAAGGCTAAAGCCATTCTGAAAGCCATCTTCAGCTGGTGACAGCCCAATGGGCTCTATGTTCCTGAACATCAGGCACTATGGGCAAGGAAGATACGTGGCTGTTTTAACCAGCTGCCTCTAAAATCTTGGGGGTGGTTGCAATGCTTGGGAACATTCAGCTTGCATTCAGTGCAGCTGAGGTGCATGTGGACATCTGTCCTTCTCTGGTGCCTCTCCTTCCAAGGCACAGGCAGGCGCGTGCCAAGCCTGAGCACCCCGACAATCCTCAGAGCCCTTGCTTTGCCAGTGAGCTCCATCCCAGGGACTGAGGACCCAGCCTTCAGTGCCACTCATCCAGCATCAACTTCTCCTGAATTGCCACACAGCAACCTGCACACAAAATAACTTGCTTACAGACATTTTCATTTTCTTTTTAAGAACTCTGGTAGTATTCAAGGTAGCTCTACTTTTCTCATCATATTAATTTTTCTCTGGTTAAATGAAAGCTGATAAAATAGAAACTGCTGTAAGACCCAGAGAAAATTAGGTTATGCAACCCCTTTTTTATTTATTTAGTATGATATCAAAGTTGTTTCTTATCATTCATCAGGTACATTGTGCTCTGGAATAAATTAAACTGTCTATTCGAAAAGGGAAGCTGCTTTTTCTGCTGCTAATTTTCTCTCTCTTTCTCAATTCTCACTCTATTATTAGGGAAAAAAAAAATAACAAGCTGATCTGAAGCCAGAGGAGCCCTTCTTGCAGCCTGGCACATTCACACCGTGGGATTACCTTGATGATCCAAGTGGTCCATCTATCGGCCTCTGGCTGACACGGCAAGCACCAAAGTCAAAAGTATAATGGTGGTTTTCCTTACATAATTACTTGCTGATGTTGACAAATGGAGTGACAGCTGTGTCCTTTTTAGGGCAAGATTTGTGCAGAAATCAAATTCACGTAAATAATTTCCCTGGGTGGTAATTTTTTCCCCCCTCTCTCCTGTTTTCCCCTCCCCTGCTCTGTGCCAAGCTCCCGGGGAGCAGCCGTGCTGCTGAAGCCACAGATGGGTCCCACTCCCTCAGGTGCCAAATCCCACTCCTGACTCTTGCTGCCACATCTTGAATTGCTTCCACTGTATTTTTTTTTTTTTTTTTTTACAAATTGTGATGTGAAGAGCCAGTAGAGATCTCTACACTCTCAAAACTGAGAGGGAGCGTGGAAAGAGGAATCTGGAGACAGAGGTACCTCTTGGGAAATACAGTGGGGCTGTAGGGTTTGGTGGGTTATGACTCACTCCAGCTTTTGCAGCACTAAGATCCACCAGCAAAGCAGTGCTAAGCAGCATCCAGTCAACTCTGGCTGTCACTTGCAGGTAAAGCTCAGTGCTTCCATGGGGCTCTCATGCAAACATCTAGTAAGTTGAAACAGGTACCAACAAGGAGCAAGGTTTGGACAAGAAGTCACGTCACTGCTCTTCCCTGGAGTGGCAGGGAGGGGGTCTGCACTCCTTGCCCTGCTTTCCCTGAGGAACCACCATACCCCACAGCCAGCAGGGACTAGTGCAGAACACTGTTGGTCCCCTGCCACCAGTGAAAAAGCAGACATGTCAAAAAATAAAACCTAAGAAAATCTATCTCTGTTCCTTAAAGAGTTCAGTCAGAGGGGTAGGTTTTCCAGAAATCACATTGTGTTTCCAGGGATGGCAGAGGCATGAGAGAAGGTGATTTGCTCAAGGTCACCAAACCAACAGTTACTAGTGGTTGCAACCATTACAAATTTAATGTAATGTCCACCTGTTCTGGAGTCATTTTATTGCTCCATTTCACCCAGAGGGCAGCAAGAGCAGCAGTATGAGGACTCAACCACACAAACATCAGAAGCAGCTGAGGTCTCCTTAGGGACACGTTGCTGGGCCATACTGTTCCCTGACCACACCAGGATTTGCTAACACCACAGAGTATGGCAAAGCAGGTAAGTCACAGAGAGACGAGGCAGCAGGGGGTGTGTACAACTACACAGATGAGGTATGGTTTCTTCTCCCTGTGCATTCTGTGAAAGGTTTTACAGCATAAGTAGATCTATCCTATGATATTGCATCATAAACATGTAAGTGATAAAATAACTAATCAGAACCTGACTCAGCAAATAGATGAGCAAATTCCTGAAAGGCACCGAGGTTCAGCTCTTGTGCTAATACTTTAACTATCTGTGTTAATCTCCATTAGACAGAAAAGGCTATACTTATGAAAATTGTCAGCTTTCCATGTTATATGTGCAAGGGTGAGAAGGAAGTCAAGTAAACGTGTGGGTAATACTGCCAAGGGAAAGGACAAAGTATATTAGAACAAAAGTATGACATCAGAGCTCCTGAGTATAACAAGAACCTGTCTGACAGTGCATGCCACGGTGCCATTCCAGAAGCTCTAGAGAGAGCAGGAGGTGCCATGAAGTTCTCATCCATATGCCACCTCCAGCACTATTCCAGCAGTAAGCTAAAGAACAAATAGTGTCTAATGGTGAGAGAGCTGGGGAATGATGAGAAACTAGGGGCAGGGACACAACTGGGACAGAAGGTAGACAGCAAAATAAAGCCATATTGCTAAGGAATGGAGGAATGAGAGAAGACAGATGTTTCTCAGCCCAGGATAAATGATACCAGGAAATTTTATCCAGTATATAGTAATGAAACATTATAGGACAAAAACTTTTTATCTGTGTATCTCTACATGTGCTTTGTTGCATCAATGCAGCTAGAAATGGCACCAACATCTTATTTTCATCTTATTTGCAGTCTGACTTTCTTGTCCTGCTTCTTCTGCTTCACACCTGCTGGCCTGAAAATGGCAGTTCACCAGTTCAGATTTCATCATCAGTTTTAGTAGTTATCACATTTGTGCTTATATAAAGGCTATGAAAGGCTTCAGTTCTGTTTAAATTAAAAATAGAATCAATCATTTTCTTTCTTTTTTTTAGATTTTTTTTTCTTTTTTACAAATGACAACAGAACTGTGAACACAGGTAGAAAAATAATTGATGCATTCTAAGAAACTATCAGGTGTGAAAAATGTTGAAGGCTCAACAACCCTATTAACGCTATGAGAAGGTGTTAGACAGCAGATTTATGTAGCAGCACCAATACAGAATAAGATATATAGGCCAGAAATTAAGGCAACAAAATTCTTTTCAACTTATCCCATGAGGTTTTTTTCCCCTCTAGAGGCTGTGCTGCAACATGTGCTCTGAAACTCAGCAACTGATAGGGAGAGGAGAGGCAGGTGCACCTAGTCAGAGACTCTCATCAGCAGTAAAGTACCTCCTGGGCATTTCCACAGGGTTTTCAGGAGCATAGCCACAGGTGACAATAAAAGGGAAGAGATGTTTTTTCTCTCTTTCTCCAGGTTTTTGCTATTAGATCATTTGCCCAAGAAGTAGATGAGATATAGCTTTCAATTGTTTCCCTACTTAAGGAGTTTCTTCTCTCCTGCCCATGAGCTACTCTAGGTGCTCACAAAAGCAAAAGGACAGTCGTTACCCTTTTCCTCCGTTACTAGCCATGTACATGGTTGGCCAGGTCCATGCCTTCTCTTTCCATCACCCCACAGATGAGTGGGTTCCTATAGCTGTGTTCCACTGTGAATCTGGTCACGAATACTCCCCAGAAAGTCAGATCCTATCTGCTTTCCAACATTTTTAACCAGGCTTAAAAAGCCAAAGGCATTTTTCAAAGACTATTTGTACTGACTTTGGTGTCTCAGGAGGAGTTAGTTTCAATTAGTTAGTTTCTCTTTCCCTCTCTCAATCTCTCAACACTGTCCATTATCCTAAACTGCATAGTATCCTGCCCTGATTAGGTTCAGGAAAAAGACCTTTCTCCATTCATCTGTGGATAAGCCCACTGAGGAGTATCTGCTGTTTGTCTATAGAAGAAGCACCGCGACAGAAAAAGAAATTTTTCTATAATAGCCTGATTTTCTTGTCTTTTACTAAAAACCAAAACAGAAACCCTGAAATGCACCTATTTCCCATCAGAGCTGGAAATGTTCTGACATCCTGCAATATTGCCTTTGCATTCCACTCTTTTGATGGCATTTCAGAAGTTTAAAATTAAAACACAGCTTTCAAAATGTAGACTTTTCTTGATTAGAAAAACTTGTTGAAACTGTAATGGAAAGATCAGAACAACTTCATTAGTCTTCATTAAATGAAATAAATGTTATTTCTATTCCCTTCACATACAATCATCTATTACAACTATTAATATTGCAGAGACGTTTCTTTTGTCCCAGAATTTAATGTATAAAGCTGCAAACATCTTTGCATGAAAAACAACTTATGATCACCAGGATGACGTGCAGTTCATCTTTTTTACGTTCATTAATTTTCTGTAAATAGAGAGCAGTCGCTTTGCATTGTTTGCACTAATGGAAAGCTCAGAGCAGTTTACCCTGTTACCACTTATCATTTATTTGGGTGATAATTTTAAAAAGCTTTTAAATTAAAATGGTAAAGATGGTTAGGGGGAAAGATACAGCCTTTCAGAATGTTTCAAGTATGATAGATTATCCTAGCAAAAAGAAAAGATAGCTCTCATTTGAGAGCTGTGCCAGGGTTGGCTGCACATCTCAAGCAATTTTTCAAGCCCCCCAACCTCGTGTTAGGCATCTTGCCCAAAGCCATTTTGGAGCATAATTGCACCAGCCTCCTGTTTGTCTCCCCTGCTAGGGGCTCAGCTCCATCCAGCTGGTCCCTGGGGCACCTGACAACACATAGGGCTTTACCAGTGTGTCTGGGCTGTGGCAAGCAACCCACTACGCTCTACTCTGTCCCACAGCTTGGAGTGCACCAGCCACCACCTGTGGGGGGCTGATGACACCTCTACCTGGACCACCAATAGCCCTTGGCCTCACCAGGTCCCTGGCAACCACACAGAGCAGGAGTCACAGCACTAGGAGCTGGCACAGTGTATAGCACCTGGCATATTAGGTCCCATATTTCACCCTCTGTGCCCTGTCTGGTGTGCACACTCTTACCATGAAAAATGTTTGTTTGTGATGGGGCGTTGTAACCAAAGTACTTGATGAAAGGATATGGAGGCCTAGTCCCTTGGCTTCCAATCGTAGATTTAACATCATTTTTTTCCCCTAGATTTAATAATTATGAAACAACTAATAACACTTTTGAAACTCTAGTCACCTTCTCATTGCTTCTCAGAGCCCTCCATCCCCTGAACCATCACAGCAGTATGGCCGGTCCAGGCTCCCCACACCACCCTGAGAGACACTGCTGGTAGGGGCTGCAGCAAGGAGTGGCACCCAGAAATCTTGGCTTTCACTCCAAGATCTTCAAAGGTGACAAATCTCTTCACAGTGAGCAGTGCTTTGGAGTAAAGTCAGGCTGGAGAAAGTAAATGACTGTCTCTGGTAGCTGAATAATGATGGCTCGTTTTAAGGCAGGAGGTGTGCCAAGCCCTTCTGCCCCCAGCAGCACGCCAGGTATTCTCTCTTGCTGCTGTGGGCATAGCATGGAGCTGAGGGAGCTCAGCTGTTGTACCGAAAATACATTTATTCTGTCAGCTTTTCGAGCTCTGCTTACCAAGCCCTCCCACGTCTGTACACTATTTGCATCTAATGTCCCAATGCCCATGGGAGCTTCTCAGCCACACAGTGTAAGAGCAGCAGTGACACTGGCTGTGTGAGTACTCCTCTGGGAAACTGCTCCTCAGCTGAAGGTTTATAGATATTTAATTAAAAAAAAATACCTGCTATATTTCTGGCAGTAATTATTAGATTGTGTTGCTGTCTGGATCTGCCCATCATTATCAGTCCAGGTACTTTTTGAAGAGAGAAGCTTGCTTAAAACAAGGGAAGCAGAAATGACATGAGTATCTTCACCACATAGCAAGGAAAGTGAGAGTGTTTTGCCATGGGCAGGAGCAAAGTCATTAATCTATATGTTGATCTAACCTCTATTAGAAATACTTTGTTTGTTTGGAGCTCTGTGTGACAGCTAGGATCTCCCTCTGTTCCTACAAGGATTTCAATTGCCTGTGAGAGAAATTTGGGGTGAGTAGTAAAACCTGGGCAGCTCTGGGGAATTATTTAATTTCCTCTTACTAATCTAGTTAGGGACTGAGACAAGAAGGATGAGGAAATGCAGGAGAAACTAGAATGGTTGCCCATAGAGACAGCTCATCTTATCTGCTGGCTATGGAGGGAGCCTAAAAGACTGGCTGTCTAAATGAGACACAGAATTTGTGGGTCTAAAAAGATATAAAATAAAAAGCCAACAATATTCAATTTTTCCCCATTGATTTGTCACTCCAAACCCTTCTCATGGACATACATCAGAAGTCAAGCTGTGTGTGTTAGCACATCTCTGCTGCTAAAAGCAAATCAGATGGCTCCAGTCAAGATGCAGAAGTGAACACCTTAACCCTGCCAGTCAGACTTGCAGCCTTCTCACCTGAGGCTGACAGTACAGGACTGCAATGTGTTGTTAGCAACCATGCAAAGGAAAGCAGGTCCAAAACATTATCATATTTAACTTTCTTATGCTTCACTCAATATACTTTACAATATACTTTACATATTCATTTTTCCAAGCCTTTCCTGCCCATTAACTAGGACACCTTGATCTTATGGTCAGCTGGATCCTCCATCTAAATTCACGTCAGCTATCCATCATCCATCATTCATTATCTTATTACCATGCTTATAGTATTACTGCAGTTTAGCTTGGCAATTACTTACTAAGAAAAAAATAAAAATTCCAGCAGACAACTCAAACAAGTCTCATTTAACAAAATATCTTTTGTTTTCCATTTTCCCCTGCTAATACATTCAAGATTGATGTAATTTCCTCTGGGTAATAGGCTTGCTTTGACTAAGCTTCTCAGGTCTCTATTTGCCTGCTTGTGTTTTTGCAAAATTTAATAATAAACATTGAAAAAAAAAAAAACCTGTCAGTAGTGTGTTCCCTTGTCAGCTCTAGATGCTGGGAGAAGAGATAGGTTCTCACTAATCTGAAACAACTAACACCAAACACCATGCAGTCAGCTGAGGAAAATCCTTTATACTTCTGTTAGCTTCCAAAATCATGAGCCATTCCAGCATATGGATGCTGAGAATGCTTCCATGCATTATGTAGCCAGTGAGGCATTGGTATAAACTATAAACCTAGTGCAAATTTAATATACAGTCATTATGCAAACAAGTATTCTGTGAGCTGGGCAAACAGAGGGGTTTGTCGCCATCCCCCATTTTTTCACCAGGACTGCCCTCAGACTGAGAGCAGGTCAGAATTTACTATTCAACATTTCTAAATCCAACCCCTTTCACTCCTTGCTTCAGCAGATTTAATGATGTACTTTCATAGAAAAAATGCAGAAACTTCCCAGAGTTAAGACAATATGAAAGAGCTGAATATTATTTGGTATCTGTTGTAAATTGAGTTCATCATAAAGCACTTAGGAGTGGGTTTTGCTTGCAGTATTAGATTTGGGGAATGGCATATGGCATATCAAGTGATTAAGGCTCTAAACTGTACATTTAAGAGCTGCTCATAATGAAGTTCTTGAGAATTTTGCAATTAAGGGGAGAATTGGGTCTTTCATAATCAATTTAAGTAGAATATATCATGCAGCATGATAATCTCCACAGCAAACAAGCGGTCCAGGTGTTTGCATCCCCTCAGAGCACAGGTCTCTGAAACACAAAAGGCCCCTTTCTCCTGTCCATGCAGGCAGTGCTGGGGCACAACGAGGTGTCTGCATGGACAGCCCAAACACCCCGAATGCAGCAGCGAGCTCTCTCCAGTGCCCACCTTCCACAGCCTGACAGCTACTCAGCACGACTGGTTGCTTTACATCAGCGTTTGTCATTCTGGTTTTTGTGTGCTTTTCAAACTCCTGTGTGCAGGCCTTCATCCCGGGAGCCCCGCTTTCACACAGTCCTGTCCCTCTCTCTTTCTCTTCACAGGCAACTTATAACTTCCTGAAAACAAGGAATTTTAATGAGAGTGCTGATTCAGCCTGAACTTTGCTGTACCAGCACAGAGTGCTTTGAAAGAATAAAAGAAAAGGACTTTACAAACTCCAGCTCTGTGTGCCTGAGGATTTTCTCTAGGGAGCAACCTGGCAAGTTATCTGACAATACCCATCCAGAGAAGCTTTCGGTTTGCCTGTGTGCTGTGCATGCCAATGAGGTCTGGAATAAACAATCCATGCAGCAAAGAGGTGTATTATTTATGCATCGTCACATCCATCTATACAGAAAATTGGTCCTAAATTAAAAAAGCAGGTATCAGTATTGCCTATGTGCTGGCTCCCAGGGACAAGCTTGAGGGAAGAAGGCAAAATTTCAGTAATAAGGGCTCTTTTCCTCCTATCGATGTAAACAAACAACCTGTACCACTGGAGCAGTGTTTATGCTAGCAAATACCCTGAGGTGTTTCACAGAAATCAATCTGCAGAGAAAAACTGCCTAAGATAATAAAAATTCAGCAACTCCCCAGCTGAAGCCCAGGTCTTGCTGCATGTTTGGGGCTGGAGGTGGAGGGTGAGGAGATCAATGGGTCAACTCGTTTAATTTTTTTGGAGCACGGCTCATGAAACTATATGCTCTGAACCCTGAATACCACACTGGTACAGCTTGGTTCGATCAAATTCAAGGACAGGAGAAATTGCAGGAGGAAAAGCAAGTGGAATTGGCTGTGAGCTGCAGGAATACGTGTTTAGAGAAAACTTCTGCAGTGAAGGGAAGTGGGAAGTGACCACTTGTACTGAAACCAAATGACTTGGCAGGTAATTTTCCACCCTCCTCCTGTGGTTGTTCATTCTTGTTGCAGTGCAGCCAGGTTAGGGTATGGCAGCCTGGAAAGAAATGTCATCCTGGCTGTGTCACCTCAAGGAGCTCCATGCCCTGCAGTGACCTTGATATAGAGGTCAGAATTACTGTTTCACTGTACAACCAACCAGGGTAAAACCTTGTTTCACTGTAAAAACAGGCAGTGACTAAAACAAGGGATTGTATGTGATGATGGTAATTTGCATGGCTATTCCACACCTCAGCCAGTGAATCTAATAAGAGCAAGTAAAGGATTCAAATAGGCTTAATTTTAATACACAGAAAAACCTATGCTTTGCTCTAATTTTCACCTAAAGCTCCCAATGTCAAACAGCAGTGAAGCACTGTCCTCACTCACACCATCTCCTTTTGTGCTTCCCTGCCTTCTGAGCACACAGGGTTACAAACACACCAGCTCCTGGGGTGCAAGACCAGGCTCCAATTATTCTGTTGCTCAAACGCAAATCTCTGTATTTTCCCTTAGCTGATTTTAACTTTCCTTGCTGCCTCAAAAATCACCGCAAAGTCAAACCTCCACTGTGCAGAAATATTGGGCAACTCACTAATGGTTGTGAATGATGCTGAGACCTTGAACTGGAGCTGCTATAGGTTGCCCATGCTTCATGATGCTCATGGTGCCAGAAAGAGCCATGAAAATCCTAAAACTCCTATCTCCCTTCTGGAGAGCCAGCTCAGAAGACTGTTCCAACTTTTGCTTAGTCATTCCAGACTTTCTCAGGTGGTTTCTGATCACACACATCCTTATGAGGTTTTCAGTTATGATATGACAAAAAGGCAAGGCTGCTGTTTCCAGCAGTATCAGAAAATCCATGAGAACTCGTGCCCATCAGGATTCTAATTACCAAACCTGGTCAGAAACTAGATACATTTGGGAGGAGGGATAAGGTGTTACATTAAGGAGAAATGATCAAAAGGTGGGGTTTTTTTTCAAACTTGGTTTTTGTACCTGTTATGAATGAATATTGAAGTTGGCTTTTGTTCTATTGATTGAAAAAGGGAATGATGGGTGAAACTTATAGTGGAAAGGACGTGAGATTTTTACAGAGATGCTGAGATATGATTGATTCATATCACTGAGATTTAGAGGCTAAAGAAAATCCATACAAAGGAGAGGGAGGGTTTTTCAGATCTCAGACACCATCAAGGCCACAGCTGCTTTTTTGAACATGAAAAACCTAACACATTGTAAGGAGCCTTCAGATTTCAGCATGTTTAGCTGAACTATACTTGGTATAGATTTCAAGTTTCCCTTCACAGTGTATGCCCCTCATTTACTCATCCTGTAACTTAAGCAAGAAGCAAGGAGACTCAACTGACAATCCTGCCACTCATTGCTCTTTGTAACATCTTCTATTCATTTACAGAATCATAGAATGGTAGGGGATGGAAGGGACCTCTAGAGATGATCCAGCTCAACCTCCTGCTAAAGCAGGTTCCCCTCCATCAAGTCACACAGGAATGTGTCCAGGTGGGTTTGGAAACCTCCAGAGAAGAAAACTCCACACCCTCCCTGGGCAGCCTGTGCCAAGGCCTCAGGCACTCAGAGAAAAGTATCTCAACCTCAGAGGAAAGAAGTTTGTCCTCTTGTTCAATGGGAACTTTCTGTGTTCCAGATTTTGCCTGTTACCCCTTGTCCTGTCTCTGAGCACTACAGAAAAAGAGACTCACCCTATGCTCTTGTCATGTGCTCTTTAGTTATTTGTAAGTGCTGATGAGGTTCCCCCGCAGACTTCTCTTCTCAAGGCTAAATAGTCCCAGGTCACACAGCCTTTCCTCACCAGAGAGATGCTCTAGTCCCCTGATCATCTTGGTAGCCCTGCAATGGACTCTCTCCAGCAGTTCTCTGTCAGTCTTGAACTGAGGAGCCCAGAACTGGACACAGTACTCCAGATATGACCTTAGCAGGGCAGAGAATGAAAGAAAATAAATTTTTAATAGTCAGGAAAATCTAGAAAACACAGTCCCTGCAGTTACACAGTCCTGGCCTTTAGGCCAAGTTTGTGCCAATGACTGCACAGTTCCTGGCAAATCCAGCTTAAATTCAAATGTCTCACAGACTTGTAACTTCATTATTTTTCTTTCACTTTTGACCCAGTATTTGTACCAAGAAAACAGTTTTCCTTGGGTAGTCATTTCCCCAGCACCCTGTTAGACTCTTGTACTCATGTACACCACAAACTGGTCCAGCAAAACCCACACTGCAGCACTGCAACTGATTGCAGGCAAAAACAGACTTTAGTTCCCACTACCTGTGGATTTACTATGGCAGGGCTGTGCCACAGCTGCACTTTGATAAGATTTTGCAGCCAGCCAAGTTTTAGGACCAATCTGATGTTCTGCAAGTCTGCTATTTGGCCAGTCTGCCTGCCCTTTCTCGTGTCCTCTGAAGGTATCTGCTAAAACCAGTCCACTTTGGCGAGTAAAAAAGCAAAAATATATCATAAAGCATTTCTCTAGGACTGGATTCATAAACTAATCACAGAGCCCCCAAACAATTCAGAAGCTATTTGTATCTAAAATGCAGTAATTAAACTCAATTTAAAGGACAGTGCAATTCTTGGACAGGTGAGATTAGCTGATGTGTCTTGCTCTAGCTATTAGGCTGTAACATGAAACTATACCCAAGCTGAGCTGAGCAATGGCATTTCTGTTTGCAGGCATCATTTCTGGTGCTGACCCCTGAGCTTACCTTGCAAAAGCAGCTCCCTCCAGATGATTTCTAGCTTTCTTACTGCTCAGCTTTTAAACTACATCCCTCAACATCAATTAAAAAGTGTTGCTAAATGAGGGTGCTAAAGCTAAGTAGTCTAGCAAACACTTGAGAATATGTTGATTTCCTTAAGTCTCTAATAATAAATTTAAAACCTGAGACAGTTTCATCCTTTCCAGCACATGTAGACTGTATTTCTTTTATCATTACCTTGGTTAAGATACAAGGCAGATGATATTCAATTTGGTTGATAAAGAAACAAAAAGGGTTTGTTTTTCTGTTGCTGGCAGTCTGGCAATCACTACAGCCCCATGGGAAGGGCATTCCTCTTCCCATATCTCTGGAGAATTGCCCATGACATGAAGCCACTGGCAGCCTCTGCTCTCCCACTGCCAGCACTGCAGGAGCCTTCAGGGGGAATATGGTCCTTTCACAGGTAGATAGCACACACCTGAGAAGGAATTGCAGCAATTCCCAAAATCTTGCAGAGCATCTGGGGAGGAGCAGCACCCACGCAAGTCCCAGGGGAGCTACTCCTCTCCCTGTGCCCCAGGGACAACCATCAGCCTGCCCACACGCTTGCAGCAATTGTCAGCCTACTCCAGCAGCTCAGGATCTTTCACTCCAACACTTATTTGCAGTATCTACCAGCTCTGACTATTTAAAGCAATCAGAGATTTACATCAGGAGGCCTTAAATATAGAAGTAATTTTGTGTAAACTCTTGCCTTTATTGCAGCAAGCAGAAGGGAGGGAAAAGCCTTTCTTTTTTTAGACTTGGCAGGAAACAAGCAGTTAAATAAGTGAATACTATAAAATGAAAATCTTAAAGTGATTACAAATATGAAAGAGGTGAATACCAAATTGAAACAGCCATTTAATCAAGATAAAGTACAGAAATCCAGCAATTGGCCTCTTTCCATGATACTGTAGGGCTAGGCAGAGGAGGCTCACTATAGCATTACAAATCTCAGTTGCTGACTGATGATACCCCAAACTCTTCCACCTTTTGCAGCTTTTCACATGCAAAATACCTTCCTTTACGGATCACCCTTGAAGTGGCTTCAATTATTCAAAAGCTGAAATAAAGATGAAAAAGTAATTGCATTTTAATTGCTGTAATAATGGCAGGAAGCTCCACTGTGACTTAAATACTGAAAGGCAAAGATTTAGACTAAGATGCTTTTCCTTCAAACCCAACTTTATATTTCATGCTAGTCTTCTCTTTCCCCATAAGCAGCCCCCACCAGTGTATGCCAGGTTCATTCCTAAACTCCCAAGATGGTTTGGTCTGTTAGACAGTGATATCTACAAATTGGAGCTTTTTACCATAAGCAATTTTAAGGTTGAGGGATTTTCTTGTCATGTACCAATACCAGACTTCTCAGCTTGAGATATTTGCTTACCCTGAGCAGCTACAGACCGGGCAATAATGTCTCTTCAGAAATAGGTGACAGCAGTAGGAGGCTGCAATGACGATATCATGAGATGGGGAAATTGTGTTGTTTAACAGGCAGTTCCCACTCTGGCTCTGATGCCTCCTGTCACTGGGAAGCTCAAGTCAGTTTTCCTTGTTATGTGTGATCAGTACAGAAAACCCCAGGATTTTGGAATGGGAAGGGAGGGGAAGGCATTAAAAAGGATTTGGTTTCTCCTTGCTGTACTTTGTGTGCCCGTTATGCTCAAGTGTAGGTGGGAACAACTCCCATCAGCCAGCTGGAGTGGTGGGGAGCAGCCTCACCAAGATGCCTTTCGCAAGGATGCTTCAAGACCTGACCTAGGCTGACATTAACAGCACTTCGGAAATTAGTGTGAAAATCACCACTTGATACCCATGTATCACCTTTGAATGCCTCAGTTGATGGGTTTTCCTTCTGCACGAGGAAGTGTTCTGCTTTTGTTGCCATCTCTGTCACATAGGAGCTTTAATTCCTCACAGCAGCTTCCTACCACAAACCACAGCTCTCTCTCCTGCACTCAGTTCCTCCTGTGACTACACCACCCGACAGTAACAAGTCAGACACAATAAGCTCAGGAAAGGAAAAGATGCGAGTAGAATACAGAGCGAGGCTATTGACTTGGCGTGCCAGACATGGGCTGGAGTCGACTCCAGATGTGAGCTGAACAATAAACAAAAACCTTACACTTTATCACCTTTTAAAGTCTACAGAGGGATGTCCAAACAATTGCTTTCAGTGAATGATTTCCAGCAGTCATTAGCCTCATACAGAGAGAACAACACAAATAAATGCACAGCAAGTCTATTGTGAGCAGAAAGAAGTAATCAAACCCGTTTATAAGAGACAATCTAATGTATGGGGGGGATGCAAACTTCAATCCCTTCCCCTCTCCCTCTTCCTCTTCTTTCTTTCGATGATTATGATGCTCAGTAGAATTCAGTACTAGTCATGGTTATGCAGCATTTTCATTAGTAGTTCAAAGAGAAGCTTTGAGGTTATAAAGATGTGATTGGGATACTTTATTTTTGCTGGAAGAATCGTTAATTCAAATTGCAAATCAAAATGGAAGCAAATTCCTCTATTTATTAACTGATTGTACATTTAAATCAAAGTGAAAATAATCCAGACATTGTCTATGCCTCATCAGACCCCTCCTCTGTGAGTATTAGATTGCTGTAGGTTAGACAGACACACTTCCCACCAGGAACGAAACAACAAGAGAACTGTGAGTCACAATATGGTCTCCCCAGGTATCCAGGAGAATTATGGCCCTAGTGATTCTCTTACCCTGCTGGGCTGAGCTAACCTCTCAGTGAAAAACTGCCATGTGAGGAACAGAAGGCTGCGCTGGGATGAGACAAAGCTTATTGATGCTGAGTTAAAAGCAAGAGCAAGGTAAATATTATAGACATTCTTCAGCCCTGTGTAATGGGAATACCACCATAGTTAAGGCTGCACTGCAATTTGCATTCAAAAGTAGGGAGAAATTACTCTAGTTCACGTTTCAATGAATGAAATTCATCTAATGAATTAGCATATGTTGCTGAGAGACAATTTCCAGTTTCAGAGGAAACAAAATTTTATGCACAAGGCTTTAAAAATGAAATCCTTTCTGTTTTTTGCAGAAGTACCCTCAAATGTTCCTTGTTTGCTTCTCTTCCCTGCATACCACTGGGGAGTCCTGCCCAGGGGAACCCTAAGGTTCCTGTTGCAATATAGAATTTTGTACAGCCTCTTCATTTTTTTTTTTCTCAGTAGGGGCAAAAACAATGAAGCATTTTGTGGGCATGTCACCAGCAATGTGCAATTGCCATGTGGAAGGGGGCTGGCGTGGGACTGGGTGTGCGGGATGAGCCAAAGACCCCGAAGAGAGCGGCAGGCTGCCACATCACAAACGTCATTGTGCTGCTCCCCAGGAAGCCCGGTGCCCCTACAAGGCAGAGATGCTTTATGCATAAAGCATCACATAATGCTATTCATCACTGGCTGTACCTCCACACTCCTCAGCAAGGAGCCAACAAGCACAGCATCTTGGCACCATGGGATGCTGTGAGCTGCTCCACACTGTGAGGACCCACAGCTGGCCTCTCCCTCCTGCCCTGCTGCAGCTTCCCACTCTGCTCCCGGTTTCAATCTCACTATTAATTGGCCACATCAGACCTGAATATAGCACTCAATAGAGCAGAAATAAATGAGGGAGATGGTGCCAATGGCCACGTGATTTTTGAAACCCCAGCCCATGCCTGTGGCCCTATGTCAAATTTAGCACCCCCACAAGACACATTTCTGCCACTGATTTAAAGCTGCTTTGAGCACAGGCAAGATTTCCTCACTCTGCATGCAGCTTAGGCTCTATGGCTGGGCCAGACACCTTCTCTGCTGGGCTGTGAGGGTAAAGGTAAAACTCACCCACATACTATGAGAGCCTCTGAAGTATTTTTCACAACATCCTTAAATGAAAAATCACCTGTAGTAACTGCAACATTTTCAGGGTCGCCTCACAAGGCAGTGTTGGCGTGATCTGGCACACATGCAAAACTGGACTTAAGTCTCCCAAAAACAAGCTGTCTCACAAGGTACTCATGCTTCCTGCTCCTTCTTCAAATACAAATCTAATAAATACCTTATTGTACCATTAAAAATTCAGCACCTATATTGTTTAAGCCATCAAATCTATTATGAACAAAGTGCTAAGATATTTTAAAGTAATGAAGCAAGCTCAGCGTCCAACAGCGAGGCCATTGCCTTATTCTTGGCAAGTGCAGTAGAAGGATGAAATTACATTTGTGACAAGGGACATCACTTGATTTGAATATCAGCTCTATTAAACAGAAAATAGAGGATGCATCAGCTCTACAACACCTCTGATAGCATGCTGAGAGAAGTATTTGGTAGGGTCAGCAGGCAAAACCCGAGCAGAATAATTCTCCTCATTGCTGCCTTCATGCGAAGCTCCAGAAGTAATATGCATTTATGGGGAAATTTAAGTGAATCTATGGAAATTTATTCTGTGAGAATTTTCCTTTCTTCCATGATAGTTGTTTGGGTTTTCTTTTCAGTTTCAGATTATGAAAATGATTATTCGGAGGGGAAAATAGCACTGTACAGATGCCACTGTGCAAACTAACTTTCGGAGGAGGAAAACATTACCATCAGAGAACATGGCAGCTTGAAGTACAAGTGAGCAGACAGGAAAATGTGACAGCAAGAGGATAAAGACAAGTTCTTACGGGGTGAAGCCACCTGCAGAGCTGACGTTGGGTGATTGTGCAGCCACGGCAGAGCTGCTGCTGTGGTCACCAGCGTGTGCGCAGCCTCTACCATTTGCAGAGGACACAGTGGGCTCTAGCAGGTTGACCACAGAGGATATGAAGTCAGTCCCAGTTTTCCCTTGGCTAAAACTTCCTTGAGACTATACAAAGCCTACTCTGTTGAAGGAGATTTCAAAGGGCTTGTATTTTATACCGATACTGCCTAAATTCAGCTCAACCATCTTAAGAGAAGTTTATGTCTCTCTCTTAGAGCCCTCTTCACCTCATCAGGTTTCCACTTCTAAGGCAGAGACTCTTCAAAACACTGTTCCAAGTTCAGCCTCTGCTAGTGACCCTGCTCTACAGCTCACACACCAGCCCGAGGCTGTATTATAGCCAGTCCACAGACAATTTCAGGAAGGTGCAAGTGAAAACACTTTTACAGAAAGCATCATCAAACTGCCAGTGGCCCCATTAGGTAGAGGGCACCTCGGTCCCCAGATGCCCAGGGAGCAGTGCATGGGCCATTGCAATCCCAGAGCTGTGTGGGACACTGCAGCAGGATGAGCATCGTTGCCCTGGCAAATGAAAAGGCAGAGAGCAGGGAGGTTAATTAGTTCACATTTTTAATTAATTTGCCATTCCTAATAGATGCCACAGATATGGTCCTGAAGTCTTGCTTATCTGACAGGGTAAATTTATTACTTGCCAAGCAGGCAGCATATGCCTTCCCAACCAGCCATGCTCACATGTGCATAGAGTTCCCATGAGCTGTGTCTAACTGAGAGAAGGCATTTTGGTCTCCAAGGCAGATATGTGTGTGTGTGTGTCTGTATGTGTGTGTCTATGTGTGTGTGTGTGTGTCTGTTGCTGGAAACTGTTGTCTTTGAGTCTGCCTCCTTTTCTTCCCTTCATCCCCTCTTTTGCAAAGGAGGGAAGGAGTTGGTCACTAACTGCAGTGAGATTTTACTTCAGCTGAACTGCTGGGGGGACAGGACTGAGTTCCAGGTTCCCCTGGGGTCCTGCCAGCATCCCTTCCCACAGGCTGCCAACGCCAGTGCTGCTTCTGCCACAGACCGCAGCTCCATTCTTTCTGCCCTGATTGCCATCCTCTCAAAGCACAGGCATTTGTTTAGTTTGAAGCACAAGAGACATCTCACTGAAAACAGAGAGATGCCCTTGGATTTGAAATTAATCCTTTGGACAAATGTCTGCAGAAGCAGGTTTCTGCTCCACAGTCAGCACAGTCGAAGGAGGCAGGCTCTGATACCCTTTAAGCTGTCATGCTTCCCCCTTAGAGTTGTACTTTTACAAGAGCAGAATTTAGCCTCAGAAATTAGCAGCTCACCATGCTGAAATACTGAGGTATGAAATGCTGAGGTATTATGGTTGTTTACAGGTAAGCCAGCAGTTCCCTAGATCTGTACTTTAGCACAGCTGGCCCTTTCACATCCCCGAGACAGGTTAGAAATCCGACATGGAGTGAAGAATGGTATTTCTGTTTCTGCCCTCCTGCACGAAGGGAAAGGGAGGAGAAAGAAGAGGTGTGGAAATCAGATTTGAATGATTCCAACAATAATTAATAGCAAATCTGGGCAGCACACACGGAGAGCTCTGTGGCATCCATGCAGAGGAGCTTGTTTGAGCCAGAAAGCTGTCCTCCAAGACTGTTGAATCGCCTGGGAGTATTGATGTGATTAACAATGATTTGATTTGGAAATCAATGCAGAGGAGATTGTTTGCTTGCTTTGTCCAATCTAGTCTGTGAAATACTGGCTTCAACACAGGGAGAAATTCAGCTGAAGCAGGAATGGGGTTTAGAGGAGGGGTGGAGTGGGGTGTGTTTCTATTTTATCAGACATCCGTCTGGATTTGAGCTGGTGAAAACTTGAGCATTCAATCAAATGTCTCATGTGTGTCTGTAATAATCCAAACAAAGAAGCAGCTGACAGCTCATGATCATTTAAAGATAAGGCAATTTCTATTTAGCCATCTTGTAACTGCATTTTCTGTACCTACGTGCAAGGCTTCCTAATTGTTCTGTGGGTCTTGTTGCAGTTTGGCTGCAAAAGAAACTCTGTGAATTTACAGGAAACCCAACACAAACATTAAGTCTTTAAGAGGAATATTAAGAAGCCATTCTCCTGGGTTGCAGAGGGAAGAGGCTGCATATGCACAGCTATTAAAAGTTGCCAGGTGTAAGTTGCTGGGCTAGTCTAACCCTAGGAGGAATGATAATTCATCACAGAGAATTTGTGTTAGAAAGGAGAGAAGTATTTTTTAAACTTTAGTCACATTCTTCCACTTTAGCTCTAGGGAACTGCTTCTGCCAGTAACTACTGGGAGCACTGCAAGAACCCTGGCTGAACATTTTGTCATGTGGGCTGGAAAGTAATCTAGGAAGTAATTTATATATGATCCCTACTAACATTAATATGTTTTCTGAAGTATGTGAAAAGCTTAGTGATGAAACCCCAGGCCTCATCTGAGGGTCTCACTCTGCCACATTAATTTTGCTGAGTAGCCACTTGATCCACAGAAACCACTACAAAAATCAACACAAGGAAAAGCAGTAAATGATAGGCCAGAGCTGAAAGCTTGCCATCTTAGTATTACCCTCGGGAAATTTATCCTGCTTAAAATCAGCAGCTTTGTCAGTTATTATGTAATTATTTCATCACTCACTAAGGGAAATTGAGGCTTTGTCCCCTCCCTCCATTAAACAGGTTACTAAGAATCCCATGAAATGCTTCATCACTCCACTTAGTTACTTTGGAGCTGCAAGACTCTCCTTCACAATTTCCAAGGCAGCACAACTCTCTGAGTACAAGTGGAGGTGTTGGAGGCTGTTTGCTCTGCTTCTGGAGGCTGCATGAGTTCTGCTGGGCAGATAGCTAGCTGGGAATTGGCTTTCTCAACAGGGCAGAAAGAAGCAGGACTGCCTATATGTCTTTCTGGAGTCACTGCTAGCTTGGTGTCCTCTGCTGAGATTGCTCGCAGACCTCTCTGGTTAAACTGTATCCCCTTGTCCTTGCCATCCTTAGGACCAGCTTCTCCATAGTAGCTCCTTAAAGACTAGTATTCTCCTTATCCTACTAAGCAGAACACTTTAAGGAGAACATAGCATTCTCCTTAAAGACTAGACCTTCAATCTCCTTAGAAAGTCCTCACCTTTCTCACCCAGCTCTTGACCTGCTAGGAACAAAGTACCTCCTTTTGACACAGGAAGCCACGTCTGCAGCCTTACCACAAGTTCAGCATGTCCATGTAAGCCTGGATTCCTTTGACAAAAAGGTCTCACCAGCTGAAGATATCTGGGTGTCTTTAAGCAGTGGGACTGCTGCAACTCTGCTCTGTGTCAGGACACAATTCTCCTTTGAACAGCTCAGGAAAGTTGAAATAACTACAGACCAAACGAGATGCCAAAATATCAGATTATAGAAGATGCTCTGCTGCTTAAAACAGATTAACACATTTTCCACACAAAAGCATTGAATGGAAACATTTGGTTACTCTATATTTGGACTTTGGGCAACACCAGCATAATCCAAAGAAAAGCAGGAGACCAATCTCACAGTGGCGAATGTCACCAGCAGTAGGGCTGAGCCCAGAATACAACAGTTAGTAAGTTAAAATGATTGCAGCAGTTTGGGCTGTGATCGCCTCAGACCTTAGAGGTTTTTCCTCTAAACTTTTTTTTTCTGCAACTAAATTCTTCACACAGCAGACAATTTTAGCAGTGATTCAATTCACTGCAGTCTCCTCCGTGAGTCATTACTGAAGCAACTCTTAAACAAAGGTTAAGCATTTTAAACAAAATGGCTCTACCTTTCAAGATGGGATGCAAACTCCAATTGGTCACAACTAGATGTTCAAACAAAAGGGACTTCAATTCTCACAGGTGAGATCCATCTGTATTCACTAATGCAGCTGTTTTCAGCAATTCATTGCTATCCTTCAGCCTCTTTGTGCACCTGTTCAGTGAAGCTCTTTATCTCTTTGCCATATATTTGTTGTTTGTTTTTTTTTCACATAGAAGAGACCTCAATTATTTGAACAGCAGTCACAGCCTTTCAGATCCAAAAAATACCTCTAACATTTCTGTTATTAACTAATTGGAGTAGTTCTGCAGTACTGTCAGGAGAGGAGACTATTCTGTCTCCTGCATGTGGAGAAAGAGCATTTTTGGTGCTTCTGTGCACTGTGGAAAGGCAGCTCTACCCACGTGTGAATTGTTTCTATTTCTGTAGCATGTTCTCCTAGCAAGCCACCTGAAGAGCTGTCTCTTTCTCTTTTATTTCATCAGTGTGGATGGAGAGTGGCAGACAGTACCAGCTCTCTCAGCACTCCATACCCCATGGTGATAGGTCTTTCAGCCTGTGTCCAGTCTGAGACAGCTAAAGCTTTCTTTTGTGGCAACACAGCCCCTGAAGAGCTGCACCCAAAGAGATGCTCTGCACTGGGTCTGCACTACAGACAGCCCTGGAGGCACTTGGCTCTGCAGCTCAGTATTAACCTCAGTAGCTATCTAAGCTTTTACACAGGCCCAGCTCTACCTAATTCCAACACCTTTAAAAGCTAATACCACCACTACCTGTAAAGCAATAGCTGAGCCATATCCAAACTTGGGGTGTGTGTGAGATAAACACTACACAGGCTCTTGGCTTCCCTATTAAGGTGTTTGCCCTGTTGTTCTTACCGACATCAGTGCTGCTGACAAAAAGCAAGCAATGCATTTTAATAAATCTGGAGAGCTTTGAGTTGTGTTTGGCTTCCCAAGTAGCTCTGCAGGCAGCTTGACAAAAGGGAGCTTCATGCTGCTGCAGAACCTGCTTCTTCAGGGAAGGGAGAAGGAGATGAAGCAAATGTTTCTGAGGTTCAGATGAGCAATCTTCTGTGCAAACAGACAACCCCTGAAGCAAAGGCAACTGCAGAGCTATTTTGATTAAACAAGCCCAGGATCACTGAATTTCTTATTCTGCAGAGTCCAGGAAAGGAGTGGGACTAATTCCCAGGGCCAGCCAGAGAAAGTAATGGTTTAGAGAACACCTCCTTGTTCCAATACCTCCTGTAAATTCTTTGCTAAAACTAATATGCTGAAAGCAAAGCACCTTTTCTTTCACAGTTTCTACCTGTAGAATTAACTGATGAAGGTTCATTGTCTGTCCCCCCCCCACCACCACCACCCCGAAATGCTCTTAGCAACCTATCTCATAAGATGCCCACGCTCTAGCTTGTACTCTTTTCCCTTCCCCTTTTCAAACCAAGTTCCCTTTTTTTTGCAGGGGTGGGAGATGGGGAACAAGAGCACATAACCAGGGACCTCAATACAGGGCTCGCTTTCGGCGCCCCGCTTTGCCAGGAGTGCGGGGCTGGAGCCGCACTCCCCCCGCCCCGCGCTGTGCTCGGTCTTTGCTGTTACGTTTCTGCCCTCTAATGGGTAAAACTCGGCTTCGCAACTTTTCTTGCAATTCAGAGGAGGAGGAACAGTCTCGGAATGTCCTCCCTTCCGGGCTTCTGTGCCTCCGCAGCAGCAGAGTTGGATGGCAGGAGACAGCTCTTAGGAGGCTCCTCGAAATATTTGTTCTGCTCGTATAAATATGCAGGTTTTCAGAGGCTAAGCCAGTGCTGAGGAGTTGGCGTCAGAGAACCAGGCTTTATCACAAGATTGCTTTGATCTCGAAAGGGGTTTATAAGAGATGGATTTATTACAGCAGAAGTATAGAGCACTTTTGTTGTTGTTGTTGTTGTTTTCTGAGGATGTGAGCTGCAAGATTAAGGGGAAAGAGAAAAATCCCTGAAGGAAAGTAAAACCAAACAGCAGAAATATGAGGCCAGAGCTTGCCATGTGTTTAGCTCGGATGGAGAAATGAAACTTTAAATGCTTACTCAGAAAACTACAGGGACTCATTTCAAAGTTACAGAACCCCCAGATTTAGCTGGAGAATTCCTACAAAATGATGGAGAGTAGTGGGTCTTAAAACTCTTATTCTGTTAAATTAGAGAAAGGGTAGATATGTTGGAAGCATCGCATTGTACCTGAATAAAAGAGACCACATGGTTGAGAGAACAGGTTTTGTAATGCTCCTGGAACTTTGTACCTTGCCAGGTGCAGCAGGTCAGAGCAAGGCAAGGGGCTACGAGTGCTTAGGAGGGGTAGTGATTTAGTGATTCCTTCAAACAGTTTCTGAAAACAGTTTTCCAAGTTGTAGCTCATGCATTTACTTGGTAAATCCCTTCCAGTTGTGAGCTGTTGTTAGAATTTGTGCGCTGTTGTTAGAATTTGTGCTTGTTTTGAGTAGCAGAGGGGGGAAAAAAAAAATCCTCTTTTTTTTATTCCAGTGGGAAACTAAAAAACAAAACAAACATTGGTGGTTCCTTTTCAAACTGCATTTTTCATTCCATTCTAGTTTTGCAGCTAAAAGCACTGAATTGCTGGAAAGAGTTTGATTGATTTACATCTTCTTGTCACAAAAAGCAACTGAGAAAAAATCCCATGAAAATGAAACCTGAGCAAAGGTAGATCACCAGCTGCAAGTTAACTTATATAGGACACAAATCCTACTAAAGCAAATTACCCCATCATTCCCTGGTTTGGGCCCTCTAGTTGTGTTCACTTTCTCCAACTGCTGAAAGAAGTCAATGTGACTTTAAAACCAACAAACATAACAGAAACACATTACAAGGTATGCTCTAGCTTCTAACACAGCTTCTTGACCGCCTCTATGCAAACTGAAGATAGCAACTTTTAAGTCAGAAAGATTTGGCTCATGGTACAATTGCCTTGGTACAATGTCCTAAAGTAGATGGCTCTAATGCTATTTTAATCCACAGTTTGGCCTTGATCCTGCCGTATCTGCAGCACATGGATGGCAGTGCAGTGATGCCCTGTGTTTTGCACATGGCACCCTTCCAAAACAGGCAGAGAAAAGAGCTTTAATCCTTGGGACTAACCAAGTTATTCTCTGCCAGTGAGAAGAGAGTGGAACCAGTGGAAGAAAGGATGGACATGACTGGATGATGTCTATGCAGCCCTGCACCTCCAGCCTCTTTCGTGCTGCACTGGTTTAGAAAAGACCTCGCCGGTACTCCGTGAAAAGTGGACACACCCCAGCTCTCCTCATTCCTGCCTGTTCACCTCTGTGCCAAAGTCAGGCAGGGCTGGAAAAATCCTTTGACATGGGGTTTTATTGTGATAGTGAAATTTTGCTAAAGCCTAGATCCGGCCCTGAACCCAAGCCCTGCATTTCCTTGATGCCTATTAATGCCTCTCAACACATTGCATGCTCTAGACCAAAAGATTCCTTAAGATCCCACCCAGCCTTATTTTCTTTGACCCTTCTAATTACTTACCAAACCAGAAACTTCCCATTCCACTACAGATATCATTCCAGACCCTTTGGCAGCTTTCCCAATCTCTATTAGAGCTTCACAACCTTGAATAAAGTGTAGTTGGTTTAGTGCAGTCAATGGACTGCAGAGGTTCATCATTTAATTTAATCTCTCTTGCAGAAGTGCAATTCCCCTTCTACAGCCCTGCCTATCTAGTAGGTGTATGTTCTCTGTGTCCTGCTCCTGTCTCATCTGATCACAGCACTAAATGTGGCATATGGATTAGACAATGGATGTCCATTGTGCCAGGAGGGGGGATGGAGACAACGTCATCCAAAATGCAGAATGGGTGTGCTAGAGGGTGTTGAATGATTCACATCCCTTCCATATTTTTTCTTAGATGTATTGTGAGAAATGTGATGGGCTCAACCCTTTTTTTCCTATGGATTAGAATAAAGACTCTTTGAATACTTTGATAACCCCTCCTCAGGTGGCTCATTAGAATCTATTGTGAGGTATTTCCAAAATGAAGGTTTCACTATGTGGGTCAGAAATAATCCTGTTGGTAAGGCAAAAAGTGCCAGTGCTCAGTTACACAAATTTGTGCTAGCTGAGGAATGTACCTGCCCACACCTCAGCAATATTCCTGTGCAAACCAGTAGCTTCAAACCTGCCCAGGCAATAAAAAAACAACCCAATACTGAAGGGGCAGTCAGGCATCTATAGCAGCTGGAGGGCCAAAATCCCTGTCACTAGGAGCAAACTTCCCTGCTGCAATGCTGGGAGCTTCCTAGAAAAAGACTCTTGCTGTTGCAGCTAATTACATAAATCCCTTTGATGCATTTGTGTCAAAACCATTGATCAAGAAACAGTATTAATTAGACCTAATCCAGCCTTCGGAGGCAGCAGAATATATCATCACGGCTCGAGGGGGCTTAGGGCAGCAGAGTGTATGTCTCAGTAAGGCTTCCTTAATTTTATCCTCATAAATTTGGAGGTGTGAATGCACAGAGAAAAAGCAGATGGAGGAAAATGAAAGAAAAATAGCAGATTTTCAACTGTAAGCCTTCTGAGGTGTAGCTAGCACCCTGAGTAATCTGTGAGGTTAAAACCTGCCCTGAGTGTACTGAGGCAAACTGAGCACACCTGGAAAGTTTGTGCCTTTGAGAAAAGAACATGGAAATATCACGGAGGTACTACATCATACAACTGCAAGCACATTTATTTGCTTCTCTTGGAACAGACAAACACAGGCAAAGGGCTAAATAAGGGTTGCTTACTGTAGGAATATGAAGTCTGAAATACTTAGCTATGCTCCAGCCCTGCCAACCTCATCCAACACAACTGGCTGTCCTGTCCCTCCAGAGTGCCACTACCAAACCAGTCATGTGCTAGAGAGACCAGAGGCCAAGTGCAGGAGGAGCAGCAGGGAACTGGAAAGTGCCCCCATCCTAGGCTCTGAAGAGTTAAAGCAACCAGAAGAATCTGAAATAAAACAAAACAAAACCCTCAAAAAAAACCCACAAAGAGAGAGTTAAGCAGCAGCTCTCACGACAAAAATGCAGTTCCAAAATTAATGAGATTTTGATAACACCCCTTTACAAATGGAATATTTCCATTTTTAAATGTACAAAGACTAAAATCTTCATAAATATCCTATTAGGAAACTTCTGCTGCTGTTTTAGAATTTCAATTGAAATACAGTGCATGAAGGTTGCCATAGCTACAAGCAAATTTTTAAATAACTGTTTTTCATCACAGCAGCTGCAGTATGACATAGAAAAGACGAGTGAGGTGGGGAAGCTTGGAAGGATTCAGACCAGCTTCAGGCTCCTCATCAGGTGATTCATATTTTCACAAACACAGCTTAGAAACTTCTAAAACACTTGCTGCTGTTTAAAGGAAATATTTCTCTTTGTTATTTGGCAGAACCCCAGCAAATGCTGTCAGGGCTACAGAAGATCTCAGTCAAGAGAAGTGCTTTGTTTTCATGCTGGAAAAGATAAACATTTCCACTGCTAAGCTCATAGCAGGTGCAAGTGCCCAGGCATTGAAGGATGTGCTGTGGCCTCAAGTCCATTCCGAAGAGCTTTCTGCATGAACCATTTGATTGGCAGCAATGTACCTAAAAATGCCACAGGAACCATAGATTTCTGTACCCAGGAAGAACTCTTTCATACCTGAGCTTGCACAGGAAAACGCAGGAAGGAGGAAATGTGAGCAATGAGTGAAGCTGTACAACGTTAGCAGGAGGCTTTTGAAGTGGGGCTGTGATCTAGGTGAACCTGCCTCTGATGGTGTTCAGTGATTCGTGGGCATCAGGAGGCATTTTCCTCTCTTGTAAGATCTCTCCCAGGCAGGAACAGGCAGAGCAACTTTCTGAGCAGCAGTGCTAGCAGCAAATGGACATTTGTGCACTCTGGGCATCTGTTCAGAGGAGGGCTATGGTACAGACAACACTGACAGCCCCCTCTATACTCAAGTCTTTCAACTAGTGATATTAACTATGGCAACATTCCTAGAAAACTTCAAATAGATTAATTTTGTGTCCTGAGCCAAGTATGTCCCTGTGTCCCAGTCTATAAAATGAGAATAAATAAAGAACAAAATTTCTCACAGGAATACCAAGAGATTTAACTCCAGCACAATAGTAATTGAATTGCTATCTATAGACAGTGGAAATGCTTGGCTGGGCTCAGGGCTTTCTTTTTTTCCTAAACAACAAATTAATGGTTATTTAATACACTATTATGAAACTGAAAGAATCATCCCAGTGACGATTATTTTCATACAAATTGGTTCATTTATCTATGACCTGCTTCTAAGAAGTACCTTCACAGCAGGGTAGAAGTGCTGCCTGGTACTTCTGCTTGCACTGTTCTGCAATCACCTGCACAGCAGCAGACTTTACAGGCAAGCAACAGATATTAATCCATACAGACAAATCTGGGAAATGTCTTTTTATTTCACATCTGATTTAAAATTTTCCTTCACATCCTTAAAAGAAACAGCTTTCTCTCCAGATGACTGGATATTTGTTTGTTCCAAAATCAATTTTTTGGAAAAAAAATTTTTTGGCTACTCCCTTTTCAAAAGGGAGTAGCCAAAAAGAACCCCACCTACACAGTAAAAACAGGAAAACAAAGCGGAGGAAAGTCAGAGAGAACCTTAAATAAGCTAAGAAAAAATAAACTCAAAAAAAATCCTATCTTGGCAGATTCTTCCAAGAAATTACATGCTTTGACTAATTCCAAGTATTCAAGGAAGTGTTCAAGGGCAGATTGGATGGGGCCTTGAGCAACCTGGCCTAGAGGACAGTGTCCCTGCCAACGGTAAGGGGGTTGGAATGAGATGAGCTTTAAGGTCTCTTCCAACACAAGCCATTCTGTGAGTCTGTGATCCATAAGTGCTGAACTAGTGAAGTCCCATCTTTAGTGCAGAAAGGAAAAATAAAGGAGGGGAAGTCCCTGATTTTAGAAACTACATACTTAAAGGCAGCCAGAAACCTCTGAGCTGGCTTTGTCCAACACACCAGTAAGCAGTCAGAAAATGGAAAATAAGGATGACTACCAGAAAGACAACCTAACAAATGTCTTTCATAACTCTAACCTAATATAAATGTTTTAAATGTCTCTTTGACAGTGCAAAAATACTCTAGTATAGCAGAGTGAAGGAAGGATGCCAGTGAACAGAGATTTCTGTGCTTGAGTGCATGAATCCCATCAGAAACAGACCTTCCAGGATATCTTTAGGTATTAACTTTTCTGATGTAGAGGGGTTTTTTTAAAGGAAAGAAACAGAAGGTAAAAAAGGCACAACCCGCTGTATGGTTGGGCTGCCAGAAAACCAGCTTGTGAATCACTGAAAACTAGTGACCTTAGTCAGCATGTTGCGACTCCACAGCTCTTAAGCCCTGCTGTTTCTTTTCCAAGGCAGATGAGAGGCTTGTCAAAGCTGTAGTTTCCATATATACACATGCACACTCATGCTCACATTAAAGTGCTTTTTCTCTCAATTGTGCAGACATCAGGATTACTGAACCTGACATAAACTCATCATTTTCCTGGAAGGAAAAAGAGATGCTAGCCAAAAAGATGAGCCACAGTCAGCAGCAGCTATCTTGTCTGGGAGTACCAAAGGGCAGCAAGAGCAGAGCCATCTCTAGAGGAGGGTGCAATGGACAGCAATGCACTTGAAAAAGCCTGAGATGATTTGCTGAGAATAAGCACCTGTCTGCAGCCTACACCAAAGCCTCTCATCAGCATTTGCTGGACAAGGCACATACAGTATAAAGAAGAAACACAGAGGCTTAAGGAGATGATGGGTGCAAAAGGGAGCAGTGCTCAATGTCACAAGGCACTCTTCTCACCTTACCTGCAATGCAAAACATAAGCACATCTACAGACATGTTTCTGCTGTGGCAGCTCCTCAGTCTCTGCCTCTTTGCACTCTCCACTCTGTTTTGCTTCACCGTTGGTTTCCATTCTACTTTTGAAGTAGGGCACAAGCCCCTCTGGCACTCATGAGGTTTCCCCTTTTTCACCAGATTCAAGCACTGCCTTGAAGCAGAGAGAAAGGAGGCAGGGAGAGATCAAGGACCAAGAAGTGGGGACAGAACATCAGCCAAGGGAAGAGGGAGGCAGCAAACCTTGGCAGTGGATGACAGTGGAGCAGGCTCATACCAGAAGAAGTGTGTAGGTGTTTGTCCTTGTTTGTTGTGAACAGAAAGCAGAAAGCCACAAGCGAAAAGCAACAAGCATGTAACAGAATTCAGGGCTGCTTCTCCATTTTAAGTCTTTGGACTCTCAGTTTATTCATCTGCAAAACGCACGTAGCCTGGCTGATCTGTCAGAGCTGTGCCAGTGGGATTCAGCCCATTGATTTGTTCAGAACAAAAATAAACAGCAAGATCTGTGAATAAGGACAAGAAGATGTCACAGATCTGCCTGAAAAACGACAGAGAGAGGGTACTTTTTAGCAAGCACTTTCCTTGCCCAAAAATCAAGTTTCAAATCTACAGCAACACTCAAAAAAAACAGCTGAATTTGCCTGAATGGTTCTGCCAAGAGGAAAGAAAACACAATGAAGAATCAGAATTTCGCTCCAAAATGAAGTATTTAGCTGACCAGATTAAAGACATCTGTTCTGTATGTCATGGAACAAGAAAGGAGGATAAAATCCTTCAGAAGAGCTGTAAACATTGGAGCTGTGATGCTGTTTTTCACTTCTGGTGCTTGTGGACAAAGCGGGTGAATTCAGTGGGGTATCAGTTAGCAGGTCACACATGAGACAGAGCATCAGGAAATAAGTCACTGAGCCTCTTTACCTTCAGCACTGTGGCACCACATGGCTTTGGTTTGTTGACAGGCACATCTGTCGGTGCAGGCTGCCCAGGGTGTGAACTGCAGGCTAGGCATCCTGAGGACTGCCCTGGATACAGTGAAGTGGAATAAACGTGTCTACTGTGAGGTGACATCATTAGACAGACAGAAGGTAGGTTGATTTGAAACCATGTGTTAAAAATACTTTTTATTCTGCTGGAAAGACACAGTAGGACAGTATAGGAATTGAAAACTTATCTGGTTTAAAGATCCCAAGTGTATCCAAAAAGAAGATGTCCTGTCATCCAGGGCAAGCAAGGTCTGAAAGTAACTACAGCAGCCTGTAGCAAAGGAAGAACACATTGAATGGCCAGTCGCTGTGGGGCTAAAAGGCAGGCTCGCTTCTGCTTTCAAAATAGCTCTGTGCCTAAGCATTTTGATCTGTTCTCTCATGCAGCAGCAATTGTAGAGCACAGAAAACACCTAGGCAGCTTTAAGAACAAAAAAGCCTTGAGGATACCAAGCTCTGGGAATAGCTCTTCATCATTTTTCACATGAACAGCTGTGATCAGAACATATATTTGCTGAGGACACAATACCAACTCCCTTTTCATTATACATAGGTTGTGCAACTGTTTTTCTACATACAAGCCCAACAGTCACTGAGAGCTTGACAGAAGCTTCACGGCTTTCACCTGGACACAGGTGGTCCATGGCACCATGGGAGGCTCAGCTCTGTGCAGACGTAGCTACCCACTGTTTGGCAGTGACATCCCATTTGCAGCTCAGTGGTAACCTGGTATGTGAGTTTTTAGGGAGGGAGGAACCATACTCTGAGGCTACAGACACAGGGCTTTGGCCCACCACAGGAACCCCTGTTGCCCTTCCTGCGAAGACGATCACAGGCATAAGCCACTGTCAGAGTAACAACAGCCCTACATCTGTTCCCTCAGTTACACAGTAGTGACTTGTTCACCTCTCCATGTTTTAACTACTTCACCTTAATTTGAGATAACATCAGCAGTGCTATTTATTAGTTCATGACTCAATGTAGAGGGGAAAAATAAAACCCATTACTTACACCACATTTTGAGGACTGCCCTCAAAGAGATGGGACTGCAAAGATTCCTGTATCAAAGACCATCTTGGTTACATCAGAATGGTTACCACCATACATCTTGTCTTCTCTGCAGCATCACTGTCTGGAGGATGAAAGTTTGTGCCTTCAGCCATCCTAATATTCACCACGCTGCCTGCACTAGACATCCTGTAAAGCTGTTCCATCGCTCTCTCTTCTTGTGGAGACTTTGATAACTCTAAGCTCAAATTTCATCTCCTCTTTCTGACAGAGATGGTAGAGGAAATGAAAAAAAAAATGAAACTTCTATAGCATCCTTTTCTTTGAGCATTTCTCCCTCTTGTTTAATGGATATTCCCACAAGAGGAGCTACTGGAACTGGTGAGCTCTTCCAAGAACTGTAATTTCTAGACTCTTGAGCACGATGCATTTCAGACAGACACTAAGAATTTCTTCAACCTCTAGGATAAAAATGTATATGAAAAGCACATCAATATGAAGGTACATTTGTATCCACAGGCAACAGTGATTAGATCTGGTGGGTTTTTTAGTGTAAATACATTTTCAGTGTAAAAAGCACATGACAGTTTTAAGCTACTTAGCTGAACACACCGCTCATGCACCAGTGGGATTTTAGTATTTCTATGCTTTTAAGAGCATTGCACCACAGGGATAAGATCAGTGCACGATCCACTTTACTGAGTTGGAAAAATGTAATTTAGGAAGGTGTTATTATTGCAGGAAATAGGTAGAAAGCTCATTGGTAATGATAACTTTACATGCCTAAAGACCACCAATATTATTTTTCTGATGCCTGAGTGAAAAAGCTGAACATAGATCCTCCCAGAGAAAAACATATCAGTCTGTGACTTGAGTGAATGTTTGTGCTGCTGAGCCTTCAAACAGTCATCATTAATTACACTAGAAGCTCTCTGATCCAAACGTTTTGGGAGCATATTACCATCTCCAGGAAAGCAAATCTGTGTTGATGTAAGCGTGATGGTGGCTGATACAAATATGTATTCTCTAAAGTGACAACTGAGGTCTGGGAGTCTTTTTCTTGCTAAAAAATGGGTATTTGGCATAAGATAAAGCAAAAGAATCAATAACTGTAGGGCAGCAGCACTGGGCAGAGGAGGTTACAGCAGACTATCAGTTAGTAAATTTGGCATTGGGATGGGGAGGCCCAGGGTTTCACCACCATAGCACAGCTCACCACTGCAGCCCTTGCACCATTTGGCAGTATTTGGGGACCTTCATTCAGTCAACAGTATCTTGGGGATTTACATGTAACCTTGACAAAACAGAGAGGAAAGAACAGAGTGAGTTAAACAGTGAGCAGCAATTCAGAGTCTATCAGCCACAAAAAGATTCAATCACTATATAGCTATTTAACACAGGATTCTGGCCTTTGTGATGAAACTTCCCTGTTAAAATGATTCACATCAGCTATTCTTTCTCCCCTACTCGCTGCTATCACCATCAAGAAGAGTCAGCGAATGATCAAGTGCTTCTTTGATCTCCTGTGCATGTGAAGACAGAAATATCCAAGCTGAAGAACTGAGCCCCATGGGTCTGACAGCAGATTCAATTACAACCCATGGAATTCAGTTCTCAAAGCTGAGAATACATGACATTCATTTAAAGGCTGTGCTGACACACAGTAGTATCTCATACTCCTGCTTGTTCTCTCCAGTGCCTGGCCTTCTTCCAGGTGCTGTAAAACAGAAGAGTGAAACTTTCACTGCAGCCAAAGCAACTCTACCCAGACTGTAGGTCAGATGCAGAATAATGGCTAGAGGATACATATATATATATATATATATATATATATATATATATAAGCA